>JADBJO010001851.1:345531-369435 GCA_016801955.1 Conus betulinus
GCATCTTGTGTTATACTCGCGCGCATCTTGTGTTACACTCGCGTGCATCTTGTGTTACACTCCCGTGCATCTTGTGTTACACTCACGTGCATCTTGTGTTACACTTACGTGCATCTTGTGTTACACTCACATGCTCACAGCTCATGCCCATTCACACGTGCCCATATGATTGTTGAAACTCTGAAGCTGAAACATAAGTTTCAAAGCAGCTATAAAACACACTCGGGGGATAGGGGGGGGGGGGGGGGGGGGGGGGGGGGGGGAGGTGGCAGGCTTTGACAATGACCTGGCTTTCTTCAGGGCAGTCCCAATAATCTTTTTTTTTTTTTTTTTTTTTTTTTTTGCTCCTCAGAAAACAGACACCTAACTTGGATCTCAACCATTCACAGTGGCTCTGTGGAAGTGTTTTAAGTATATCTATTTTATTAGCATACTGCTTCTATCATGTATCTAAATGTTACCTGTAGTTGCTTACTCGTACACTACTTCACAAAGTCCACTCCAAAAGCAGTCGTTTGGACTTAGAATTCGCCCCAAAACAGTTAAATGACGATGTGTGACGAACATAATTCAAAACTACGAGGTTAAACGTTTTTAAAACATAAGATTAAAGCTTTCCACACGAGCCTTGCTTCATTAGTTATTTGTTAACTCCTTTAAACCGTTAAAGAACCTTAAAGAGGCCAACACACACACACACACACACACACACACACACACACACACACACACACACACACACACACACACACACACACACACACAAACCGGCAATGAACACCAGATACATATCACATCAAACTGTTATTGAGATCTTGACTGGACGACAAGGAAGGTCTGAAAGTTAATGACCCGAACTGCATACAGTCGGACAGAGTTAGTATGATAAGAAAAAACATAATAAAGTATACACACATCTCTCGTCTGCTGTGTTTTGATAACGATATGAAAACGACACATTCTAGCGTGTTGCAGTTTTGCTGTTGGACTGGGTGATCAAAAGAAGCAACCGTTTTTCTTTGGCTCTCTGCTGACGCGCCATCAAGATGCCGACTGTATAGAGAAAAGGGTTCAACGCCGAGTTCAGCGGGAGAACGATGATGGCCATGGCCACGTTGACCTGCCCCGGCACCGGAAAACCATTGGCTGCCAGCAGACCCAGCGAACCGATGGGAAACCAGCAGCAAAAGTCTGACATGGCGATGATGAACAAACGTCGTGCAACTGTCACGTTGTTTGTCCTCTGGGTGGAGTCCCAACTTGTCAGGCGGTTGACTTGGATGGAGAGGAAGATGCTGATCTGGCCGAAGGCGATGAAGACAAAAAGGAGAAAATTGAGGACGATGACAACGCCAAAGACATAGCCCTGGCCTGGAAACGTTTGCCTGGTGACAGGCAGAGGAATGCAGATCCCTTTCTGACTGTAAAACTGCCAGTGCTGTGTCGCTGGCAACAAAGGAATTCCGGCTAATACTATGCCCACTGGCCACACTGCAATGCAGGACGTTTGAGCGGAGACCTGCTGGAAATGAATGTGACTGAACGGGAATCGTACAACCAGAAGAAAACGATCTGCTGTAATCAGGCAGACAAGGCAAGCCGACACCTCACTGGAGAGAAGGGAGAAAAATCCGCCCATCTGACAGGTCACACTATGCCTCCAGGAGTTGTCTTCCCACAGATAATTGTTCTTGTACCACTGGTCCGCCCCACCAATGATGGCCAGGTAAACTCCCATGAAGAGGTCAGATGCACACAGGTGGAGGATGAACACCTGGAATCCCGATCCACTCTTTGCCAAGGTAAGTAGACGGATGATCAGACTTCCGATGTTACCTGTGATGGCCAACAGCGCCACAAGGAACAAGACGAGGCGATAGGGCAGAGAGCGAAGCAGGGACCTGCAAGACGACACCTCATCGAAAGGAGCAACACAGTTCTGGGTCTGAAAGCCAGGAGGCAGGCTTGCCGGACAACACAACTTGTAACTGTCAGCATACACAGCCTGCAAGTCGCCTAGATCTTGAAGGAACCTCCGTGAAACGAAGTAAGCGAACAACCACGGACATCTAACACACGTAAGCGTCGTTGTCGGAACATTTGACCTTTCACATGAACAATTCCTGTATGGGACAAGTTCAGTGTCAACAAGTTTACGAAATAATCCAGGGCAGTAACGTCCAGGGTTGGGATACTAACACACCTGACAAATCTAGCAGCTGAAGGTGTTGGAGAACATGACCAGACGTATTGTCTGGGCGAAATAAATAAACTAGGGGATTGTTCGAAAGACGAAGTGCACGCAAATTGCGTAAAGAGCGAAGGCTCCTGATATCAACGGCTTTAATGTCATTCCAGCTGAGGTCCAAGGTATGTAAATTAGGAAAATACAAATGGTCGAAGAGAACTATCCCACACCGCGCTAGGCTCAAAGAGATCAGCATGACGTTGCCTTCCAGGAGCTGAAGTGCCATGCCGCTGCCCTCCCGTTCAGATAACGTAGCTGGGGCACTGTGTGTGCAGAGAAAGCACGTGTGCAGGCAAAGGCCAGCCCGTAGCACGTGCAGTTCCTGGGGCAGCTGAGGTCACACAACAGTTCATCGTCTCGCTGAGGACACTGGTACAGGCCATCACAAACGTGGACAGGATGGACACACACCGAAGATGACCGACAACGGAAGTACCCTGGACATACATAGTGCTGGCACTCTGACTCGTCCTCTTTGGTCTCACAGTCAGACACTCCGTTGCAGCGCATGTACACAGGCAGACAGTGCCCAGATTCCAGACACTGGAAGTGAGTGTGAGGGCAGCTGGGAGCGCCGTCAGTGGCAGTGACGTCTGAAACAGAATGGTGCCGAACAGAGGGAGGGCTGATGCCACCGAAGTCCAACGACCCGTGGTCACCCAGCTGGACCAGGGAGGGATAGGGCACAGGCTTGGGTTCACGGGATGCGCTGCAGTGATCTTCACCAGAGCCGTCTGCATAGTCTGTCTGTCCGTCACACCACATCGCGAAGGACACACACTACGGGGCAGTTAAAATATCATAAGTTACAGCAAATCACGTACATGTCGTTCTTCAGACAGACAAAATGACAGGCAGAAAGTCGGACAGACAGGCCTACACAAGTGACACTGACAAAGTAATCCATGTACCAGAGGTCAGAGGTTATCTACAAGACCTGTTCCAAAACATAAGGTGAATAGAAAACTCCCCTGACGGTCCAGAAGCCGGATCTTCCGTTGTTGCAATGGAAGGTTACACCTGTATTACCTCTGACATGGAATGAAGCTAAGTGCATTGACACCAGTCACATTCACTGAGAAATAAACAAAATGATGAAATAAACAACTGTATCCATACATGAAAAACCCAAACATCAGCCAATCGAAAAGAAATATATGATATTAAAGTTAATCTGGCCTGATGGTGTTGAGATGATAGTTTTCTTGACACATGATTCGAAAATGGTGTCCGTGTCGGCAGAATGCATCTGACATGACCTCAGCGGCAAATGAAGGTGTCGGCATACCCAGTTTCCACATGACTCAATTAAGTGTCGGCATACCCAGTTTCCACATGACTCATCAATTAAGGTGTCGGGCATACCCAGTGTTCCACATGATTCAATTAAGGTGTCGGCATACCCAGTTTCCACATGACTCATTAAGGTGTCGGCATACCCAGTTTCATGACTCATTCCACATGACTCAATTAAGGTGTCGGCATACCCAGTTTCCACATGACTCAATTAAGGTGTCGGCATACCCAGTTTCCACATGACTCAGTTAAGGTGTCGGCATACCCAGTTTCCACATGACTCATTCAATTAAGGTGTCGGCATACCCAGTTTCCACATGACTCAATTAAGGTGTCGGCATACCCAAACGTGACAGTTCCACATGACTCAATTAAGGTGTCGGCATACCCAGTTTCCACATGACTCAATTAAGGTGTCGGCATACCCCCAATTTCCACATGACTCATTGAGTTGAGTTGTCAATGCTGAAATAGCCAAAACCAACGTGATAGTCACGAACAACTGACACCCAGCACAAAGTAGACGAAAAAAATGTGTCGTGGTGAACAAGGAAGACGACAATGTTGATTAGTGATGTAAGAATTTGTTATTCTTTGCTCTGATGCTTGACAACCTTTGCTTTACTCACAACCTGTCCAATACTTTCTTCGTGCAGTCTGTCTATCTACTGCCCTCTATCTTCCAGTCTCTTTATCCCCCTATCTTCCAGTCTCTATTCCGGGTAATGTCCTACCTTCCAGTCTCTCTACTTACAGCCCTCTACCCTCCACTCTCTCTCTATCCACAACCCTCTTACCTCCCACTCTCTCTTCTGCAGTCTATCCACAGCCCTCTATCTAGTCTCTTATCCCCCCTATCTCTCTCTCTCTCTCTCTCTCTCTCTCTCTCTCTCTCTCTCTCTCTCTCTCTCTCTCTCTCCACAGCTCTCTATCTTCCAGCCATAGTGAGCGACGAAATCGTATCCACGCCTGTCGGTGAGGAACTGGTTGGCTGTTGATTCGAGCCGAGTATGTGCACAGGTACACTATAGCACCTGGCTGAAACTACAGATGCCACGAATTTCAGTACTGTCACCATTATAAATAAAACCGAATTTCTTAAAATGTGAATAAGCTTATCTTCTGAACAACACGGGACACAATACACGTACTCTATCTGCAGTTGTCAATACTCCAAATCTTCCAGTTCTAAACATGAAAATCCATACTTAAGATAATGAATTTATGCAAAGTAATGATACCGAATACAATCATGTGACGAGACAGACCTGGTGATTGAGAGACTGTAAGGGCATGCCCGCAGCGCATTGTGGGAAGTCACAAAAGGTTTCGTCGCTGCCATCTTGGCAGCCGTGTCTGTGGCTGCAGACGAAGGTGTAAGGAATGTTTTGAACTCCGTTTCTGCACAGAAACGAAGCTAGACACACAGCAAGGGAGCGCCAGGCGTTCTGGGATCAGGCAGGGGAACAGCATCACACGTGACAAGCTCTCCCTCTGCCCAGCAGGAACTTGCCTCGTCACACGCCAAGAACGTGTGAGTCACGTGACCTCTCGCGCACTTCACGTGAGCGATGGCGTACTGGAACCCTTCAGCCGGAAGGGAGACAATGACGATCATCCTCGTTGGGTTGTCGGGGGGTTCTTTTCCGGGGGAAACTCACAGAGATAGTACATGCTTTCAGGAACATTGCAGTGTTTCATTAAAATCATTTTCCTGGGATTGTTGGCATAATCTTCCCTGCGGAGAGAGAACCACACATAGATCGTGTGCTGAGGTGTGGTGAGCGTGACCCTGTATAGAGAGCAAAGTGTTATCTGCCCAGTGAAAAGTGTCTCTGTATCTGCACAAGTGAAATACACTTGACACTGTCAACACGGTTTGCAAAAGTCAAGCAGAAAAACAAAGAAATAGAGATTACAATTTGGGGATGTAAGTCACAATTCATGCTAGTTACAATTTTTGGGATGTAAGTCAAAATTCATACCTGGCATAAACATTGACCATACACCACAGTTAGAAATAAAACTAACACAACCATGAAAATAATCACATCTTTATAACATTTGCTACACTTTCAAGACGTAAAATGTCTAGCATTTACCTTTGTAGTATAGATTCCAGCCATCTCTTCTCTGTACAAACTGTGGAATGCTTGTCTCAATTCCGCATTTTTTTTTTAGATTTTCCTAAAAGTTTTTTTTTCTTTTCAATATGATTTCTGATCAACCATGTAATTCTCATGTTTAGCTGCATTGTATAAACGAAAGACAATAGAGCGCATGCCACACTATCTGCTACTATTGCTCGACTGGAAAGTGGAACCTTGTTTGGCAGAAACTCTTTTCCTCCATTGATATGGCATTTCGCCGGACTAAGTATCCCCACCTAGGCTTGTCCAGACCTATCAGTGTGTATCACAAGGTCTTCTGCTCTGCCAATATTTTTTCTTTTACGTGTATCTTAACTTCTGCATTGGTCTTATTCTCTCGCCGTTTTTGACAATATTTTCCAACATAAACACCATAAATCTTAGAATGACAGCAGTAATGATGTGTTGCACAGTATCGTTATTCTGAATCACACCTTTGAGTGAATATTTGATTGATTTCAGAAAAAAAGCAGAAAATAACTCTGCGTTACACCTCGGCGCACACCGATATAATCAGCAACATCGGCACTGTACACCTCTGTGTTTTTATTTTACAATGCAAATTTCTGACAGTGTTCACATTCATTGCTATTTTAGTAAAGGATACACTGCGGTAAATTTCTTTGAATTGAATGCCTTTTCGAAGTCAATGAAAGCTACATTCAACTCATTATCCAAAGATGATTGTTTCTGAATTATTACGAGAGGTGTGAATATTTAGTTGCCCGTGAAATGACCTTTCTCAACTTGTGAACACGTATGATATTGTTTTGTTGAATCGATTCTAAGATCAATAATGTAACTGTACAGTTTACCCCACACATAGCTCAAACAGATTGCCATACAGTTATCTGGATGATTTTCCAAACCTTTCTCATACAAAGGTAATGTGACTGGTTCTCTCTGTTTTTTTTTTTTTTTTTTTTTTTTTTTTCGGAATTGATTCGTTTATCACACAGAGTATTGAGAAACTTATCAATGAAATCAACCACAACATCACGTTCATACTTGAATAATTCTCCTGTAATTCTGTCCAACCCTGGAAAGTTTTTACTGTTAATCCTCAATCATCGCCAGCAACATCTCTGAGAGAGAAGAGAGAGGAGAGAGAGAGAGAGAGAGAGAGAGAGAGAGAGAGAGAGAGAGAGAGAGAGAGAGAGAGAGAGAGAGAGGAGAGAGAGAGAGACAGGCAGACAGACAGACAGACAGACACAGACACACACAGAGAGAGAGAGAGAGACAGAGAGAGAGAGAGAGAGAGAGAGAGAGAGAGAGAGAGAGATGTAACAATTGTAAACCCATAAACCTGTGACTCGCTCACATGTGAGGTAGCTCAGAGGACCCTGTTCGGAGACCTACAAACATCTCTGGCCTGTAATCAAGGCCTCGGAAGAACTCGTTCACATTGTGGAATTCTCTGGGCGAGTTGAGACTGGCCAAGTGACCTCCCTTAGTCTGACACAGCTCATTGGCGTGGGTCCAGGTCAGGGTTTCGGAGGGACGGCCTAAAAGGTAACACCTTCCCCCGATCTGTGCAATCATAATAACAATGATCACAACGATAATGATCATAACAATAATAATGATGACGACGATGATGATAATAATAACAACAGTGATGACAATAATAATATTAATAATGATAATAATGATAATAATAGTAATAATGATGATGATCATTATGATAATAATGATGATAATAGTAATAACAATAATAATAATAATGATAATAACAATGATGACGATGATAATGATAATAATGATAATGATGATCATTATGATGATGATAACAGTGATTATAATAATAGATGTTATCATGATAATAATAATAATAATAATGATCATGATGAGACTACTACTACTACTACTACTACTACTACTACTACTACTACTACTAATGATAATAATGATGATCATGAGGATTCGACTTCGCTCACGCTGGCGTTCGGACGTGTGTTTGTGAGCTCCGCGAAAGTCTTCTTGTATTTAATAATAATGATAATAATGATGATCATGATAATAATGATAAAAATAATCAGCATCATGATCATGATACTACTACTACTACTACTACTACTACTACTACTACTACTACTACTACTACTACTACTACTACTACTACTACTAATGATAATGATACTCATCATCATCATCATTATCATGATAATATAATAATAATGATAAATAATGATAATAACAATAATGTTTATGATGATATGATAATAATAATAATAACAATAACAATCATCATGATAATGATAATAATAATAATAACAATGATGATAATAATAATAATGATCATGATAATCATCACCATCATCATCATGATAATGATGATGATGATGATGATGATGATGATGATGATGATGATGATGATGATGATGATGATGGTAATAATAATAATAATAATAATAATAGTTTTCATGAAGTGTATGTTCTCTAACTGTTCTGATCAATGCACCCTTCTCTCCCTCTCTCTCTCTCTCTCTCTCTCTCTCTCTCTCTCTCTCTCTCTCTCTTTGCGTGAGTACACGCGCGCGCGCGCGCTGTGTGTGTGTGTGTGTGTGTGTGTGTGTGTGTGTGTGTGTGTGTGTGTGTGTGTGTGTGAGTGTGTGTGTGTGTGTGTGTGTGTGTGTGTGTGTGATATCACTGAAGGGGCATTTATTTAATCGCCTCGTTCTGTTCATATTGCAGTGTGTGGACTCTGTCTCTCCAGACAATGGAGACAGAATTAACGTCAGGAGATATGCAGTTGGCTGAAACCAATAACCGCTAAATACCGTCTGTCCAGACAATGGCGATAGCATTAGCATCAGACGGTATGCAGTTTGCTGAAACCGCTCATCACTTCATGGCTGTGAACAGGTTTTCTTAGCGTTGGTCACAGCCTTTCGAATGATAAGAGATGTTGACTGAAATATACTAGTAGGAATAAAACCTCATATCATTAGGAGGCTAGAGCTAAAGAAAAGCATGTGCATCAAATAAGTGTTTGTATTGAACGGCTATCAAACAGGAAACCTGTGGAGATTAAAGATGATTTAGGAGCATTTTAGATCAAGGATGATGTCATTTTGTACGTTGTACCTAGCCCACACATGCTGAATGCTTGGGTTTCTTTTGAACGTCATGAAATATAAATGATGACAAAAACTGAAATACGTTGACATAAAATATACTTGTGATAACACACCTCGCATCGTTCAGAGGCTAAAGCTAAAGAAAAAGCATGTGCATGAAATAAGTCTTGATATGGAACGGTATTCCAACAAGAAACATATAGAGATTGAAATGAAGAAAATCTATTTGCATCATTCAGCTGCCTGTGTCTGTCCACCTGTGAAAAACATACGGTAAAGAACCCACACTGGAAGAAAACACGACGGGATATTCACCTGCATACCTCCATGGGAACAGCGGGCGTAGCCACAATCCTCCTCGTCCTCGCCCGCCCAGCACTGGGGCAGGAAGTTGCAGTCTAAGTGCCGTCTGAAACACGCCCACTCTGGCCCCGTGCAGTTCCAGACGTCTCTGGTCACCTGTTCTGGTGGTGAACGGTTCTGAAACATCCCGACAGGCGTCACTGGAACAACGACCAACACTGGAATAACGCCGCATGATAGATCTGAACACAGACACCAAGCAGAACACTGCATGTGCTGTGTAATAAAGCTGAAACAGTGCGGAACACTGCCATGTGCTGTGTAATCAAGCTGAAACAGTGCGGAACACTGCATGTGCTGTGTAAATAAAGCTGAAACAGTGCCAGGACCTGCAGACAGAGCTGACCAGTGTCTGAAAGCTGGAACATGCGGAGTTTGCCAGTGCTGTGTTTAATCAAGCTGAAACAGTGCGGTCCAGTGTCACGGTGAGGTGTAATGGGCTGAGGCAGTGCGGAACACTGCATCTGCTACATAATCAACATGAAACGGTTCCTGTATGGGCAGAGGCAGGTGGTGTGCTACGTAATACGGTTCCTGTATGGGCAGAGGCAGGTGGTACACTCTGAACAGGTGGCGGAACTGCATGTGCTGTGTAGCCAACATCAAGTTCCTGTATGGGCAGAGGCAGTACACACTCTGCATGTGCCAAAATGTCACGGTTCCTGTATGGGCAGAGGCAGGTGGTGCATGTGCTGCTAATAGCCAAAACGTCTCGGTTCCTGTATGTGCTAGTGTAATCTGTTACACTCTGCTACAACACTGCAGCGTGCTGTGTTCAAGTGTGGCAGAGGCAGGTGAACACTGCTGTGCTGTGTCATGTAAGCGGAGCGATATTTCGCATGCTACGCGATTACATGAGACAGTACAGATTAAAAAAAAGCGGATTGATTCGTGCGTTACATGTGCTGTGTGACACAAGGGAGCGTATTGACTGAACGTGGCCCAGGGTTTGAGTGAAATTTTTAACACTGTTCACGCGATTTGAATATAAACAGGCGTGACCTGTATCGGTGCGCACTCTGAACAATGCGGAACAGATGATTTAGGCTGAAGAAGTAGGCACTGTGCCCATTGAGCTGACCAGTGTCTGAAAGCTGGACCATACATAGTATGTGAATTGTAGTTGATCACCGTACTGAAGCCCAGTGTCCAATGTCCCCGTGCGGTAGAGGAAAGAGGAGGTGTCAGATCGCTACATAAGGTGGATGGCCAGGGGTTCCTGCGCGCGGCCCGGGCCTAGTTCCGGTACGGGGGAAGATCCAGGTTGGGCAAGAGTTTGTCACGACCAGTAAATGTGATTGGTAGTGGGCAGTATGTTATCCCCGCACAGAGGAAGCCAGTCCCGGACACTGTAGAGCAGAGTGTGTGGACACTTGCAGTGAGTAATACCTGCAACACGTTAGTATTGAGCGCAGAAGAAGAGGCTTGATTGGTTGCACCAGCTGAAGAATCACAGATTATGAAAATATGTACGGTTCCTGTGATTGATGCCAGAGTAAAGCAGGTGGGATTTTAAAAGATTACGGACATAAATCGAAATGACCACGGTTTGCCTGTGTGTGTAGAGGGAGTGGATGCAGTTGTATGCGGAGGAAACATGTCATGTTCGTGTGTGTATGTGCGTGCATGCATGGATAACCTACGTCTGACAGTTACATAGCCAACATGTCACGGTTCCTGTGTGGTCAGAGGCAGGTGCTACACTCTGCTACATAGCCAGCATATCACGATTCCTGTATGGGGGAGAGGCACGATGATCAAGCAGACATTTTCTGACTACAATTTTTCTTGTGTAAGTATTTTTTTTCATAATTTGAACTAATTCACAAGAGGACAAACTTAAAGGAATTTTAATGGATTTTCAGCGTGACTATTCGCTCCTTCCTTTGCCAGGGTGTCTGCTACTTCATTCCATATTATACCACAGTGAGATGGAACCCAACAAAAATCCATTCCATCCCTTGAGACATTAAACCATGTGGTAGATGTTTTATTTCAAGAAAAACAAGTCTTTTCTGACTTTTCAGTCCCAACACTAATGACTGTAAAACTGACTTAGATTCAACACACAGTTAAAAAAAATTATAAAAGGCAACTGATGTATCATATCTGTAAGTCAAAGCTTCCGGTATTGCATATAATTCTGAGGGTAAAGATTGAAAACCTCTTTGCTAAATATGATTTCCGGACTTTAAAAGCTGGTATTACAAGGCCAGAACCACTGTCAGAGGATTCCATCATGGGACCCAACTGTAAATACTTTCAAATGATTTGGATAGCTGTTTTCTAAATTTTCACAAACTGCAGTTACACTCATACTGTGGTAGAAATGACACACATAATATGGTAAAATAGCACAGATATTGGGGTAGAAATCATACACATATTGTGGTAGAAATGACACATATACTGTGGTAGAAATCATGCATATACTGTGGTAGATATCACATACGTACTGTGGTAGAAATCACACACATATTGTGGTAGAAATCACACACATACTGCCGTAGAAATCACACACATAGTGTGGTAGAAATCACACACAAATTGAGGTACTAATCACACATCAGATATTGCGATAGAATCCACACGCATATTGTGGTAGAGATCACACACATATTGTGGTATAAATCACACACATATTGTGGTAGAAATCACACACACATATTGTGGTAGAAATTACACAGATATTGTGGTAAAACCCACACACATATTGGTCTGGAAGGATTGATTGAAATGTGTGTGGGAAGCATGTCCTCTGACTGTATGTCCCATGAGGGAGAGGAATCTCCCACAGTAAAAAGCACTGTCTGCCACACGACGTGATTGAAACGGACAGACTGAAAAAAACATTCCGCCTACTTGTTAACCCTCATCCTCATCCCCCCCCACCCCACCACCACCACTACAAGATTTGATGTCACTATTCAGTACCTTGTCTCGAGTCGTTGCAAACTCAGATCAATTCACTGCCCTTGAGTTTTTGTACTCCCAGTTATAGAGCAGGGAGTACTTTACAACAATGGGAACGAAGAATGTGTGTCTGTGTGTCTGTGTGTGTGTGTGTCTGTCTGTCTGTCTGTCCGTTGTGTGTGTCTCTGTGTTCGTCCGTGGTCAAAATGTGTTCCACTCGCTCCAGACAAAACTTCTGAGCCGATCTTTCTGTTAATTTGTTCGTATGTTCATTATGGGTCACGGGCCGGTACTAACGGCTATAACGGTCCAAAACGGTTTTCTTCTTTATGGAATATGTCGAGAAAGTACTTGTATTCAAGATAAACTGGGGGTACGTTTATATGCTTTGCATTTTGTTTTCATATCAGATGAAATCGGTTGCTTTATTCGTTTTTCGTTTCCTTTTCTTTTCTTCTCTTTTCTGTGATCTCGTCTCCCATGTTCTTGAATGGCATGATTCCTACACTCTCTCGTGTATTTCCCACTGTGCCTTACACAGCCGCAGGCATGATCGTCCGATCACAGTCCAAGCACCGCAGCCTGGAGGGAGCAACCAGTATCGGGTCACACGAGGCAACCCACTGGATGAGACACTGCACTACCAGTGAACCTCTGTGGCAGTGTAGAACGGGGCTTGTGCTTATAGGCAGGGCACTCTCTACTGGTTCCCTTATTGAAGAGAATCACTGCTGATTCGCGAACACACCGTGAGTGAACATCTGCCTCCGAACAACGCCACCAGGCCATTCGTCCGATAACCCTCATGAACCCAACGATAGCGAGTAGAAATCAGGCGTTAGAGATGACGTGCTTCCACAAGATCCCTGGCATCTCATACCAAGACCACATTACCAACTTGAAGGTCCGGACCAGAGTAAGGCAAACCATTGGACCCTACAAAGACCGGTGGTCCACGGTGAAAAGAAAGGACAATGAGATGGTATGGTCTTGTATCAAGATCAACAGGACTTGCCAAAAACCATTCTACAAGAAACATGCGAGGAGGGAGAAGGAGAGGAAGACAGAGTAGGAGATGGGGGGACAACATCAGTGCACGGACTGCCCTCACACTCAGCAACTGCCTGAGAGTATCTGAGAACCGGGAGGAGTGGAGAAAACCGCTTGCGAAGTCTTCTGTGGCGCCCTAACGGTCTTCAAGACTCCAGGATAGATGACAGATGATAGGTGATAGAGACTTCTTCGTTACGGAGTGACCACACTTCATCATGCCGAGAATGGCTACTTCATCACAAGCATGAATGTGAAGAGAATTTTTTAAAATAAATTTATTCATTCACACTGGCGTTTTTTTTTAATTAAAAAAGAATCTCAATATACTATGTGAAAAATACAATGATAACGGTCGATATTCGTAGATCTGCAAGGAAGCTCATCTGTGTCATAACCTGCATTCAGCGGGAGTAGCCCCGATGTTTTCATGAGACAGATGCCACTCGAAGGCATGTCCAAATCAATGTTGTCCTATCAACCAGCTTAGCAGTTCAGAGAAAGAAAATGCCAAAAACATGGATGTAAAATTGTGCGCCTGCAATGCAGACAGTCAATTTTCTGATCGTTATTCTGGCAAGCTCTTCAAATCAGATATTGGACTCTCTAAATTCAACTGACCAGGGATAAAAAAAAAAATAATGTTTGCAACAAGAAGACAAGAGAGACTGAGAAGAGAGAGAGAGAGAGAGAGAGAGAGAGAGAGAGAGAGAGAGAGAGAGAGAGAGAGAGAGAGAGAGAGAGAGAGACTGAGAAAAGAGAGAGAGAGAGAGAGAGAGAGAGAGAGAGAGAGAGAGAGAGAGAGAGAGAGAGAGAGAGAGAGAGAGAGAGAATGCTGCTTATAGCCCTGCCGACCGCAAAGGGCCATATCAGGGCTGTCAGCGCGTTGAAGTCAACTCACAAATCATTAAAAAATTAAAAAAAATAAAAAAAAAAATGATTCACACAACCCTTTGAAATACACCTTCTAAAAACACACCGGAAATTTCATTTAAAGAAATCCTTCTACGGTAAAATCTGATATCAGATGAAAAATGTTGATCTCTTCAAACGAGCTTTTTTTTCGTTTTCGTTTTTTTGTTTGTTTTGTTTGTTTGTTTTTTTGCATCTTTTCTCCCAGAACAAGTCAATTGAGGGATTTTTTTTTTTCGTTTTTTTTTTTTTTTCGGCTGGAATGTAGCCTTCTATAACTGCAAAATTGTATCAGACCATTTTTCTTCTTTTTTTTTTTTTTTTTTTTTTTTTTTTACCGAGTTCTAAATCCATAGCAGTGCCTGGACGTACCGAATGAAAGGTGAAGAGGATGGTGAGTCCAGAGAAAACAGGCAGAAGCGTCACTCTCAAAGTGCAGGAGGAGGAGGGGGGTGTGGAAGACGGTGGGCGCTGGGGGGAAGGACCCAGTTCTGCTCCAAATGACGTCCTCTTTAGAGTCACCTCCCTTGTACAAGGAAACTGCGTCTGGAATGGAATGGTATGGTTCGAGGCTTCACACATGACGCTTACCCTGTGTGTGTGTGTGTGTGTGTGTGTGTGTGTGTGTGTGTGTGTGTGTGTGTGTGTGTGTAAGTTTGTGTGTGTGTGTCGTCACTATCACATTTTAAAACCACTATTTTCACACCCATATATGTACAAAGGTTTAGACTTACGTCCAACATTCATTCGTATGCTTTGATGCTCCCCCCGTTCTTTTTCTCTCTCTCTCTCTCTCTCTCTCTCTCTCTCTCTCTCTCTCACACACACACACACACACACACACACACACACACACACACACACACACATACACACACACGCGCACGTGCGCGTGCACACACACACACACACACACACACACACACACACACACACACACATACACACACACACACACACACACACACACACACACACACACACACACACACACACAATCTCAAATCTTTTCAAATGAAAAAAATTGCATACATTATGTACATGAAATCTCATGTCCTGCTAATTTTCACACTTTACAAAAAACCGGTACGCGACATCTTAAACCGGTTTTCCACTCCGCCATTGTTGTTCGTTTGTTTGTAAATCTGTTGTACGCTGCGTACCGAATTGCCTTGCACCTCCTCGCTTCCTGGTTCCACGTCCATATAGAGGAAACTCAGCATCGTGACGTGATGAGGGGACGCAGAGACCCTGACCCAGCCGTCCATGTGCGCAGGATAGAACGCCTTTCCCCTAGCACTCACAATGACCGGGGTCCACACGTACCCTGCACCCACGGAGACAAAGCAACATGGATCGGACGTGTGGTCACAGCCCAGGTCAAACACACCGACACACAAAGCAACACGGATCGGACGTGTGGACAAAGCCCAGGTCAAACACACACCGACACACAAGCAACACGGATCGGACGTGTGGTCAAAGCCCAAGGTCAAACACACCGACACACAAAGCAACACGGATCGGACGTGTGGTCACAGCCCAGGTCAAACACACCGACACAGATTTTAAAGAGAATTATTAACAAGTCCAAACAAACAACAGGGACAAACAAATTACAAGACAAACGAAACGCGACGCGATTCGATCTGTTAGCTCTTCTTCAGGCAAGATAAACAACATTCAAGACAATGAAAACGAAGAATAAGCAAGCAATCGCTTGTCTTCTCACCTTCGGCACAAGATGGCCGTTAAACACCCAGATTTGGAACTGTTAGGCTACAGTGGTACCTATGCACGTAGAACTGCTTTCATACCTCATGCACGCAGTCTACACTGTGATGCTGTACCACAGGGTGTGTTCATGAGATGCACAGATGCGATAAGAGCGCCCCTCGTGCTGTCATAGGTGTGTGCAGGTGCCATCCCGGTAGTCCGTTTACTGCTAGGGTCACGGACACGGCACCGTTACAGCGTCTGGCAAAACTTGGCATGAGGGCCAGACTGGCGGGGACACGGCACAGCAGTGGGAGAGTGTTGATGCCAAGAGCTCTTCAGTTCCCTCCCTTTCCTTTCAGTCACGGCACCACCTCACCACCACCTCACCACCCCACTCCAATCCCTGCTCATTTTTGGCCCCAAACGCTGTCCTGTATATTCAGTGTCGATGAGACAGCAGTTGCCGCACGATGGGGGTGGGGTGGAAGGTTCATGGTTCCGCCCCTCTCTCCTCCTTCCTTCCCCCCACTTCCCAGCATCCCTGGCAGGCAAATTGCATCGTTCCCATGTGATGGACCTCCCGGACCCCCTTTGGACTCTTCCCGCCTCGCCCTCTTCCACCCCCCCCCCCCCCCCCCCCCCCCCCCTTTCCCTTTCCCCGGCCTGTAAAGAAATCCTGTGGAGGTATTGGTATGGTACTGGCCAAAATTTGGGGAGACACCCCCCCACCACCACCACCACCCTCCCTCCTTTCTACCTCCTCTCCCTCCCCACTCCACAGCTCTCAGTGGAAACACTTTTGGAGAGGAGAACTGCCTCCCCCCCCCCCTCCCGTCTCCACCTCTCCTGCTAAAAAAAAAAAAAAGAATTGAGAAGTCCCCAACCGCACCCTACAACCCTCGATTTTGGCGAAAGGAGAGTCCCCCACTTACCCCAACCCATCTTTATAAAAATGACACCCCCCCCCCCTCCTCTCATGTAACTAATTATTATTATTATTAAGAAAACTTATATGCGCCTATCCTGGGCTAGAGACCAAGCTCTATGCGCTTTACAATCCACACTCGTTTCACAACGGGCTGCCTACCTGGGTAGTGCCGACTGAAGAGCTGGCATCTGGCGCTTCATTCAGTCGTTTCCCGTGTCATCCAGTCAATATCGTTCACTGAATTTCCTTTCTATTTCTCACGCAGGGTGCATGTTATGTGTAACGTGGCGTCCATAAAAACGGCCAAACTGGCCTTCTCTTCCGAAAGTTGGTGATGGGATTTTACGTGTGGGCAAGATGTTATGCGTGCGTTCACTCAGGGAGCCTCGGTTTAGAGTCTAACTCGAAGGACTGTGTGGGAAAATGGAGTCAGAACCAATGTCAACTTTCGAGCGAAAAATCCCCCTGTACCGAAACGGCCTGGCGGAGATTCGAACCCGCAACCCCAGGATCACCAAGATTACGAGTGAGGCGTCCTACCACTGAGCTGTTCAGGCCTCCGGCTCTGGACTACGTCCTCCGAGCTCTGATCATATGAAAAGGTATGTTCTGTCTGTCCAGTCCTACGTGCTGCATTTTTGTATCAGATGTCGTCAGCTTCCTCGCCATGGGGTATGGTGCCTCAGCTCATTCCAGCCTGACTTTCCAGAACTCCCAAACGTCACGGAGAGTCGCGAGACATGATCAGAGCAACAGACACATACTATCCGTGACCCTGTCCGGCATGGCATCAATCGCTACAAGCTCCTGTCAGGACTGTGACCGTTCATATATTCCGTGGTCAGTTCACAACAATGTAAATAATGATGCGATCAGACCTGTGTCCGCCATTTAATCGGTAGGGGAAGTAACTGATGGTACAGAGTGAAAGAATTGTTCCTGTGTGTGTGTGTGTGTGTGTGTGTGTGTGTGTGTGTGTGTGTGTGTGTGTGTGTGTGTGTGTGTGTGTGTGTGTGTGTGTGTGTGTGTGTGTGTGTGTGTGTGTGTGATCTTGATGAGCGATCCGGGATCTGCTGTTTCTTGCGAATCTATGCCATGGAACCAGCCAACTTTTAAAGAGAGTTGGTTTATAGGCTACCTTCCATCTTTTTGGTAAAGTTTTTATTCAAACAGATGCAGCAGGTTTTTAATAATCTTCCTGAAGAAGAAACCAACCAACCAACCGACAAGGAATCATAAGCTTGGTGATGGACGTCACTAGATGTCACGTAAATTTTACAGTTTATGTTCTTGCCTCCTCAAGCGGTCAGTGTCTGTCCGATACTCAAGCCATTTATCATAGTGAATAGCGTTATCATGATAGACATCTTGCACCTGACATTTCTGCCGTTCTTGTCCACTGTTAAGAGCGACAGTGTAGTGTGTGTTCACTCCTGTCTAGTTCTTCACATTGCCCATGTAATGATGATGCTACCTCTCGCTGCCAGCTATCTGTTCTCGCTTTCAAGAGTGTTGGTTGACAGATGCTGTGTTTTGACTCAGGTCAAAGGTTGTACATTCGCTCAAACACGGAAGCTCAGAACTTATCTTTGCTTAAGAAGTCTTCGTCATTCTGAATTTTATTTAAAATTATCAATATAACGAAGAGAATCGCTTCTGTACTGAACTGCAAAAAAAAAAAAGAAAGAAAATGACAGAAGTGTAGAAGTGTATCCTTCTGCTCTAGCGTTTCCAATGCTGGTTTCTCTTTAACATGGATGAGAGTGGTATTTTTGTTTTCCTTTTGGGTAAAATACTCATGATTTATTTCTTTTGTAATCTGCATTTAGTGGTAGATGTGGTTCAAGAATATTCTTTGATCTGCCAATGTGGTCCTGGGAGTATTTGCACTTTCTGGAAAAATGTTGATGTGTTTGTGTACAATGCATGCACATGGCAAACACGCACGCGCACGCACGCTCACACACACACACACACACACACACACACACACACACACACACACACACACACTCACTCACGTATTCATCTATATACACACATACGCACACGTAGGGCCTAGAGAGAGAGAGAGAGAGAGAGAGAGAGAGAGAGAGAGAGAGAGAGAGAGAGAGAGAGAGAGAGAGAGAGAGAGAGTTTCAACTGATCGCTGCGTAAATCAAAAGTCGACAGAACAATTGTACGCTTACAAACACATCGTACCGTGTGTATTCTATGCACTTGTCATCTTACGTGCCACAAAATCAACAACTGAAACAACCAACCAACCAAAGACACGTCATCATACATACCAGTTCTCTTTGTCTCCTGCCGCCACTCCAAACCGACTGTCTCGTCGCGCGTCGATCGCACTGTCAGCATCAGCCTGTAGGGTGTGGCAAGGGTCTTGATTCTGACAGCGAAGCTCAGAGAGGCTGAACTGTACACGGTATACCACATCTTCTTGACGGTCTTACAGCCGTTCCAGACGATGCTGTTCTGAACGGTGACCGAGTTTCTCCAGGAGCAGGACAACCGCCGCAGACTTCCTTGAATGAACGGCACGGCCTTTACCCAGCCGTGTGGAAGTGGAGCTGGCACTCCAGCTGGACACGTTTGTCGTCATACTGGCTCGCTGAGGCAGGGTAGGTGAGAAGGAACGACACGTTCGTGGTCAAGCTGATGTCCAGGGTAGCGTTGTCCCTTAGACACCTGACCAATGCCTCCCTAGACACCAGAGGTTGAGTGCCGTTGGCTTCATCCGAGACGACAGTCTGTTCTTCGTCAAGGGAGACAATGAGGTTGGTCAGAAAGTCCTCATGGAGAGGTTCAGTGGGAATCCACGTAAGTACCATCTGCCGAGGAACATAATCCCAGCGCTGAAAACCAAACCTCGATATGCTTCAAAGTGTGTTTGGGGGTGAAATGAGTGATATAAAATGAATGATAGGTGCATATATTACTGATGTTAAATGATAGGTGCATATCTTACTAATGTTGAATGATAGGTACATATCTTACTAATGTTGAATGATAGGTGCGTACCTTACTAATGTTGAATGATAGGTGCATATCTTACTGATGCTGAATGATAGGTGCATATCTTACTGATGTTCAATGATAGGTGCATATCTTACTGATGTTCAATGATAGGTGCATATCTTACTGGTGTTGATGATAGGTGCATATCTCACTGGTGTGTTGATGATAGATGCATGCATATTTACGGATGTTGAATAATAGGTGCATATCTTACTGATGTTGAATCAGAGGTGCATATCTTTTTTATGTTGAATGATAGGTGCATATCTTTTTATGTTAAATGATAGGTGCATATCTTACTGATGTTGAATCAGAGGTGCATATCTTACTGATGTTGATGATAGGTGCATATCTTACTGATGTTGAATGATAGGTGCATATCTTACTGATGTTGAATGATAGGTGCATATCTTACTGATGTTGATGATAGGTGCATATCTTACTGATGTTGATGATAGGTGCATATCTTACTGATGTTGAAAGATAGGTGCATATCTTACTGATGTTGATGATAGGTGCATATCTTACTGATGTTGAATGATAGGTGCATATCTTTTTTATGTCAAATGATAGGTGCATATCTTACTGATGCTGATGATAGGTGCATATCTTACTGATGTTGAATGATAGGTGCATATCTTACTGATGTTGAATGATAGGTGCATATCTTACTGAGATTACATGAGACAGTACAGATTAAGAAAAAGATTATTGATTCGTGCGTTACACTATAGGTTAGTCGTGTGATACAAGGGAGAGTACTGACTGAGCGTGGCCCAGGGTTTGAGTGAAATTTTTAACACTGTTCACGCGATTTGAATATAAACAGGCGTTGGCCTGTATCGGTGCGCACTCTGAGAATGGAACAGACGATTTAGATAAAGAAGAGGCGGACTGTGCCCAATGATAAAGGCAGAGGCCTAACACATACAGAAGTATGTGAATTGTAGTTGAATGACCGGTACTCAAGCCGTAAGTATCTAATTTTATATTGTGAGAATCTAGATGATTCTCCATTTTGTTTTAATGGTTTATTGTCGGAACCGAAACTATGTTTGAAAAATTGAAGAGTTCAAAAATGTTAAAGTGTAACATGACTGCTAACTGGCTGGCAGTGTTTTGAACTCGTGTTTATCCGGTTTGTTATAGCTGGGCCGACTCCCCGTGCGGTAGAGGAGACTGGAGATCGGGCACTAAGGTGGATGGCTGGGGGCTGCGCGCGTTCCCGGGCCAAGCTCCGATCCGCGGGAAGATCCAGGTTGGGCAAGAGTTTGTCGCCGACCAGTAGTTGTGATGTGTATGGGATCCCCGCACAGAGGAAGCCAGTTCCGGACACCACAGAGAGTGTGTGTGGACACTTGCAGTAAGTAAACCTGCAAAATCAGTAACGTGTGCAGAAGAAGAGTGCTTGTTTGGCTGCACCAGCTGAAGACAAATAATGAAAATATATATGCTTTGATTGATGCCAGAGTAAAAAAAAAACCCATGGGATTTTAAAAGATTAAGGAGGGGATGAATCAAAATTGACCTTTGTTTGCGCCTTATGTGTATGGAGTGGATGCAGTTGTGTGCGGAGGAAAGACGTCAGGTTCGTGTGTGTATGTGCGTGCATGCATGGATATCGTACGTCTGACAGTGGTGACCCCAACTTGGAACTTTGTTTTTGTTTTGTACCCCTCCCATTGGTTGTGATGTTCCCCACCCCATTTTGAATTGGAAAAAAAAAATTGATTGCTTTTTAAGGTATTGGTGAATGTGTGTGGGAACAGCTGATTATTACGTACAATTCTTTTCTTTTCTATTTGGATACATCTCCCCCCCCCCCCCCCCCACTAATTTTCTTTATATTTCCATATTTAAAAACCCCTCCCCATACTTCCTTCTTGATTTATTATTCAGCAATTTGAACAGAATTTGCTGTGAAATCCCCTCCTCCTTTAGTATCCCCCACGTTTTTTTTTTCTACTGAGTATTTTAAGGATTTTCATACCCCCCCCCCCCCCCCCCCCCCCCCCCATCATTATACCCTCCCCAGTACTTTATCATTTTTTTTTTGGTATTTTCTTGTTTAAAACCCCTTCTTGTACTTATTATTAATTGCATAAATTTGATTCCTTTCATTATTTTGAATCAGTTTCTTTATATTGTATCCATTTCCTGATTTTTTATTTCAAATTTTGAAATAATTTTGTTTTGTAACCCTCCTTTATTTTTATTGCAACTTTGATTTATACCAACCTTTGGTTTGTTTTTGGTTGTTTGTTGTTGTTTTTTTTTCTGGAGTGGCAAAATAATTTTGTTTTCTTCCCCAACCCCACTTAAGACTTAGTGTTCACTTTTCATTGTACCCCCCCCCCCCCCCCCCCTTCAAAAGTGTCCCTATGTAACTTTTGTGTGTGTGTTTTTTTTTTTTCCTATTCTAGTATTTTGTGCTAGTCCCGTCTCCGATTATACGGGTGGGCTGTGCCAGTAGGGTAGTCCAGAGGGCTTTTTCTAATTTCTAGTCTTACTTTTCTTACTGTCTTGGTGATTTCCACTCTGTCTACTTTTGCTGTTTTCTGACTTCATTCTCTCTCTATTTCGTCTTTATCATAGGCACCTATCTAGTTGAAAATTTTCTCATCTCATTTCTTAGGTAGGGTTTCTGATAGTGATTGTGTATTATCCCCTTTTTAGGTGTTTGTCTTTCATTGTTTTAATTAATGTTGTTTTAAGATTTTTTTTTTTGTATGTGTATGTGAAAGGATTGTTGAGTGAGTGCCTCTTTTTCTATTTCTACCTCTGTTTTGTTAGGGCATTGTTGTTCCATAGGCTGGTGAGCTTCCACCTTCTCTTGCGGGTAGCAAGGGGGCATGGCGATGGGAGACGCTTAGCCTTACGTAGTTCTTTTTTTTTTCGTTTCACAACCTTTTTCTTTCCTATTATTTGAATTCGATTTTTCTCCTTCCCTGGCCACTGATTTGATCCAAAAGGGTGATCATTTTGGAGGCCTGTCCAAATAAACAATTTTTTTTTTTTTCTTGGAAATTCTTTGGTTTTGCTGTTTGAAAACATTTGTTTTTTTTTAATAGTGTGTATAGGAGTGATTGGATTTTGGTGTGTGGAGTGGAAAATTTTACACTGAAACTTTAAATTCATTTTTCTTTTCTTTTTCAAATTTAAAGTAAATTTTCATTGTTCTTTTCTTTTTCATAAAAAATTTCATTTTTTTTTACTATCTTAGAAAAAAAATTTTCATTCAAAATGTCGGCCTTTGAGACCTACCTGTCTCAGGGTAAGACGTTAGGCCTTGATGGGCCGGAGTTGATTCAATATGTCAAACAGTGTGAGGATCGCGCTGAGCGCGCAAAAGAAAGGGAAGAAAAAGATAAAGAAAGACAGAGAAGAGAGAGAGAAAGAGAGAGAAAGAGAAAAGGATAAAGAAAGGGAAGAAAAGGATAGGGAAAGACAGAGAGAGAAGGAGAGGGAGCAGCATGAGAAAGATTTAAAAGCCATGGAGTTAGAGTTAGAAAATAAGAAGGCAGATAGGGATTTTGTTGCAAAGTAAGAAGCTTCAGCTTGAAATGGAGAAATTAAAAGCTTTTGGTGTAACAGACAATGGTTCTGCACAGGGTTCTGGTGATGCGAAACCTGTTTCTGGTCGTTCTCCTTATATCCCCAAGATGCCTGTCTTTGATGAAAACAAAGATGAGATTGATGCATTTTTGTTTAGATTTGAGAGTCATGCTACTTCTTGCGAGTGGCCCAAAGATAAGTGGGTATTGTATATTGCGTCTCTTTTCAAGGGCAGTGCGTTGACGCTGTATCATTCTTTGGCAGCGAAGGATAATTTAACATGGGATGAACTTAAGGATGAATTACTTAAGCGTTACCGGGTGTACCGCCGAAGGATTTCGCGAGAAATTCCGTACCGTGCGTCCGGAGAAAGGCGAGTCATTTCCTGCGTATTTGATTCGGTCTGCGCATTTTCTTGATCGGTGGATTGACTTGTCCAAAACTAAAAAGGATTATGCGGAACTTCGTGATCTGTTTTTGCGTGAGCAGATTTTAAACAGCGTTTCAAAGGACTTGGCTGTTTTTCTAAAAGAAAGGTCGGTTGCGAGCGCTGAAGAAATGTGCGAGCTTGCGGAACAGTACAGGACTGCGCATCCTGATCGGACGTTTGCTCGCAAGGGAACGGACACGGTTTTTGATGTAAATGTCGCTTCCTTCGCACATCACCAA
>JADBJO010001852.1:0-5000 GCA_016801955.1 Conus betulinus
CTGTGATCTTGCTTTGCTCTGCGACAAGAGCAAGTCTCCCCCAAACGGATTATGCAGTGAGTATGCTATGCTATGACACAATGATGTACTGATGGAGCGGCCCGCGATATGCTATGCTATGATATAATGATGTGCTGATGGGCGGGCCACGATATGACATGCTATGATATAATGATGTGCTGATGGGGCGGCCCGCGATATGATATGCTATGATATAATGATGTGCTGATGGGGCGGGCCCACGATATGATATGATATGCTATGATATAATGATGTGCTGATGGAGCGGCCCACGATATGATATGACATGCTATGATATAATGATGTGCTGATGGAGCGGCCCACGATATGATATGACATGCTATGATATAATGATGTGCTGATGGAGCGGCCCACGATATGATATGACATGCTATGATATAATGATGTGCTGATGGAGCGGCCCACGATATGATATGACATGCTATGATATAATGATGTGCTGATGGAGCGGTCCACGATATGACATGCTATGATATAATGATGTGCTGATGGAGCGGCCCACGATATGATATGACATGCTATGATATAATGATGTGCTGATGGAGCGGCCCACGATCGTTTTGCTCGCTATGTCAGCTGCCCGGCTCCCATTATACAGCTCAATGGATCCCAGCATCGCCCTTTCAGGCCTGTAAATGATGATCATAGTAATGATGATGATGATGATGATAATATCATGATGGTAATGATGATGAGGAGGATGATAAAGATAATGATGGTGACGATGATGATGATAAGCGATGATGATGATGTTAATGATGATAATTACAAAGACAATGATAGTGATGATGATGATGATGATGATGATGATGATGATGATGATGATGATGATGATGATGATGATCATCATCATCATCATCATCATCATCATCATCATCATCATCATCATCATCATCATTATGTTAATGATAATGATACCAATAATGATGATGATAACAACAACAGCAACAACAATAATGATGATGGAAATTAGTAATAATGATAATAATAATGATGATGATGATGATAATAATGAAAACAATAATAATGATATGAATAATAGTGACAATACTACTACTGCTACTACTACTACTACTACTACTACTACTACTACTACTACTACTACTAGTAATGATACTAATAATGATAATGATGATGATGATGATGATGATGATGATGATGATGATGATGATACTAATAATAAATATTTGTAAGTAAAGTAAGTAATACGTGAACAAGTAAATGAATGTAACTAAATAAATGGATAAATGAATCAATGAATAAATGAATAGTAAGTAAATAGAACGGTAACATTGATGATGATGATGATAAAATTAATTACAACGATAATGAAAGAATAAGGAATGATACTAGTAATGATAATGATAGTGATAGTAGTAGTATCATTATTACTATTGTCATTATTATTGTTTTCATTATCATCAGTAATGATTATTATCTTTATCAGTAGTAATGAATGATGATGATAGTGGTGATAATAATGATGATGATAATGATAACAATAAAAATGATCATACTAATACTGATGACGATAATATTAACAATGATACTAATAATCAGGCACAATTCATGTTCTTTTTCCATCGTTATCATCATTATCTGTAGTAATGAAATGAAGATGATGATGATGGTGATAATGGTGATGATGACAATAATAACAATAATTACGATGATGATGATAATTATGATGATAATAATAGTAATAATGATAATAATCAGGCACCATTCATGTTCTTTTTCCATCGACTTTGATGTCTAAGATTGTGAAATGATTTGGTTAAGGGGTGAGGCGAGTTGATTTTGGTTTATTTAGCGGCTAGACGTAGGCTGTATACGGACCAAGCAGAGTCGACGAGAAGATATGGGATGTGTGTGTGTGTGCATGAGTGTGTGTGTGTGTGTGTGTGTGTGTGTGTGTGTGTGTGTGTGTTGTGTGTGTGTGTGTGTGTGTGTGTGTGTCTGTCTGTCTGTCTGTCTGTCTGTCTGTCTGTGCGTGTGCGTGCGTGTGCGTGCGTGCGTGCGTACGTGTGTGTGTGTGTGTGTGTGTGTGTGTGTGTGTGCAGGCGAACAAAAATCCGGAGACGAAGGCAAAAAATGAGTGGTAGCTGCAATTGTGAAAATAACCAGGAAGAGGGGGGGGGGGGGGGGGGGGGGGGGGGGGGGGGGGGGGGCATTTACCAAAGAGTGACAACTCCTGCTAACTTCCGCGCGTGAAATCGATCGCGAAAGACGCTTTCCTCTCCAACAACATGCTCTGAAACAGGAGGGGGGGGGGGGGGGGGGGTGGGGGGGGGGGGGGTGGACAGGAGAACATGAGTTTGAGCCAAAGCGTGCTGATGAATCAGGTTTTAAAGTAACTTTTGTCAGAAAGAACCAATTAATATTTATTTATTTTGTTGTAGTTAATGTTAGTTCAGGTGGTTACAACGCAGAAGAAAACCTGCAGCGCGATTGCACGTAACTATGGAAACGAATTCCGTCTGCCCCTCCTCCTCCACCACATCCCCCACCCCACCCCACCCCACCGCACCCCACCCCTTCCCCACGGTCGCTTTTTCAGAAATTCGGAGCGTTGTACACATTCACTGTAGAAAGTACTTTGTTCAGTTTTGTTGAAAAGTACGCCAATCGCAGTTTCAGGGTGAACAGCTCTATGTATGTGTGTCAGTAATTATAGCATTTGACAGTGGAGGGGGGGTGGAGGTGATGATGATGTCTCGTTGTCTGTTTATTTTATTTATTTTTTTTTCAGTGCTTGGCCCCGAAACCGAGTGCAAAAAGTCCAAACAGCGCTAAGTGCCATTCGTCCACGATATGCGAGGATGAAATATGCAGTAAGTATTAGAGTTCCTTCCCTTTGAACCCGCCCCAGTCGAGCAGCAATGAGTGATGAGATTTATGTCTCGTTCGCCCTTGCCTCGTTGTTCACAGGCCGGTGTCACACGCCAAAGCTAGTCTCAGTCGCACGTTCATTTATATCCAAGAGTATTTTGTTAGCCAAGCATGCCTGGTAGATTATTCTGCAATTTGGCCGGGTAAAACGCTCATTTGCGGAGCAGTTGATTCAGATAAAACAGCGAGTACACCATAGAAGCTGTTTTGCTTTCAGGAGATAGTCTGCTTAGGAACAAAAGTAATGAGAACTAAACAGCTCAATGCCTGTGCATTTTTTTTTTTTCCCGGTAGACCTATGATGCGGTTTCGGAGATGACACAACTGCGCTCTAGGTAACAAATTCTGGGAATGTATACGTCATTGTATGATAAGAACGTAAGGAGGGAGTCATTCGTCAGTCCAGGACGATCGCACAGCCAGCCCAGCCAGCAGCAAAGGGCTGTAAAACACGCCTCTCATCTACGTCGAAGCCAATTCAAGTATGCAATCCATAAGACAAGGGGTAGGCATGCGAGCAAACATGAACATAGCGTTGACATGAACGATTCGATTTTCAAAGAATACAATGGAAATCTTCGACTGAAGAAGATAAGCGTCTTCAGCTTCAGTCCCGAACAAAAACGTGCGCCAAGTGATGAGAGAGTAACAACAGTCAGCGACTACGGAAGGTATTTTGCATTGGAGGGTGGGGACGGTGAGGGAGGAGGGGAAATGTGAGAGGCAGGAGGGGGGGGGGGGGGGTGGTAGAAGGCTTCTCCTCCAAATTTCCATTAAAAAGGGGGGGGGGGGGGGGGGGGGGGGGGGGGGGAGGGGGAGGAGGGTTGGTGGTGGTGGATAGCGGACTGATTTTTCAAAATCTTATAAAAACCGAGGGTGGGGAGAGGGGAAAGGGGAGTGGAGAGTTGGTGGTGGGGGGGGGGGGGGGGGGGGGGGGGGGATTATCATTTTTTCCCAATTTTTAGAAGGGGTTCTCTTATCTTCCAACTTCCAATAAAAGCGAAGGGAGAGGGGGAAGGGGGGTGGATGGGTGGGTGGGGGGGGGGGGAACTACCGTGTTATTCTGTCCATATGTTGGGGTATGTGTGTGGGGGAGGGGGGGAGGAGGGAAGGGTAAATAGTACCTCCCCCTCTCATTTTCATGGGGCGGGCGGGCCTCCTCCCTCCCTCCCTCCTCCCCGTCCCCTTCCCCTTCCCCGCCCTACCCGTTTCCGACGCCACTGAGAATGTCCTTCCATTTTGAACATGCGTAGCTCATTTCCACCCTGAGTCACAGTTCAAATTTAAATATCAACCCGGATAGAAAAAAAAAATTCTGATAGTTACACGCTACCCCGACACGTGGTCCAGGGAAGCAGAAAAGGTATTCTTAGTCCTGGCAACTTGATGCACACTGCGGCTGTGGTAGCTTCGCATCAAAAACTTGTGTCAGCATTATTGTCTATGATTCTTTCCTCCTGACTGCTTCTTTCACACTTTTGAAAGTTTTTGAAACAAAAGTCATTGATTAACACAAAAGCTGAAAACTGCAGTACCGTCACCAATAAACTACACTAAGGGATAGAGTTTTCAGTATTAACGATGACGGACTTGAATCCAAAAATGCTTTACCAAATCGAAACGTGAGGGCAAAGCTTTGTTTCCAAACAGTTACAAATTTTATACATACATACATACATACATACATACATACATATAATATATATATATATATATATATATATATATATATATATATATATATATAATGGACCGCAGAACCACTTGGTAGACTCCTTTAATGTGTCCAGTATTTCGGTCCAAAGACCTTCCTCTGGGACAGGAGCTGCAGACATATTTCATCTTCTTTTTTTCACTACCGACTAAAATTTACTAATGATTTAAAACTATTGATTATAACAGGGGATGGATGGGAGGGGAGGGTGGGGGGGTCAAATGGGAGGGAAAATCCAGTCACCGGTCATTTGTGACAGGCAAGGTAATCAGATCGTAGATCGGGGGGGGGGGGGGGGGGGGGGAGGGCGGGAGGGGCGGCGGCGAAGAGAGAAAAGAGAGAGAGAGGGGGG
>JADBJO010001852.1:12500-20000 GCA_016801955.1 Conus betulinus
TCTCAAGTTACCGTTCGCCGGGTAAGTTTGGGGTTACACCTATATACCTCCTACAGCCCACCCACCCCCTCCCCTATCCCGCTACATACATCCATATTAATACGCATGCACGCACGCACATACACACACATTCACACACACACACACACACACACACACACACACACACACACACACACACACACACACACACACGGCATGCAAACATGACGGCATGGAATGTGCTTCTGCAAACATGGACAATCATACGCATGTAATAACTCTTCAGTCGTCCTCATTCAAATACATCTTGTGATATCCGTATGTATGCTTGCACGCGCACGTGCACACTCACACACACACACACACACACACACACACACACACGCACGCACGCACGCACACACACACACACACACACACACACACACACACACACAAACACACTATTTGCTGCTCATGAGTAAAGTTGCCTTTTTTATTACTTCTTTGCTGCACTGTTGCTCAATTTTGCACGTTGGATGGTAACTGTCGCCAGTTTCATTCTCTCTCTCTCTCTCTCTCTCTCTCTCTCTCTCTCTCTCTCTCTCTCTCTCTCTCTCTCTCTCTCTCTCTCGCCTCTGTAATCGGATCGGTGGTTGTTATGACAACACATCATGAAGTTATTCAAACCATTTAAACGTTTGAACAGGTAGAAGCAGAATATTTGTCTGGCCCTGACCCTATCCACAATGACACATTATCAGGTAAATAAGATTGCACATGATTGCGAGCGACACAGTGGTCACCCACCTACCCCCCACCCATCCCTAACCCCCTATGTTTCCTAATCAACCTATATCTCTCTCCCCTCCACCCCGCCCTTACTCTGTTCTTTTGTTGTTGTTGTTGTTGCTAAACATGCAGACGCAGAATAACTGTGTAGATTTTCTGATCATTACTCTCGCTTCGACACGTCATCAGTTAAGTAAGATTGTACATGATGTGCGGTTTATGCAGTGGCCATCCCCACTGTGACGAGAGTTGGGGGTGGGTAGGGGTATCCTCTAGTGGAAGGACTCGGAATGTTTTCTCTAATACAGTTAGGTTCAAATTTCACGTCCACCCTCTCTCTTACTAGTGGCGGAGGGAGCAACTTTCCGGTACTAGTCATCGTAAGAAATTTTCATTTTTCTCAGGGCTGTTAAAAAATACTCTAGAGTGGCTCAGGAATAATTCTCCTTAGGCTTGTGCACTTAAAAGTGCTTGTGGCTCCGAGTGACAGAATTAGAGGTAAGTTCGCACATTCAGTACTGTACGAACAACAAAGAACTGACACAAGTTAAGCGTACTTTCACACGCCCACTTGACTTCTGTAGGCCAGGGTAAACTATACACATGAATAGACTTCAGTCTTTTAGCCAGGCTAACTTGTTCCCACGTTCTCTCAGCATTAAGAGAGTGGAACTTCCTGGATGCGTTGAGCTGGAGTCCACTGAAAATGTCAGAACTGATCTGATGTTGGAGAGGAGTGTGTATCTCCCTCCAGTTGCTGGTGACTGGTCCACTCTCTCTTCAGGCTGGCTGACCGGGCGAATCTCCCGTACTGTGCAGGTAGACCCACCGTCAGGAACGGCAACCCAGGCCCTGCTCACAAAAAACAGAACCTGCTCTGTAGTTGAGTAGCTTAAGAGGGCAGCTTGTTGAGTTCTCACACTTGCCCTCTGGCTTTCAGTCAATGTGTGAGATTTCAGCTGACCAAGGATTAGACTAGCTCAAATATCTGTGCTCTGCTAATAATTATAAGTCTTTACTTTCCCGCGGATTTTGAGTGGATTTTTTTTAACAAGGGGTAGGAGAGTGATACAATTTTAAAAACTTGGAAGTCATACAGCTCTTCGAATTTTTTTTCCTCTCTGTTAAGTTGAAGTAATTTGGGATAAACTTAGCCTATGTTCACATGTTGATTAGACTTAGAATCACCTGCTACAAAGCATTAAGACAACTCACAGTATTCATAAATCAACTTTACAGTTTTCACCCACCACAAGCATACCGCTTTTTCCTGTCAGAAGGTAACATTCCGCGATCATTTTAACAAATAGTATTGAATACTGGCAAAAAGTCATATTGTTAACACAGAATGTTATTCAAGCATCTTAATAACAGTTTTCACCAAGTTGTGTGACAAGCAAACTTTTACAACAGAATACTCATTCATCATCTTGATAGATGTCACCGCGTTTGGGCTTAAAGTTACACTGTTGAAACATGTTGCATACATACAAGCAGTGCATAGTCTCCATACTTGGAAACATACTTTCAAACTTACAGTTCTTCTGGGTTGGTCAGTGAAACCTTACACGGGATTCTCAGAGTATGGGGAGATGATCTTTACCCTTATCTGGCTGTGTTTGTTGGTTGGTTCACTGGTGGTGATGAGCCTTAACAGCCTTCAGTGGATCAGTGACGTAAGGAGACCACGATTTCCTTTTCTTGTGTGCTAAGCTACATATCCGGTTTCTGATGCATGTTTGATTGACAGCGTCACATGACAGCCGATCGTGTCACTATAGACAAAGAAGAGGGGGGGGGGGAGGGGGGTTGTTAGTAAGCAGGGGGAGGGGTGTAATCATCCCCCACCAATTACAGTGTGGGAAATGTGTTGAAGATTCGCGAATACTATCTCTTAGATGCTGGTGATATTTTGAGCCTTTACGTGGATAGACAAAGCTACCTAGTGTCCACCTGTGAGACGTGGGCGGAATGGATATCTTGCTGCTTCAGATAAATGCATGATGCATGAGCGGATTGTGCGATGACCAGGGTGCGGGTGGTCGAAGGCAAGGAGGAGAGAGAGCACACATCCCTTGTCTCAACCACAGGCGATCACCTATGCGCGAGATAAGCGAAGGGAGGAAGGGGGAGAGAGAGAGAGAGAGAGGGGAGGGGGAACAGGTTACTCACTCCAAAGTGACATCACACTTCTCTGTGCCATTGTTGCCTGAGACATGCACAATTCCGGAGTTGGCACATATCCCAGGGAAAACCTGACCGAAGATGGGAAGAGGGTGAGAGAGGTGAAGGGACAAGAATACAATTCTGTGGCTTTGTGGCCATCGTCTCCCAAAGAGACTGTACTATGGAGAGCTGCTGGAAGGCAAGCGTTCCCATGGAGGACAGAAGAAGCGCTACAACGTCACACTGGAGGCCTCACTGAAGTGCTGTAGTAGCATCATTCCTGTCTCCTGGGAAGAAGCTGCTCAAGATTGCTCAACCTGGCGCACCATGGTCAAATCCGGAGCGAAAGACTTTGAAACAAGAGGAGTGGAGGCACAGGAGCAAAAACGTCAGTTTCAGAAGAAAAAAAAAAACAGAACAAGCACCACCTTTCCACCTGGCTCACCTCCAAGTCTGCCCTGTCCTGTCCACACTGCAACAGACTGTTCCATGCAAGGATCGGCCTGATCAGCCTACTCCGCACACACGCCACCACCCAGTGGTAGCTGCAAATGAGAAACAACAACAGACTTGTGCAGGTCTTTTAAAAAGCCAGCCACCCGTCCCCTGGGGGTAATGAATGATCCACTCTTGTACTGAAAGTCTATTGAAGACCCTGCCTTCTGAGGACGATTTTGTGTGTGTGTGTGGTGTGTGTGTGTGTGTGTGTGTGCGTGTGTGTGTGTGTGTGTGTGTGTGTGTGTGTGTGTGTGCGCGCGCACATGCGTGTGCATGTGTGTTGCGCTCATGCATGTGTGTATAGAGAAGCAGACGTTCTTTCCTTTATAAATGGAGAACAAGTCCCCTCACTGTAGCAGTTTTTTTTTTTTTTTTTTTTTTTTTTTTTTTGGGGGGGTGGGGGGGGGGGGGGGGGGGGGGGGGGGGGGGGGGTCTCTCTTCCCAAATTCAGATTTCATAACGTTTAGGACAAGGTTAGGTTCAGGGTCAGGGTCATACATCATGGAGAGACACAGAGTGTCCGGGGGTTTTTGTGTGTTCATGTTCATTCATCAGGTACTGAAATAGCTCAGTTGGTAGAGGGCCAGACTCGTAATCTTGGGGTTGCGGGTTAGAATCTCCTCCAGGCCATTTTGGTACAGGGGGATTTTTACCCACAGAGTAAACATTGGTTCTGACTCACCAGCCGCCATGGCGAAGTGGTTAGCATTGCAGACTCCCGGCTGGGAGGTCGCGGGTTCGATTGCCATTAGAGTCATGTGGGATTTTTCTGTCCTGACCGGCTCCTACCCAGAGTTGAGTTTGCTACGGGCTCAGGTGGGAAAACTTGGACCACAAAGTCGAGTTTCATCCATTTAATGGATGCGTCTTTGAGAGTGTTGCTCAAATTTCCTGACCAACACTGCAGGTGTCTGTATCTCATGGGCCTGGTTGACGCCAGGATATATTATGAAAGGAAGCATACAGTATAGCCCTGTCGTTCAGTGTCAGACTGGAATGGAAATCCATAGCATTCTTCATCATCCTCATTCTCACTGATCAGCATAAAAAAGCCTCAAATTCTACGGCCCTTAATGCCATGTTCTCATTGTGACCTCAGTTTCAATGTCCTCTCCACGTCTGTGGCCTTGGTTTGGTTCCGTCGGGGTCACAGGTATCGGCGAGTCCATGGGGGCTGTCGTTGGACGGACATGGTGGCGCCCTCCAGAGGGAGAACTCACTCACGCCGGCTCCGCGACTAAGCAATTATTGTTGTCAGAAGGGGGCTTAGCAGGTGGCGTCCTGCGTATGTTAGATCAGAACAGGCGCCACTGTACACCACCGAAGTGGCTCGGCAGCAGTGCAATGTCTCCTCCAGTGGGTTGCCTCTGGACAACTTGACATTGACTGCTCCCTGTGGATTGCCAGTGCCGGGGCTGCGGCGGGACTGACCGGGGCTGTGGCTATGGACAAGGTGTGGGGGATGAGAGATGTGGGTGCAATGCCACTGAGGTGGCACAGAAATGGGACAGTATAAATCAAACAAATGAACAAACAAACAAACAAACAAATTCGTTCTGACTCCATTTCCCTAACACTCTTTTCGAATGAGACTACAAACCGAGGTTCCGGGTGTGAACGCACGCATAACTTCTCAAACACACATAAAATCCGATCACCAACTTTCGGAAGAGAAAGCCAGTTTGGCCGTTGGTATGGGCGACACGTTACACATGGCATGCACCGTGCATGAGAAAGGGAAAGAATGAAGGAAGTAAGGAAACACTGAGTGAACGATATTGACTGGATGACAAGGGAAATGACGGAATGAAGCGCCGGCAGGCCGCTCTTCAGTGGGCACTACCCAGGTAGGCAGCCTGTTGTGTGCCCGAGAGTGGGGGTTTGTCAGCGCCAAGAACCTTTGGCAAGGCGCGTTAGAAATGCTATGCTGTTATTCTCATTCATAGTATCATCATTATGATTATTCCCATCTTTAATTAACACACGCACGTGATGCGCTGCTGTATACAGTGCTACCTGAGGGCAAGAAGTGCGGAGGGAGGAGGGGCGGGCACGTGTGCCACCGGCTCGGGGTGCCTGAAACCTACCAAGCAGGCGGACGACAACTCCTGCTCCTGTCAGTCCGTGGGCAGTCCTGGAACCCCCTGCCGTTAGTTTCCCTATCTGTCTGTCTTCTACTCAGAAAAAAAAAAGGGGGGGGGGGGGGGGGGGGGGGGGGGAGGGGAGGGGGAAGTCTGTCTAATGCTCTGTCTATCAGTCTGTCTGCCTGTCTGTCTCTCTCGCTCTGTCCGTCTGTCTGTCTGTCTCTTTCTCTGTCTCTGTTTCTCTCTCTTTCTCTGTCTGTCTAATCTGTCTCTGTCAGGGAAGGCGTGACTTTGGAAACAGTATTTACTAGCGTAAATGTTAAAGGCAGAATTTGGAGATGGGGATTTCTTATGTTGTTGTTTCTGTTTTTGGATTGTTTTGTTTGCTGAGTTAAGTTTGCATGCTGCTCATGCAATGCTGCTAGGGTTTTTTGTTTTGTTTGTTTTTGCTTGTGCATTGTGAGTTGTGCTGAGTGCAATTCAGTGTACATTTCAGATGTATTGGTCAGTTGGTGTGTCAACTCCTTATAGATAAGATGTACTGTAGGGGTTGACTTCTTGCCTTTTGGCGCAGCAGTATCAATGTTCGGGTTTCATGCCCTTTGATATTAAGCGTCCGTGTATCCTTGTCTTGGCCAGGCTGTTTCAGCCTCCATGATGGTGAGGTGGCCTAGTGTGTTGTGCTGTATTGTTCCTGACATGTTGAGCAGTGTTCGTCCCTATGTCATCGTCTGGCATCAGTGTTTGATGCTGGCTGAGGTGGGCTGGCAGGAAGTGAGTTTTCCTTGTGTGAACTGTAGTTTCCTGGTGCTGTTTTTGAGGTGTGATTTCTGAGTTTGTGTATCCTGCTGTTTGTTTGCTTTTTCTTATAAAAAAAAAATCGATCCTTTTTATTTTTTGGCGGTAGAATACTGTGACGTCAACGTAAAAAGTATTATGACGTCAAGCTAAAAAAACGAGGTAGACATGACGTAAATAATAAGATACAACACAGGAGTGAGAGAGAAGGAAGAAATGGAGGGGCCTTGTGTCCAGCCTGGAATTGTATTTGTTTTTTTTGTACTCCCAGTTCTTATAGAACAGGGAGTACTTTACAATGGGAACGAAGAAATTCTCTCTCTCTCTCTCTCTCTGTGTGTGTGTGTGTGTGTGTGTGTGTGTGTGTGTGTGTGTGTCCATGATCAAAATGTGTTCCACTCGCTCCAGACAAAACTACTGGGCCGATCTTGCTGAAAATTTGTACGTATGTTCATTATGGGTCACGGATGATGCTCGATGTTTTATGTAACCGTTATAGCACTTTTCCTGGAGTTGGTGAGGGGAAAAGACTATGCCTACCCTGGATCTCTCTTAATTAATGCATTGATCGATTGATTTTAATCAATTAATTGATTCTTTTGATTGTTGAACTCTTTACGTATGTATGTTTGTATTTATGTATATAATTCTGTCCGTCTGTCTGTATGTATGTATGCATGTATGTATAATGTATATATGTATGCATATATATATATATATATATGTGTGTGTGTGTGTGAGTATGCATATATGTATGATATATGTATGTACATATGTATGTATATAAGTATGTATGTATGTATGTATCTATGTATGCATGTGTAAAGGGTATGATTCTGACTAACTTTTGAGAACAGAGAGTTTGCAGTTGTTAATCCCTCAAACACGGAGTAGAATCGCAGTGAGGGTTAACCTAGCCGGCAGGCTGGAATGCCAGTTAAGAGGCTGGACACTCAGCAGACAATCTGCCTATGGCTGGTCTGGGCAGACTGGTTTTGAAGAGACAGCCATTGGACTTCAGCCACATCATAATTGGTGTCGCTTTTGCTGAGGAGGTTTTGAGCCTCTCTTTGACCATGGCTGATCTGGATGGTTTGGCCCGGACGACTAAAGTATAGGACGAGGAGACAGCCCTGAGAGACCGTGGAGCCGTGGTTGGTGTTGTCTTCGCTGAGGTGGACTTGAGATTGTAGACAGCTAA
>JADBJO010001852.1:32500-82500 GCA_016801955.1 Conus betulinus
CCACCCCCCAGCCCTCCCCGATGCAAGCACTCTCATGACGCCTGCGTAACCTTGACCCTTACGACTTTTCCATCAACAATTTTGCTAGGGCAAGAGCAATCATCATCAGACAACGCTTGTTTTGCATGAAGATGTGTGCCCAAATACCTCCTTCCCCACCCACCCCCACCTCCACGGTTGTGTGTGTGTGTGTGTGTGTGTGTGTGTGTGTGTGTGTGTGTGTGTGTGTGTGTGTGCGCGTGCGTGCGTGCCAGCGTGTGTGTGTGTGTGTGTGTGTGTGTGTGTGTGTGTGCGTGCGTGCGTGCGTGCGTGCGTGCCAGTGTGTGTGTGTGTGTGTGTGTGTGTGTGTATGTGTGTGTGTGTGTGTATGTTCCTTTCTCTGGCGTCATCTCACGATCGGTAATTTTGTTTTCATGATACCCTTCTGTTCCAAGCCAAATCTCTATTTCAACACACTGCTCTCTCTCTCTCTCTCTCTCTCTCTCTCTCTCTCTCTCTCTCTCTCTCTCTCTCTCTCTCTCTCTCTCTCTCTCTTCCTCCCCCACCCCCTCTCACTCTTGTTCGACATTATTGTAACGTTGATGTGATAAAAACAAACAAACAAACAAACAAAAACCGAATCGATTTTAGCAAAGAAATGAAATTCTTCGTGTTTTATACTGTTCCTGTACTGAATACGCACAATACAGACTTAAGAAGTTTTTAGATTTAAAGTTTGCTTTTGTCATGTAAACAAATAGCAAGTACGATTTTTTCAAGAAAGCATTTCACTGTGATATTATTATGAAGGCACCATTGTATTGAATGTAATGACTGGACGAATAAACTTTCATTGCTTTCTAACGGAAGTTTAATCCTTCCAGTTCGTGAGAAGCTCATGTGTGAATAAAAACGTCAGTATCTTTCTCTGTCTCTTTCTGTCTGTCTCTCTCTCACACGCGCGCGTGTGCACGCACTCACGACACGCACGCACGCAGACACACACATGCACACAAAAATACGCACGCACGCACGCACGCATGCAAGCACACACACACACACACACACACACACACACACACACACACACACACACGCGCGCGCGCGCGCGCATTCAAGCACACAGCACACACACACACACACACACACACACACACACACACACGCCATGCACAAACACGCGTTCACTTGTACACACACGCGCGCGCGCGCGCGCGCCATGCACAAACACACGTTCACTTATTAAAATCCTTGCTGTTTCTTTGATGTCCAGGTCGGCCCATTTTGAACATTTTTCTGATACATTTTTTTTTCATGTCCAACTCTACCCATTTTGAACATTTTGAGGGCCCCTCTTTGAGTGAAGTCGAGAATGCCGCAAGTTTCGAGCACCAAATCAGACGGCGTTATGCCAAGGACAAGTGATGGCTGCAAGGCCTGCATGGTGAGACAGGATTTCCTTCCTAACATGATGCCACTTAACCTTTTCCCACGGATACAGAGAAAAGTAATATTTATCCACGTCTTCAATGCATAAACACCTTTTTTCTCTGGTGAGGACTGATAATGTAAAAAACAGAGAATATGAGAAAAAAAAAAAAAAAAAAAAACAAAAACAAATAAAACAAAAACAAACAAAAAAAAAACTTAAGTTGAAAGAAAAGATTTCTTGAAAAAAAAAATTGACCGTAAAAAGATTGATGGTGACAGTAGTACTTCTGAAAAGCTCTAAGCAGACATGTCCATCTGTTAATTGACTGACAGACATAATTAACTGTAAGCATCTACTATTTGCATGTATCGCCAGTGCTATGCGCCAAACGGGTGAATGTGTGCACCCTACGCACTTGTGACCATATTCTTGTTCAGAATATTTCTCGATTTTGATTACTTGATACACACGAACTTCGACTGCCGCCGCCATGTTGTTTACCCGGAGGCTGGATCGGTTGGAGTAGTTTTAATCGTGTGCAGAGGAGATTTTTGATAATTCTACAAATTGCATATATGTACTTATCCAGCTGATTTGTTGTTTGGAAGTCAGTACCAGCGTAGAAGCGCAAAAGGTACAATCTTATTTGAAAGATCACAGCGAATGTCTTACTACAACCACAGGATCAGTTCGTGGTTGACGTTCCCTTTTTTTAATGAATGGAGAAAGGAAAAGATAACTCCACAGACCCTACGCTACGAGCACAGTTTATCTTTGAAGGTATTAAAGGTTTATACACATACGGGTTAGGTCAGGGCTAGGGCAAGTATGAGGGTTCGGATAGGGTCAGGTTAGGGTTAGGGAAATGCATCCCGGAGTTGGAGTTGGATTTTCTTCTCAAAGTCCCTGTCTGTGATGCATAAACACGCTGCAGGCAACACACACACACACACACACGCACGCGCGCGCGCGCAAACACACACACACACACACACACACACACACACACACACACACACACACACACACACACACAAGCATGCAGAGGCGCGCGCGCGCGCGCGCACACACACACACACACACACACACACATACATGCACACACACACACACACACACACACACACACACACACACACACACACACACACACAACTAACGATTTCATCATCACGACCACCCATGAGGAATGAAAACACCGACTCTCTGCGAAAGAACAACTTCACCCAGGCTCCTGCCTGACGACGCCGTCCACTCTGGGTTCCTTCTCCCGACCGCAGAACACCAAACTCCGACTAAACCTGCCAGCATTCAAGTCTTGCCAAGACAAACGACTCCATGCTTCTTCTTCTTCTTTCTTCTTCTTCCTAAAAGACTGGTTCACTCAAAAACGAGTAGGTCACCAGCGCGCATGTTAAAAATAAAATCAAATAAAGTAAAGTGCGACTCAGCCTGTTGGTCCCTGGAGCAAAATTTGGCAACAAGGGGTCGCACACGATACTCAAAAAGTTAAAAGCAATGGCCAGGTTCAGGCCCAGGTAACCATAAAATATCTGGGGAAGTTAAAACAGAAAAATCAGTCAATGTGCAGATCTCAAGACTGTCGTATCAATTTCATTTTTAAATGAGACTGCATTTGTGGCAATCTTGATGGCACCCAGCAGTGAGTCCATTTTACTGCGGCGACAAACTTGTCCCTAAAAGCTTACCCTATGAGGACGTAAAACTCATCCATTCCAACCGACACCTCGCGAGATGACATAGCAGCGAACACCAACAGAGAGGTGGCTGCTCTCTTTTGAGGAGCACTGATGTGAGTGGTCGGTACTGTATGGGTGGGAGCGGGCCTAGCCTGTGTCGCTGGGGGACAGCTCCTGGCGACGTGGGGCGAATGGCGATGGACTACGTCTACCGTAGCCTGGGGTACGATGCTTTTGAGGGTCGGGCATGAGGGCACCCTTCTCGGAGTTGGGCTGAAAAAAAAAACTTGCCTGCTAAGCCGTAGTCTGCGTGTACCATAGGCGGGACTCGTGCAGCGCTCCAGCGACTTTCGTCCTGCTCCCTCTTTGAGGTGGGCCTCACGCGGCACAGGACCATCGCCACCCGAACATGAAGAAGCCCACCTGGTGGCCCTGACGACAGGCCTTTTGAGGGGTGAAGAGGCGAAGGAAACTGACGCTCATCATTGGCCAAGCAACACCACAAAGTGGACCGGAGTTCATACGGAACCAGAGCTGAGAGAGAGCGACAGATGACAACTCCACACGGAACCAGGCACACCATTGCCGACGACAACTGCCACGAAATAAGCAGACTTCAGTCTGGAAGTGTATCTTGCCCTAAAGGGCCTCTTGCCTAAAGGACGTTAAATCCCCCCATTGGTGCTAACGCCCCAACACTGTAGTATTTCAAGCAGGGCGGAGAAACAACCCGGCTGCCTTTACTTGTTCCCTGTTCTTTCAGCCTGATGTTGAATGCGCTCGGTGTGTTTTCGCTGGCTGTGTCACCATAGTCCGCTAGGTGTGTCACCATAGTCCGCTGGCTGTGTGTCCATAGTCCGCTGGCTGTGTCTCCATAGTCCGCCCGCTATGGCGAGGACTTGGCTTTGCAAGCCAGTTTCAGTTTCGGTTTCATCAAGGTGTCATTTCGTGCGGATTAGTCCCATGTACACTACACCACATCTGCTTAGTTTCGAGACCATACAGCACACGAATTACAACTGATGGATAAATGAATAAATAATTAAGAAGGAGGATTTTAGACGAGGGTCTACGAGGGTCTTCTACTGGCATGCAACTTAACACATGTCTGACACGCGCAGTAGTAACATGCTGGTCAGACTTTTGGGTAGGCCTACCTATCGAACAAAGCATCACTCTGTGTGTGTGTGTGTGTGTGTGTGTGTGTGTGTGTGTGTGTGTGTGTGTGTGTGTGAGAGAGAGAGAGAGAGAGAGAGAGAGAGAGAGAGAGAGAGAGAGAGAGAGCATGCGTATGCATTTATGTGACCTGTGGCTTATGTGAGCCTGTTCCTGATGCACGCGTGTATGTATATATGTATGTATGTATGTATGTATGTGTCTATGGGCGTACACACGGGCGCACGTGCTATCTCGCGCGCATGCACACACGCGCGCGCATTTGTGTGTGTGTGTGTGTGCGCGCGCGCGCGCGTGCTTGCACATGCGTGCATGCGCGCGCGCGCACGTGTATGTATGCCAGAGTGCCTCATGCTGCTGGCAAGACTGGCAGACCATTCATTACATGAGGAATCAGTGACGGTCAGCAGTGGAACCTTGGCGTACTAGAAGAGAAAGCAAGAAAGAATGGGAGAAAGAAATTGACGATATTTGGGTAATAAGTCTCCGCTGGTTAGTCAAGGGAGCGAACGCCCGCCAGACACAACGACACACGCACGTGTCCGAACACAGGGATTACAGTAAAGATCTTTACAACAATTACTGTTGTCCGACTTTAGAACATGTTCAACGCTGAGGGATCATTTGCAAGGAAACAGCTTGAAAAACATGGCTGGACAGAAGGTATGAATATGTTTCATTTGTTCGGTTCCGTTGTTAACAACTTATTACGAAATAGTATTGCTCGAGTCATAACATGTGAGTTGTGATATTATAATGCACATGTAGTTTTTCCATACATTGATAGATTCATCTGTGGTCTTAAGGATTTTCTGTCAAATATGAATAACTGTTTGGTCACAGAAAACAATGACAATATTTAGATATATGCCAATGCCATTAGATTTTAATAAATTAGCAACAGTATTTTGACAGAAAGCTGTATATAAAACATAAGTGTTGAAAACAGTTGCCAAGACATCAGCATGTACACGACGTATAAACATAAGTGTTGAAAATAGTTGCCAAGACATCAGAAGTTTTCCCGACGATGACAGATTTTCGATCAGTGTGTGTGTGTGTGTGTGTGTGTGTGTGTGTGTGTGTGTGTGTTCTCTGTATAAGAGAGAGAGAGAGAGAGTCTGTGTGTTTGTGTTCTCAGTATGTGTGTGTGTGTGTGTGTGTGTGTGTGTGTGTGTGTGTTTACAATATTACTTGGATAGGGAGAAAAATCGAGTTCAGATAGTTTCTTCCAAAGAACAAGTTCTGAATCTCTCTCTCTCTCTGTCTCTCTCTCTCTCTCTTTCCCAATCCCCTCCCAGTGTGCTTGTAAGTACACCCAATAATGATAACATCCGGACATTTATATTTGCGACTGTCTTTCATGCAGGTGTAAGTGTCACAGTGTAAAAGAACTGTGTCACTGCATGACAGTGTTATGTAGTTGTGCATGTCTCTCATGTGTGTATTACTGTATACAGTGTGTGTGCACATGGCATTCAAGTATGCATGTGTGCCATGTATGCCAGTGTGGGATGGATTTGAGTTATTTAGACTGCCTCATATTCATAAATGTGTTTAATTCAGTAAGTGGTGCTCCTTCTCAAATACGGTTGGAACATATTCATTCGGACGCTTCTGCTTACTCTGCTGAACTTACAGCTCTGGTTCTGGCACTGAGGATAATCTCGCAGTCTACGAAGAGGGACTTTCTGGTTCTGTCGGATTCACTGTCAGCTTTGGAGGCCATAGCTGGCCGAAACCTTCAGCATCCCGAACTCTTACACTTTTTCGAACTTTTGACCAAGTTGAAAGTGGAGGGTACAATATTATTCTGGCTTGGGTTCCCGGTCATGTTGGCATCGGAGGGAATGAAATGGTTGATCGTTTGGCCAAGAATGCCACAAGAGAGAATCTGTCAAACACACCTATCCCCTGCTCAGATCTGAAACCCAAAATTAACGATTATGTCAGAGACCTCTGGCAGGAGGATTGGAATACACAGACGGATAACAAACTCTTTCAGATCCGTCCAAACCTAAAGGAGTTCCTCCCACCTTCGTCTGGTGGTCGTAAAGAAGAAACAGTTCTGTGCCGGCTGCACACTGGCCATTCGTATTTTACCCCATTCGTACCTTTAAAGGGTGAAGAAGCTCCATGGTGCATTCCATGTCATGTTCCACTCACAATGAAACATATTCTTTTGGAGTGTTGGGACTTGCACGATGTGAGACACAAACATTTTACAGCAGATTCCATGAAAATCTTGTTCAGAGACGTTCCGCCTGACACGATCTTTGGGTTTTTGAGGGAGATTGGCATTTTTCATCGGATCTGAGATTTTACAGTGGAAAGATTTTTTAATAAACTTTTGGATGTGTTTTTGGACGTATTTTAAAGAAATTGTGTGAATGACTGCCTTGTGAGTTGCTTTTAACGTGGTGACGGCCCTGGTGTGGCCCTTTGCGGTCGGCTGGGCTTTAGGCAACATTGTCCTATCTTATTTCAACGTGTTGGTTTTTAATCCTAGGATAGGTTCTTTTAATCTGTTTTTATGGGTTGGGAGAGGTTTTGCTTTTAATCCTTTTGAACATATATACGTGGTAGTTTGGAACGTGGTGACAGTCCTGAGATAACCTCTGCTGTTGACGGGACTATAATTTTAATCTTAATCTTAATCTTAATTCAGTAAGTAAACAGCACGACACATCCGTAGATGTGTGAGTGATTTTACCCTCCTCAGTTCAATATCCAAGAATTGGATAGGCTTTGATTTTTTTTTAGACCAATACAAATATGGTACATGAAGAATAATGTTTATTTTTCACACAGTTTATAATTGTGGCAGAGCTCTCTGAATACAGAAATGGACATCTATGGCTGTTTGTTTGGGCTATAGTGAGTACTGACAGAATGATACAGATGCAGGGCTGGAGTAGCTCAGTTGGTAGAGTGCAGGACTCATGATCCTGGGGTTGTGGGTTCGAATCTCCTGTGGGCCTATTCAATACGAGGGAATTTTCCCCATAGAGATAACATTAGGTCCGAGTCCATTTCCCAAAAAATCCTTTGAATGAGACTGTAAAATGAAGTTATGTATGTGGAACGCATCCATTTATAACAATTTACATCTTGCACATAGGTAAAATTCCTTCATTAATGTGGGAAGAAAAAGTCAGTTTGACTTTTGGTACGGATGACACTCAGGATTTTTTTGTGTGCACCGAAAAAATGAAAATATGAATGAAAAAAAAAAAAAAAAAAAAAAAAAGGAAGAGACTGAATGATTCGAGAAACGACTGAATTATAGTACCAGTGGGCAGCATTTTAGTCAGCTCTACCCAGATAGGGATCCCGCCATGTAAGCGAGAGAGAAGATTGTAAAGCACTTTATGCTTCGTCTCCAACCAAGGATAGGCATGATGAAAGTTCCCATAATAATGATAATACTACCAACAACACTAGTATTAATGATAATGCATCATTAACATGCCATGGCTGCTTGGCAGGGTCTGTCTCTGGGGAGCAGTCAACAAGGAATCAGTCAGGCCATCCGGGTGAAGATCAAGAAGGACACCACAGGGGTAAGTCTCCAAAACACAGTGAAACCTCTTTCTGAAGACTTTATGAAAAAAAAAAAACTTTGAAAAAAAAAATGATAGCTCTTGAATGGGCAGAAGAGATGAGTGGGGATGGGGGCAGGGTGGTGGTGGGTTATTTGAGAGAAACGATCCTTTAATTCTAAAGAGGAGCACTGTTTCAGAGGAAGCAAGTCTTTATAAGAGGGAGGGAATATAGCAATGGGGAAGGTCTTTATGTTAGAGGTTTCACTGTCATCACTGTGTCAATTGTCATGACAACAGAACTGGGGAGGTGTTTATGTGAGAGGTTTCACTGTAATCACTGTTAATTATCATGACAACACAGTTGGGAAGATCTTTATGTGAGAGGTTCACTGTCATCACTGTGTTAATTGTCATCACAGTCATGACAACACTTTGGACTTCAACCATGATATTCTTGCTGAACTGATGACATACAGCAATCAGATCTAGAAATTGCGTTTAAACTTGTGGTCAATAATTATGTGATTTCTCTTCTCATTTTTATCACTGTGTGGATCTGTTAAAAAAAAAAAGATTTCTGCTGCCATTGGTACACTCCCCCCACCCCCCTCCCCACATCCTCCCTCCCTCTACTTGGTCACCCACACCTAACTTCCCTCTTCCTCATGTTCCTTTCCCATACCTGTTGCAGCAGTTGTGATGACGATGTCGATGTAGTTGTTTTACATAAATCGCGATGACTCCACACGATAGGGGGGGGGGGGGGGGGGGGGGGGGGGGGGGGGGGGGCAATGTTTTGGTGAGCATGATGACAAAACAAGGTCCATGTCAAGTGATATGATAATATCATAATTGTATGTCAAAAAAAAAAATGAAGATGAAAGATGATAATATTGTGATAATGATGATGATGGCGATGGCTCCGCTTGCTGCTCTGTTGATGGTGACTGTATCTTTAACAGAGTGTGGTTATTCATCAGATCTATTATCTATTATAATCTGTAGCAGATTGCCTTTGACTTGCTTCACAACCTTTGACTGTAAACAAGGGGGACCGTACTCTCTTTGTCATCAAGGGAAGTCATTCTAACAGAAGATACATCAGTTTATTGATGCGACTTATTCAAATACTGCCCATGGTCCCCTAAAGGCATCTTGTCTTGGAACAACTTGTCGTTCTGCGTCTGAGGCCAATAGAATGTGAATCTCACGCATGTGTTGAAAGAATGGTAGTGATGTTCACTTCATGTATGGTACCAAGCACTATCCAGTTGGTGACTGTACCTGTGATCATGGTTATGGTGTGTAATACTGCCGTTCATTCAATGATTATAAATACACAAAAATGGAATGACAGCAGTGCAAGTGTGGTGATGGTGGCAGCAGCTTACGATAATAATGATAGTGCTGATGATAAAGGCATTTATCATGTTTTTGTTTGTTTGTTTTTTTTTTGCTTCGTTTAATTCTTCAACAACATACAATGTCATAAAGCAAAGTCAAACATTGTTAAAAGATAAAATGAAGGAAGAAAAATCACTCCTCCTCATTTCACACATTTTTATACAAAATGAATCATCACGTCACATAACCAGCGAACATCCAAACAAAGATTGTACCTAAAATATGAAGAAAAAAAAAAAAGATGTTAAATAATTAAAATAGAAAAGGAAAGCTGTCAACTAAACAGCAGGACTTACATTTCGTGATTTTGATTTTGAATTTGTGATTTTTTATTTTGAATTTGTGTTTTCACATCCCATATAGAGTGTCGGCAATGTTGATGAAAAATGGTGATTTTCTCTGTTGTAAAAGATACAAAGCTTTCAATGACTAAGGTCTTGTGTCTTGCCTTCCCAGTCATCCTTACGCTAAAGTCTGTTCTCACAGCCCTGATATGGCCCTATGCAGTCGGCTGGGCTATAAGCAACAATGCCTTACCTTACATGGCTTACCCCAGCTGATGTGAACCCTGGCTTTCCAGAGTTTGGGTGAAAAGATAGCTTACAGTTTGGGTGAAAAGACAATTTGGGTATAAAGATAGCTCTTAGTTTGGGTGAAAAGATAGCATTCCTTCACTGGGTCTTCTGGAATCTTTTGCTGGTTTGTCAGTTTTTCAGCTTCCCCTGTCTGTAAATCTTCAGTGAAGATTAACAGTACACAGCTGTTTTTTTGTGGTTGTTGTTGTTTGTTTCTTTTCTTTTTTTAAGTATTTGTTTTCAAAAATTTTTATTATCAAAGAAAATTTCTTAGCATATGTGTGTGTGTGTGTGTGTGTGTGTGTGTGTGTGTGATATCCACTATTTGACATCTCTGCAGTTCTCTAAATCTTTGAAAATTATTCCCCCACCACAGACCCACACCCTCACCCACCCATCTATCTCGTCTGTGTTATGATGTAACTCCCTGTGTGTCTGTGTACGTGTCTGTATGAGGGGTGGTTTTTTTTTTTCTTCTTCTTTTTTTTTTTTTTTTTTTAAACTTTTTTTGTGTGTGTGTGTGTGTGTGTGTGTGTGTGTGTGTGTGTGTGTGTGTGTGTGTGAATAACGCTCTTGCACACACACATGTGTGTATATGCGCAGGCAGGCATGCATATACTAAGGTAATTCTTTTTATGTCCAGAAGCGCTTGATATACAGTAATTGATGCTTCATTGCTGTATATTTATTGCATGCTTTGTCTGTTTCCAGCTTGAAACAAATTTTTAGGCTGAATGAAAGTGTCATATTTATTGACTCACCCATCACTTATGATGATGATAATGGTAATGATGGTTGTAATGATGATTGTAATGATGATGGCAATCATGTTACAGGTGGGACATGATCCTGTGAAGGAATTCAGCCATCATTGGTGGGACCACGCATTTAACAAGGCGGCTGCCAGCCTTGTTATAGAGAATGGGGAGGTGGGTATGCATCTCTTAGTCGGTGTGTGTGGTGTATATGTGTGTGTGTGTGTTTGTGTGTAGTGTATGTGTGTGTGTATGTGTGTGTATGGATGGGGGGGTATATGTGTGTGTGTGTGTGTGCGTGTGTGTGTGTGTGTGTGTGTGGTGTGCACGCATTCTCGGCAATAATTTCATTTGAATATGGTGAGTCAGTATGGGTGCCTATACCACTGCCAGTTGAATCAATCAATCTTCTCATGTCAAACCCTTCACATGGTGGGCTCAGGGCTTAGTGGAAGTGGGGCAGTCTGTGTATAAACTAGTGGGCCAACAGCAACACTTCTCCACTCAAAGCAAAACTCCATTCAGGATTGCCTGGAGGTGGGAAAACAGAAAAGATTGTTTCTCATTATAAGATGGTAAACAGGTAGAAAGTAACTATATGTTACGCTTAATGACTGTATTAAAATACAGATAATCAAACAAGCAAAACATCAACTTGGTGAGACCAGAAAGTTTCAGTGTAATCGTTTCGTGACGTGCCGTGCAATAGTGACGACAACTCAGTTGACCTGTTCATGATGAACAGCACTGCTTGATTTGCCATGCCCCCATTATGGCACAACTATTAAAAAAAATCCCCTGTTCTCTCATCTACAGTCTAAGGGATGCAGCTGCCCTAAATATTTAGAGCAGGGTAGAACTTCTAGCCACTGGAAGGGTCACTTTGCATGCACTAGAAATGACCTTTGTGACCCCAGAGTAGTCCGAACAAAGAGACCCGTCTGGCACTGGGAATTTCTGCAAAAGGCATGTGTGGAATTTCCTGCTTGGCCAACAGATCAGGCTGAAGAAGAAACATGCCATTACATGAGGTGCTAGAATTGCTTCAGCAAAGTGGTTCGGAAGAAGATGAGGGGAGTAAAGGTGTAACAAGTTCATTGAAAAGAATCTGAGCTTGATGTATTTGCTCTGTGTATTTAACAGTTTTATACATCATATCGCCTGAAGTCAAAACAGTGAAAAGTGTGTACAGTGTGCTATGATTTTTTTTTTTTCACTTGGATTAACATATGAATACCTCAGGATTTTTCTACATCTGTTCAAAGTAAATGTGAAATTTGATGACCCTTTTTATTCCTCATTTGCTGTTGTCATGAAAAGCCAGACAAACGTAAACAAGATTGTGTTTCTCCTACATTTCAGTTATGTTTGTTTCTTTAACTGTAGCTTTGCTACTTTACCCAAAATATGTTTGTTACATTTATATAAGTGGACATAAAATAAAATTAAAAAGTGCGAAAACCGCGCATCAGCAATGGTTGTAAGCACATGTGGTGTACGCGGCTGCAGGGCAGTGATGTTACGCTGCCGCACTCATTGTGAAAGAGTTAATTAATCTTCCTCATTTCTTTTGGACCACAACAAATAATGCTACTTTTGATGAATATATTTACCGAGGGTTATGAATTATTCATATGTTGCACTTTGAATCATGACTAAAGATTCATTGCTCTGTTTTCGCGCATTTCATCTTCAGCAGTTTCTTGCAGGACGGTGTGATGGTGAAAGAAAAAAGAGAGAACCCAGAAGAACGATCCGCCGCTGCCAAGAAAGTTCTCTATGGCAACTTCATCAAGGTCAGTTTCTGGTGTGCATTATGATATGAATGCATGACAAGATTATCAGACAAGTGTTTACAGGTATGTGATTATTGGATATGAGATTGTTTTTTTGTTTTTTTTTTCTGTCAGCAAGGGAAAAGAGGATGAGGGGAAGGAAGGGAAGGGTGGGGAGTTGGGAGGGATGGGTAACAAATCAACAGTGATCTATAAAAATTCGTCTGATGGAATCTAGCGATGATAGGTCGTGATACTGGGCTTGATGGAAGCAAATTTTGCGTTTCCATTCTAAAATTCTCTGCGGATTTCTGACACAAACATCCACTTACGTTGAGCAATTTTTTGTTGTTGTTCATGACAAGCAAAATGATCTGTCATCAACATGTTTCACCATGAAAGTGATACTGGTTTCCCACCGCTTTTTGCAAACAGCAACTGTCGTGGCAAAACTGTTTTCTTGGTTTTGATTGGTTCCTTCTGAAAGAGATCAACATTTTCTATCTGAACTAAGATTTTACAGACAAAAGATTTTTCGCAAATTTTCCATTGTGTTTTTGGAAGGTGTATTTCAAAGGGTGTGTGAATGAGTTTTTTTGTTTTTTTTTCAATGACTTGTGGGTCGACTTGAACACAGTGACAGCCCTGACATGGCCCATTGCGGTCGGCTGGGCTGTAAGCAGCATGGCCTGACCATACCTTTCCAACTGACCTCTACATTGCATACTGTGGTTGGTTGATGACTGCATTCATAGTGTTTCCCAAAACAGGCAAATGGAGCCCGCAAACATGCTGCTCTCTCAGTTGAGAGGAAGTATTGGGAAAGGTACGTTGTGACTGGTCTAGAAAACTGCCTGCGTGAAGTGTGAATAAGATTGGCCTTAGGTAGCATCCGCTGAAAATTAAAATCACGATAATTGTTTCTAGTGAATCAGAAATCAAGCACTGTACGAGTAGTCTGAGGACTGCTCATAAAGATACTGACATGTACCAGCTGGTTTCCATGACTGCTGTTAGTTTATTGATTGATTTGTGGGCTTTCTGTGATCCGAAGTAAAGCTTCAGATTTGAACTGAATATTAGTTGTTGGGTTTTTTTTGTTGTTGTTTTTTTTATTTTTTGTACTGGGTTTTGTGAGATACAGATGGAACTTTGGGGGTTGAAAGAGAAAAGAAAAGAGTCATGAATGTGAGCCTGCGTTACAATCATCCCACCATGTCAGTTTTCTTTTGTTCACACATCATTCATTCTGGCTGTAACACACTTTTTTTTTTTTTATACTTTGTTCAGCCTGATTGTTGCTTACATATATTGCTTGCTTGGCAAGCATACTGCTCAACTCAAGCAATTTTTGTTCATGTCTCCTGAAATAGAATTATACTAGTAAGTTTGGAGGATGGGGGAAAAAAAAAAAATAACGAAAGTTCAGAATCGTCATCCGAAAGCTCGGTCTTTAATATGTCAGTAAATGTGGCCAGGAAAGTGTACATAACATGCTTTTTCAATCACGGAAAGTCATGTTCTGCTTCACATCACCCCTTCACTGCCATATAACAGCAAACACAGTTGTTTCTCCACTCTGTACAGGACGCTTTGTATGTCCGTGTAACGGCTGGAGGGGAAGAAACTACATGACACATCTCCACCTCCTTCAAAAAAATAGAAGAAGAAAAATAAACACACACGCACACATTGGGACACACACACACTGGGACACACACACACTGGGACACACACACACATGTGCACACACACACACACACACACACACACACACACACACACACACACACACACACACCCACCACCACCACCACCACCACCACCACCACCACCACCACCACCACCACCACCACCACAACAACAACAACAACAACAACAACAACAACAAATTTGTTCTTCTTTCAGAGTTCGATGCTAAACAACGGCTTGGAGACAAAAGTGGAGAAGGAAGGAGGAGACTCCGACAGCTCGGAGGACGAGAGCCGACCTAAAATTCAGACCCTGTGAGTTTCCTGCGAGTGTTGTGACGGTCAACAGGGACAACAGTGTTGCTGTTGCTGTGTGTCCATCGCATCAGATTAGTTGATGGTGGGAGAATGCTTGGCAGAGCCCATCACCTCCCTGAATATCCTGGTGTATGGGGTATTCCCGTAATTTCCTTAACTTTCAGCATGCAGAAATGGTTCACAGAGTATTTAAAGAGCTGCCAACAATCCCGCTTTCAGCGAAATTGATTATGCTCAAAAGCTCATCATTCCGCTTGATGTAAAGCAAAATTCTGCTCATGAAATTTTTGTTGTTGTTCGTTTGCACATCTGCCGTTCGTATAGCCAAATAGCTGTTTCGAAACCTACTTCTCTGGTTCAGCTTCTTCCGCCACGATCATGTCGAAAGCAAGTGCTGAGCAGATTAACCCTGAGACAGAAAAGAAGAAAAAGAAATTAGAAGAGAAGTGCAGATTCAGGTCGCTTTCTGCTGTCATGAAGGGAATGCTGCTGATCCCAGTCAGCAATTCAGCCTGTGGAAGTGTTCAGCCTTGTCAGGAAGAACGTTATAGATGTTCGTCCCTCTTTGGGTCCACACACTACAGAGGCACTGATGATCCTGAAGTGCAAAATTAGCCAAGTCATAAGGTGAAGCTTAGTGACAGTGTGCTTTACAAAATGTGAAAGAGCAACACTGTGTTGGCTGAGACAGTGATTCCCTGAAAGCACCTGACCAAAGGAAAGAAAATAAAGGGGCCTTGAATGTCATTCTTTGGTTTGGGTGCAATGGTGTAAGTGTTCTTCCTGACTGTCAGAAATTTCTCTCAATTTTTAAAGAAATATTTCTCTCGAGTCTCTTCAGAGGTTGGCAGCTCTGTATGTAGTATGTATGAATATTTAGATGTGGTCTTGATTAGAAAAGAAAAAAAAAAAAAAAAAAAACAGAGTGTGTTGTTCACAATGCCTCTATCTTGTTATGCATGATAGAGGGCTGTGGAGATCACTGATTGTCAGCAAGTATCCTTCACAGCACCTCTAGGGCTTGCCGTCATGTGACATTGTAGATAATCTGGTATGTTATTTGTGTGAATACTGGTACATAGATGTTGTTATCTTTCTGTTCTTGTCTGTATGTTTTTTTGGGTTTTTTTTAATCAACTTAAGTGATGTACATGTACACATATACACTGTTTCTGATGGATCTGTTGGGAGACCCAGGTACTAGCGCTCCATGTTTTTCCATCTCCCATGACACAAGAAGTGCATGGGAAGTAATTCTTTCAGTCTGTGCCCACAATTACTTCCCTTGGCAGCTCGTTTTATTACTTTTTTTTCCCCCAGGATCTCTTTGACCTTGGAGGAGATGTACAGCCTCCTAAGTACCCTTGTAGTTTATTTGTGTTGTGTCTTAAGTCATTGTTTGAGCAAGCCAGGCCAGTCGATGGTTGAAGATTCGTTGAAACTGGTGGTGATGGTGTGTTGCAGTATGCTGCCCGATGACGAGCTGCTTCAGGTCTGTGGGGGACGCACGGCTCACAAGTGAGTGATGGGCTCTGAGAGGTCGCCCTCACCCCCCCTCCCCCCTTCCGCTCTCTTTCTTTTGTTTCTTTCTGAAAGCATCTCAAAGTGAACAGTTATACAGGATGGTTTTGTTTTTGTTTTTTTTTTGTTTGCCTTGCATATGCCAACTGTCAAATGAATTGCATAGGATTCAGAATTCAGAACAAATGCGTGAAACTGGTGTTTGTTGTTAGTTTTCAATCTGCAAGTCCAAATGACATGAACCTGACGTAGGATGTTGTTTGATGCCCGTACGTCCGTGAGTTGATGTTTGTCACTGTCCTTTGTAGTTTCTCACCGCATTCTGAAAACTGATTAAAAAAAAACACAAAGATTTGATTTCAACTCATGGCATCTGGGTGACATATATATCATCATTATTTCTGTGGGGATCAGGATCAAGCACATCAACAGAACCATCCACAGGTCGTGGTGGATGGCTGCCCTGTACAACTTTCACCCATCATTTTTGCCAGTCACACTCGATACAAGGGGAACAAATCAGTCAAAAAAACGTTTTGGCTCATGTTGAAATCCATTGAAAATAGCCCCTTCAAGAGTTAAAGAAGCAGACGCAAAACCCCATGTCTAAATGCTGAATGCTTTACAAAAATGTTATTTGGAAATGAGAATGCTTAGACAGTTCCTAGGAAAGTTTGTACATTATGCTTTGGTATAAAATAGTGTGTATAATCAGAGATTTCTAGTCTCCTCAATCATTTGAGAGTGTAGTATAGGATATTTGTCTGTGCAGTGCTTCACACTGTGTTGTCAGATACCTGAAGCGAATCAAAATACAGAAAGATGTTGGCAGTTTTGACAAACGTATGATATGGATATAATTTGAGAAAAAAAAATGTATACACATAACAGATAAAAAAAGACATGGATATAATAGGGGGAAAAAGCGAAATACACAAAACAGATAAAAAGAACAGTCATTATCACAATTATGAACTTAATGGTTGAGTTCACTTATTACAAATTCTTCTACGTGCAGACTTGTAATTCCACAACAGTTGTGTATGCAGGTGTATGAATGCACACCTTGCTGTTTGCTGTTCGATGGATCTGAAACAATGCACTCATGTATCTGGATTTAAAGCTGCAGCATGTTACCTTTGGCTGCTGCTTGTTTTCATATAGTTTAGTAATCCAAACATTTCTCAGTGTTCATGTTCTGTCCACACACTCAAACACCATGCACAAACACTGTGTACACACACACATATGAATAATATACTACCCTCCTCTACCCCACCCACCCACTCCCCTTTTCTTTTCTCAACGAGCGTTGTGTGGATGACAGGGGAGCAAGACACGGGCTGAAGCTGAACGGGAAACTGGCACGCATACAGGAGCAGGAGCGCCTCCTGGCAGGCAAGAACGGCAACTCTCACGGCACATCCCCCACCACATCTTATTCCCCTTCCCAGAATGGAACGACAGATTCGCTACCTTCTGCCATAGAGGACTCTTCCGAGACAACGCGAAAGAAGAAGAAGAAGAAGCGTCAACTTGAAGATGAACATGCCGAAAGTGAGGGCAGAGTGGAGGTCTGTGAGGGGGAAGTGATGGATACCCCAGAGCAGTCCGAGGACGTTGCCTCGTCAGTGTCGAAAAAGAAAAAGAAGAAGAAAAGGAGAAAGGAAGAGAGAGCGGAAAATGAAGGCGTGGAGAAAAAGAAGAGAAAGATGGAACTGGACGAGAATGCAACTGACGTCAAACGAGTTGCTGTGGAGAGCAGGTCCTCTTGCCCTGTCATGGAGGAAGATTCCTCCAGAGTCAAAAAGCAAAAGAGAAAATCCCAGTCATCAGACATTTGTACCAATGGTTCGGAGCTGCAGAAAGCAGATGACAGTCCTGATGCGAAAAAGCGAAAAAAAAAAAACCAAGACCAAATCATCAGAGGTGTATAGTGACAACAGTTCAGACACACAGATACAAGACGCTCCCCGAGGAAAAAAAACAAAAAAAAAAGTCTGTAAGTCACTCAGCAGATGTATGTTGTGACAGCTCAGACTCACAGACGAAATCAAAAGGTGAGGTTTGCCTTGACACCTCAGTTTCGCTTTTCAATGGTGCGGGCTGTCACAGTTCAGCTGATGATGAGCTGAAGGAAGCGCGTAAAAAATCCAAGAAGAAAAAGAAATCAAAAAGCGTTCAATGACCAGCCAGGATGGTGCTGTGTTAGCGTCATGCTGTGTTAGTGTCATGAGTCGCAGGCTGAAAGGTTGTAGGTTCAAGTCGCATCCAAGACATACGATTTCACGATTTTTGGCAGTGGTTGGCTTTCATCCCTCAGTAGTTCAGTGTGCCTTGAGCTTATGTTGAAAGACTGTAACCGTGTAGTCAAGTTTTATCGAAGCCGATGGGTGCATACCTGATACTGTTGTTCAGTTTTCCTGACACCACTGCATCGTTACAGGGTTTGTGTGGGTCATGGAGTACTGGTAAATTCATGGAAAACATAGGAGCTATTTTATAAGTCACCGGAAAGTCATGGACAAAAAGATCATGGATTTTAAAAGACAGAGAAAAGCTGAGGAATTTGTGTATATGCTGAACAAGAACAAAAAAATGCTTGAAAAAACATGTGCAAGTGTACAAGGTCATGGTCAGGATTAAAAAAGACTATGTTACTTTTGTCTGAGAACCGAGACCTTACCAAAAAATGCATAAGTATGGTGTAAGAGATACTGCCCTGGGTTTGGGAACATTGTGATTTGGGGATACATTTCCTAAAAAGATTTTTTTTTTTTCAGATTCGTGTATCATTTTCAAAGATAATAAGATTTTGATCAAGGGAAAATCAGAAATGTAGTATCGATAACGCTGTACAAACCATGAATATGTCTTTCGTACTTGGTCGACGCCAGAATATAATGATTATGGAAGGAAAAGTAGATTATGATTGTGTCTTGCACTCTCAGACAAGAACGAATGCCGTAGCATTTAAAGAGGGTGAGGGTGGATGGGGGTGAGTGGCGTATAGGGGGGAGAGTAGTTCTGTGGCCACTTACGCCTTGCTGTCGGGGTGCTGTCAGTGTATTTCCTCTCCTCATCCATGTGTCGGGTGTGTGTGTGTTGATTTTCTGGTTTGGGGCATTTTATAAGTTTGCAGGCAACATTGGCCTCATTATCAGTGCCAAAAAGACTAAAAACATGCTTAACATGCTTACTGGTAAACACCAAGGGCCAACAGACGTTCCCATCGACCAAAAACAAGTGGAAGAAATAGAGAACTTCACATACTTAAGCAGCTCCATCAACAACGCCAATGATCTTGACCATGAACTGAAGTGTCGTACTGGGAAGGCAACATTAGCATTTAATCAGCTGAACACAAATATGGAACAGCAAGAAATTCTCCTGTAGAATCAAACTGAAATTTTATAACTCCAGTGTGATTTCAACGCTGTTATATGGCTGTGAAACCTGGCAACTGAAGACCACCCAGGAGAAGAAACTCGACGCTTTTGATAGTAAGTGCCTACGTAAGATCTTGGGCATCAAATGGTCAGACTTTATACCAAATGAAGACGTCAGGGAGAGGTCCAAACAGCTCCCTATGTCAACCATCATCTGCAGACGGCACCTCTGCTATGTAGGTCATGTCTTGAGATGACCCTCATCAAGACCTGCAAACCAGGCCATTAAATGGACCCCAGCAGGCCAGAGAAAAGAGGACGAACCAGGATGAGCTGGCGACAGACAGTGGAGAGATCCTCAGACTTGTTGACAGAGGATGGAGTGACACTACCAGACTGGCTGGGGACGGGCACAGTGGAGCGCCTTGACTGCCTCATGCGTCGTCGCATCTAAGTAAGCGGGAACATCTAAGTAAGCATTTTAGAGGAACTACCATTAGGTGGACATGAAGGCACAGGACAACGGCTAAGGGGGATGCTCTCTTTCTCTCGCACAGGCCGTGCGACCTGACAATAATCATGATCAGAAGGGAGCATGACGGTAGGTATCCTGCGTAGGCTGGATCAGCACAGGCACCACTGAACACCGCCAAAACAGGTCAACCAGCGGTGCAGGGTCTCCTCTGGTGGGTCGCCTCTTGACGTCCTGATGTTCACTGCTCCCTGTGGACTGCCAGTGGGGGAGCTGCGACAGGTCAGACCCGGGCGTGGCTGTGCATGGGAGGAGCCAGAGTGAGGGGAGTGGGAACGACGCCGCTAAGATGTCGGCAGAAAAAGATGGTGAATGATGTATTTGTAATGTCTGTAAGTTAAGTGAAATATGTTGAGTGATGTTGAGTTGACGTTTTTTTCTGAATGGTATGTCTACAGGTAATGTAAGTGAGAAATGTTGAATGATGTTGTGTTCACGTGTTTTATCTGAACGATGTGTTGGTATGTCTGTAAGATAAGTAAAAGTTGTTGAATGATGTTTTGTTGACGTGTGTTATAGTGAATGATGTGTTGGTATGTCTGTAATATAAGTGAAACATGCTTGAATGATGTTTTGTTGATGTGTGTTTTACAGTGAATGATGTGTGTGTGAGATAAGTAGATATTGTCAAATGATGTTGTGTTGTGTTGATGTGTCTTGTAGAGAATGGCGATATGTGTGCAAGAAAAGTTACAAATTGTTGAATGATGTTGTATGATGTGTGTTTATCTGTCATTGGCATAAAAGCTGCTCTGAATCAATTAATAAAGAATTGTAAAGCAGTATTGATGTGTTTGTATATTATATTCAATCTACATGCTGTATTCTATGTGTGTGTGTGTGTGTGTGTGTGTGTGTGTGTGTGTGTGTGTGTGTGTGCGCATGTGTTGGAGAGTGCTTGTGCAAGACAAAAACAAATGATGATTGAGGGAGGCAAAATTTGCTCCCATGATAAGACAGATACATGCCCCTGACTTAAATCCATGCTGCTTGCGGAGCCAGTTCACCTAGCACTCATGCAGACACATGGCACACAAAGCAAACACCAAAGTTCCCATGAGCAACCATGGGACTTTTTTTTTAAAGAGTAGTTTGTTCCATGTGCCTCCTCCATCTTTGCAGGTACCAGACAAATTGATGTCACAGGCAGAATTACATGTTTGCCTCGTCATGGTAACGAAGCATTCATGATATCTTTCTGATTAAATATCAACTATTTGCACCTCACTGCCTCGTTCAAAATGTCTTCTTCTTCTTCTGCAGGCCGATACTCCTGCAGACACTCCCTATATGGACAGGCAAGTATTAATCCCATCTACCCAACAAAAGGGAGTGGAGTTTTGTGTGTATGACTTTTTTTTTTTATTCCGCCCGCCTTAAGGCAGCCATACTCCATCTTCAGGGAAGGTGCATGCTATGTGTAATGTATCATCCATACCAAAGGCCAAACTGGCCTTCTTTTCCGAAAGTTGGTGATGGTATTTTACATGTGTGCAAGATGTTATGCGTGCGTTCATACACGGAACCTCAGTTCATAGTCTCATTCGAAGGACTGTATGGGAAAGGGAGTCAGAACTAATGTTAACTCCAAGGGAAAAATCCCCCTGTACCGAAATGGCCCGGCGGAGATTCGAACCCTCAACCCTTGGATTACGAGTCCGGCGCTCTGCCAACTGAGCTGTTCCGGCCCCTGTTCAAAATGTCATCAGGACCCCCACTACTCCACATTTCGTTTCTTTGGCGTCATCAGTGAGCATTCCAAAAACATGACCAGTATTCTGGGGATTCCACTGCTTCTTCTTTTCCCCAGATGTTTTTTTTCTCTCACTGAAATACTCATCTGTTTTGCCCTTTCAATTTTTACATTTGACTGAAATCAACGGCAAAGAGGAAGTGTGTGTGTGTGTGAAATAAGAGGGTGTTTGTGTAAGTAAGAGCATGTCCATGCACAATACAACTCGAAACCATTTGATCAAAACTTCAAACATTACAGAGTTGTGTCTTAACTCTGTATAGATCTATGACTGATCACAGGCAGAGTTCAGTAGGTGGAAACTGATGAAATGCTGCCAAAAGCAAACGTTTGCAAACAGAACTTTGTTGTAAGACTGAAACACAGCAGCTCAACTTTGAACACTCCACAGTACAAGCCAACCTACAAGAATGGTGTGGGATAATGCTGACTGAATTGCATGAAGCCGAGGCTTCAGATATCAAATAAGCATTTTTTTTGCAGCATGTTTTTGTTGCGTTTATATTCTTGCTTAGAATTTTTTATGGTGATAATTATAGTGGTTCAGTGCAAATCACACGATAATCAGAATGTGTCACAAGCCTCAACTGACGGGCAAATATTTTAGCCGTTTACAAGAGGGGATGCCTTTTTTTCATCTGTGTAGGGACAGGTTAAGTGCGTAATTTTTTTTTTTATGTGTTCCTTTCTCAGACACTGTTGCCACTGTTGGTGTACATTATGCGTGTTGTGTTGTTGCGTGCACGTCTACATTTCTCTGTGTGCATGGTGTTAATGTATTTACAAGTATTTATGAATGATGTTTCTCATGTGTATTTTAAGACCGTCAGGGTTCTAGATGTTATTTTGTCAATGATTTTGATCGCTTTTCTCGGGAAGTGGCCCCTGGGGAGAATGCCAGAGTTTTTCAGTGCAGATAACCCCCACACCTTCAGTAAGCTCTGTGCTGGTAAATGCCTCCTTTCTTTCACCCTCTTCGACTCGGCCTTTTTGTTGTTGTCATCGTCGTTGTCATTGTTTGACTGCCTTTGTGTTTTCCTTTGCTGTATTTCTGCTTTTGTTCACTATAGTATATGTATATGTATGTCCGTCTTATCCTTTGTGAAGCATTATGCCGTCTTTTGTTCTACACAATTTCATTTCAATCAGGTAACAGTTTATAACATTCCAGTTCTTTCCCCCCCCCCCCCCCCCCCCTCCCCTCCCCTCCAATGGGGTGGTTCAAAATAGTACATGCTGTCTAGAGTGGAAACTGCGTGTTCGTTTTGCAGAGCCTATTTGCACAAATGGATTTTCCTTCTTTGTTTGCGTTTTTTAACTTTAGTTTCTTATATTTTTTTAAAACTATTTTTATTTATATAAATCTAGAGTGAAAAATCAAGGGGACTGCTTAGCATGCCAGCCTAATTTAATTTCAGTTATTTAGCTACCAAGTCATCAAGTTGCTTTTCTTCTTGGTATCTTTCTAAGGATACACTTTTGTCGGTGGCCTGATCTGTTCATTCATGGTGCAAGTTATTTTTTTCTCATTTTTTTTCCCTGTGTGAGGTTGACAGCTTGCAAACGGCAGTGTGGGTCAGCTGGGTGATAATGATGAAAGCCGAATCTCTCACGGCGTGCATCAAGCTCTGAATAAGAAATGTGCATTAGAAATGCTACATTACCTTTGGACATGCCTGTGACTTTCACACAAATGAAAGGTATGGGACTTAATGCGCAGGCAGAACTAATATGAAATCACTATGATTATGTGTATGTGTGTGTGTGAGAGAGAGAGAGAGAGTGCTCATGCTTCTTGGTCACAGGTATGTAGCTGCTAAACTTTCTGGAGTCTTTTTTTTTTCTTCTGCGATCGATTTCTAACTTAAGTATCTGCTTCATATCTTCAATCCTGTCACCACAATGAAACCCAGTCTTTTCAGGGTCTTGTCGGCTGCCCCAAAGCTGCATCTGCAGTTCTGCACCCTCTGGCCAGGTTCGACGCTGTAGAACATCATGGGCTGGACAGTGATGGAGGATGTGTTCTGGGGTACGAGATCCAGTGCCACACGGACGTTCGTCTGTGTGGGCAATCTTGATTCGGCTGAGGTGGCTCAGCTGTCGGCAGTGGCCGGTTCTCAGTCAAAAGAGGATTGACTTCTGGAGTCAAATTTGGGAACCATGAAGGGGGGGGTGGGTGGAATGTGGAGTGCACAGATCGGCTTTCACTTTCAACCCCGCTTTGTTTCTGTTGACTTTCTTTTCTGTCCGTCTTTCTGTGTACGTGGACCGATACTCCTGCGGACACTGCCTGTATAGACAGGCAGTGGACTTTTGTGTGTATGACCGTTTTTTTTCATCCCGCCATTAAGGCCGACAAACTCCATCTTCGGGGAAGGTGCATGCTATGTGTAACATGTCACCCATACCAATGGCCAAACTGGCTTTCTCTTCCAAAAATTGATGATGGGTTTATATGCGTGTGCAAGATATTGTGCATGTGTTCACACACGGAACCTGTTTATAGTCTCATGCGAAGGACTGTATGGGGAATGGAGTCAGAACTAATGTTAACTCCGAGGGAAAAATCCACTTGTACCAAAATTTGAAACCGCAACTCCAGGATCACGAGTCTGGCGCTCTACCAACTGAGCTATTCCGGGCCCCCGTTTCTGTTGACAAATGTGGGGGGGGTTAAGTTGAAAATAATTGACAACATCTACATAATTTGGACTTTATTCCACAATGCTTTACCTACTCTAAAACGACCTCATAACCCCCACATTTAAAAAACAAAACTCACCAAACTCAGGATTTCTGGAATAATTTCTAAATTGGGGAAATTTCAGAAAAAAAAAAAATTGTGCAGGTTGCAGGTTAGTTTCTGAACACATTTCGTTAAATACTTGACATCACTCAATCACAAAAATAATCAGCCTAAATTTGACTGATGAATGGCAGAAAGCCACAGTAGAAATACCCCATGCATACTTTACTCTAGGTCTACTCTGAAATGTTCTTCGTCATTCTTATCACAAAATGACGACGTTGAATTTCGAACAAATTCAGGCTTTTCTTATTCAGACGGAATGAAAGAATCCCGACCATGATCATGCATTTTTTAGTGTCTTTTTACTTGTTCTGGATTGTGTGATCTTTTGGTTTGCAATCTATATCAGACTTTTTGTTGTAATTCTACGTTCCCAAGGGAATAAGGCTTACTCAACATACTCTGGGAACCGTCTAGGATCATGTAAAGGGAGGCGACTCTACGAAAGCTCTTCTGCGGCTCAACATTGCGACTGGCTGACCTCACTTCAGAGGTTACAACTCTACTCACTTTGCATGAATCAGTATGTGCATGCATAGTTTTATGTGCATGTGTGTGCTTGCGCGTGTACCTATGCAGACCATGGATAAGGTGCATGTTTTGCATACTGTACACATACACTGAGGAGACATGACAGCCTCTAGCGTGATCATGACATAGATGACAAATTTCTGGAGTCAAAATTCAAGAACCAGGGGCTCAAATGTATGGGGCAGATTTTTTAAGAGGGGGGCAATTTGGCTTTTGATTGAAGATGTTTAATCCCTGCTGCTTTAAGTTTAACTGACGAACGTGGGCTTCAAAAAGATACCGTGTTTTCCACAGTCTACAATAGCCGAAATAAAAAAAAAAACCATCATTTGGGCTTTATTCTTCAATGTTATCAGCCCAGTTAAAAAAAACAACAAAAAAAAAAACAAACAACAACAACAAAAAAAAAACCCCCCCCCCCCCCCCCCAAGCCTCACACTTTCAAATGAAATTTTGAAATTCTGGATACATGTACAACACTTGTGACATTGGGAGCCAGATCTGAAACGGGGAAATTCCAGGAAAGTTGTGGAGAGCTGGCATCTACGTCGTGATAAACTTTCACTGGAAAAAACAAACATCCAGTCAAAACAGAGAACGCAACAGCACAAGTTCACAAGACGGAAAACAGACCAGACACACACTGCCAAACAGCGGGTCTGAACCAAAAAAGTCTTTATTATGCAGAAACTGCCATCTCCATCAAAGCGAGAATCAAATGAGAAACACATTATTTGGTTAAAAACGACGCGCACTGTTTGCTCTCCTTTCTTCCAGGTTAGATCAGTACCTTGTTCATGAGCAGGTATGAACAGGAATGAACACGAAGATCAAAACTGGACGTGCTCATTTTATCTTTTGACAAAACTTTATCCTGCAGTTTACATGCTAACGATACAGCCTTCCTAAAGTCCGTTTGAAATGTCATACGATCAAATGGAATAGGTTATGATAATCATTATAATGTCCCCTCAACCTGTCTTGTTGCTCTTTCAATGAAGTGTTTGTGTGCCTGCATGTGCACATGCGAGTGCTGTGTGTGTGCCTGTGTGTGTGGGTATGTGTATGCGTGCGCAGGTGTTTTGTGCATCACTGCATGTGTTTGTGCACGTTTTTTGTGGCTGGTTTACTCTAGCTGACGCATTCACTTCATACATCTTCAAGTTCCATAGAACTTACCAACTCCTTCAGAGTAAGTGCTGATTAAATCACTGCAAACATGGTCATTTTACCAGTCCTTAAACTAACTAAATCTAGGAAAAACAAACTACCAGCAAGCTTAACTGTAATCAAAAGCACTTCAGTGTGAGAAAAGCAGAAACTCATGCAGAAAAATGACAGATTAAGAAAAAAAAGATGTGAGGCCATGAAGCCAAACCACTCGAATCACAACTGTGTTTTCTTCAACTTTTAAAATGAACTTTGCCAAAAAACAAACAAAAAGGTTTAAAAAAAAAAAAGAAAAAAAAAAAAGTGTGTGTGTGTGTGTGTGTGTGTCTTCCAACAAGACTTCCCACACAAGGAAATCGAACAACGGCCTCAGCCAACCAATCAGACTTTAGCCGGGGGGCCAGCCCATCTGACGACCGCCCATCACATGAACATGGAGGTGGTAGACTGACTGTCCACCGTCACGCCCGTCATTGATGACTAGGCGATAGCCATCCTTCAGTCCCTGCTTATCCGCCACCACCTGTTTGGCCACCAGCAGCAGGTGGCCCCCAGCAGCTGCAACAGAAACAGGCAACACATCAGCTGGGCGCAGCAGTCGAGATCCCCAGCAGCTGCAACAGAAACAGGCAACACATCAGCTGGGCGCAGCAGTCGAGATCCCCAGCAGCTGCAACAGAAACAGGCAACACATCAGCTGGGCGCAGCAGTCGAGATCTCCAGCAGCGGCAACAGAAACAGGCAACACATTAGCTGGGCCCGCCAGTCAAGATCCCCACATTTCCTCTCCCCTTAGAAAGGACTGGAAAATAGTTTTTCTACAGGCCTGCGGATAAATATAGGGCAAGCGATGGGGCCCCACTCCCGACCAATCTCTGCAAGCGCACGCACAAGCAAGCACCACAGTCAGGCAAACAAGGGGAGACGCTATCCATCATTGCAAAGGGTGGTGTTCTCTCTGCTGAATTTGTGATAAAAGTGAAAATGTCGGTGTGTTTTGTTTACTTCTGTTCATCGTTTGTGCTTGTGGCTGTGTTTACATAGTCATAGCTCTGTAAAGACAGGATATTACTTTTGTCCAAATCTTCAGAGTGCCATCGCCATCCCTGAGAACAGCTTGAAAACCAGCACTTCTTTGGGACAAGTAAAATTCAAGCATTTAGTGTTTGTTGACAATATTTAAATTTTGGTCTATTGGTGTTTGTACCGCTCTAACAAGTTGTTGACAGGAAAGCTTATAGTTTCAAGTAATACATTTTGAAAGTCATGTTGTTGCCACAAGCCGCTGAAAGGCTATACATGGGCTGGTTAGTGGTGTCTGTTGCCCACCTCGGTAAGCCGACAGTTTCTACATCACTTTGTGTGTCCTATTAACACGCACTGTGTTCCCTACGAAGCAGATATTGGGTTTCTGTCTGTGCTCTCTCTCTCTCTCTTTTGATGCTAACTGAATTTTGTGTCATTGCAGCAGGTGTCATCATTTTTTTCTCAGTGTTTTCTTCACTTTAACACTTGGTGGCTTTACTCCGTATGAAGTTCCTTACTCCCGTCCCACACCCTTGTGCTTTCACTCACCAACCTATTGATTTTTTCCATGTCTGCAGAGTGAGTGTGTGTGTGTGTGTGTGTGTGTGTTTTTCTCTCTGTGCATGTGTATATTGCGCGCTCTCTCTCTCTCTCTCTCTCTCTCTCTCCTGAGCATTGCTCGCCCAGCAGAAGAATTAGCAGTGGCACACAGTCAGGCCTTGTTTCTGAGAAGCCACTTTCCACATTCCGGTCAGTGCCAGGGTCAGCGTGTAGCTCTGAGTAGAGAAGCTGGGAAGGCAGCGCGGGAACGTGGGTAATGCCAGAGGGATGGGACCGCGGCGGAGAGAGGAGGGGGGGGTGGGGTGCCTAGTGCTCTGCTTGGGGAAGAGAGAGCAGGCACTCGAGATAAACACAGGCGGGCCTGCAACCGGCTGAGGAGAGATGGATACAAGTACTGTGTGGGCATTTGGAAAAGTGCAGACCTCCGTCAACGTCAAACAGATCCTGGATCTGCACTTTGATACTGATTTTGTATTAAAAAAGAAACGAAAATAAATGTGTTTACTCAAAAAAAAAAGAAAAAAAAAAGAGGATGAAGAAGAACGAGAGGAAAAAAAAAAAAAACAACTTCGAGTCGTTTCCTTAACCTATTTCCTTAACTTTGCTCAATGAAAATTTAGACAACACACACAGGGGACAATATGGGTCCTAGACAGCCCTTACTTTTCAAACAATTTGTTTGGTTTTTTTTGTCCTAGAGGATGCACAACTACTGAGATAAAAGAAAAAAAAATTTGAGAACGAGCAATACACAAGTCAAAAAAAAGGAAAGGAACATCCTACCACGCTTCGACTGGAATCAACCCGTCTAGATTCTTCTTTGCATTACTTTTTTTTTTCTCTTATCTCTGTAACTTAGTGTAAGTGATACAACATCAACCACATGTGATGAGCGATACTGAAACGCATTCAAGAACTCGTGGATTTGGGTTTTACCACCTATCGATAAATGAATCACTGAATGCACTATTTTATTCTGGTTTGGTTCACCCGTAGATGAAATCTTCTCGGTGAAGCGATGGAAACAGGATTTGTACAGGTCCTGGAAACCTTGAGAAGTCCTGGAAAATCAGCAAGGCCTTGTCCAGGCTTGAATGCTGCTGGGAAAATAGTACAGGTCCCCAAACTCTGGCTGAAGTCCTGGAATTTTCTAAACATGCTGACCACATTCTCAAGCCAACAAAATTAAAAATTGTCCTTCTAAAAAAAATACTCGGTAGAAGAGAATAATTTTGAATGAAAATGACAATTTGCTGACTGCGATAAGAGCAGACGACAATTCCCCTGGTGGTCTGCCGCTGCATGTATTTAACATTTTATTTGTTTGAATCCTGCATGTGAACTTTTGTTGACTTTTTTGTTTTACCTTAGAATATTCAAACTGGTGTAACATAAGCATACTTCTTACTGTAATTTCCCATGTTCGATCTGTCACCGTCAGTCTTTGAAATTTACTTAGCATGGCACTGGAAGAGTCCTTGAATTTTTCTTAAAGACATCTGTGGGAACCCTGTCCCAGGAAATCAGAGGGCAGCTGACAATCCATGAGAGCAGTTTCTATGAACTGAATGGAATTTCTAACAGGGTTCATACAGACTTCCTGGAGCGGAGGGAAACAAAAATCAAGGACTTTTCAAGCACTTTCAGGCTTTTTTTAAATTGAAGGACTTATTTCAAGGATACTTTTAAGAAAAATAATCATGAAATACTTGCACCAATTAAATTATCCACTGTCTTTGACTTTTTAACATATGCAACAAAGGTCTTGTTTTTGTCTCCATCTGGGTCTGCCTGCAACCATTCTTTGTACTCTTCTTTTTCCAGCCAAACGATGTTAAACCAACACTTCCCTGGCATGTACACTTCTCAATTTCAAGATGGAGGATCATTCTACCATGTACGCAGGCTTCATGAAGGCCAGTAACTCCAGTGTTTATACCTGTAGCAGATGACTTATCCACAAGATCATCGGTGAACTTTGCCTCGGACTTCTTATACTTTTACTTTTTTCAAAATTCAGTTTCAGAAATTTTCTCAATAGTCTCATGATTTTACACAAGACTTCAATTCCAAATCATGGTATTCATGACAAAATTTAAGGACCTATGAGTAAAAGCCTGATGTTTTAAGGACTTTCAGGGCCTTGACAAGAGGGCCCCTAAATCAAGGACCTTTAAGGACTCTATGAACCCTGCCTAATGTAAAGAACAATGCATTTTATGGAGACCTACCTGCTCATCGCTGTCATCAGCTGTAGACAGCTGTACGATGGGTTTCCTTGGAATCACCAGGAAATGCTTTGGAGCCTGAGGGCTCACGTCATTGAAGGCCACACACTGCAAAATACAACAGTGACCTGACTAATCACTTATAAATCACAACAGACGACCCACCAGTAGAACTCTGTGGGGGTATGTGTGTGTGTGCGCGAGCGTGCATGTAAATAACAACAGGAATTATTTATTAAAGATTGGATAAGTTCATTTTCATCTACCTTCAGTTTTTCCCGCTTTCCTTTCCTTTAAGTTTTTTCATCTAAATCATCGAAAAATACATTCTTGGATGGCATAAAAAAAAAAAGATAAAGTTGGTCGGATTATCGTAACCACAACTCTATTCTGGGGAAGGGGAGGGGGGGGAAGAGGTGGGGAGACAGGAGGAGTCTCTCACCACTAAAAACTGTCACCAAGACTGTTTACAAATGAAAATGACTCATTTTCATTATTCCTATACTGCTTCTCAAATTTTTCTCACACCCACCCATCAACTTTTTTGCAACAAAATATAAACTGAGACAGCTAAGAAAATGATAATAATAATTCAGATTATACCACCTCTTTCCAAACAATATTTTCTTTGTTGTTTTTTTTCTTCTAATTTTTCTCTACGGTTCAAGTGACAATGAATGTCATCATCTTAATAAAAACAACAGTGAAAGAAAGCCCTCGACTTGTCTAATGGTCTAATCTTGACTTTCAACCTCTAGCCAGAAATTTTGCTTAAAGCTCACGTTCCAAACTAACCAAATGCAGTCAGAATAAAAGTTGTTCAAGAAGAAATGCAGCTATATAATGTGCTAGGAGTCTCATTGGTTGTTGCTGTGACTTTTTTAAAAAAACTATTTTCTTCTGTTAGTGTTAACCTTGTGTCTAAATTAGTTAATACAAAACATATTGCCTTGACCTTGAACATGTGAGTATGATGTAAAGGGAAGCGGCTGAAAAGGAACAGATAATGTGCGTAATCCCATCAAGTTTAGTTGAAAAAAAATCAATCATGTGTGTGGCTCCTGAGAAAATACCAAATAAAATTATTACTGTTAAAAAATTGAAATATAGCAACAGTCTGGTGTATGTAAGAGAACATTTACTAATGTAAGCAAGTTTCTGTGTTATTTAGCACTCATCATCCCCTCAATGATTATGTGCGAAACCTGGTCACCAACCTAGTTGGACCCCATGAACCACTTCTGGCAACTGTCAAATGACAGAAGATGGCATGGTTTGGCCACATCATTCGTCACAACACCCTCTCCAAAACCATCCTTCAAGGTACTGTTGAAGAGGGGTGCAGATGAAGATGGCAGAGAAAGAGTTGGTCAGACAATATAAAAGACTGGACCAAAATGACCATACCAGATCTCACGACAGCTACAAACAGAAGAGCCTAGAGAGAAACAGCAGCTGCCTCATCACGTCCCCAACAACCCCAGCAGCCAGGGGAATGACTGACTGCTCCCCTCAAAAGATTTACCTTTTAGAACAACATGGTGAAATATCTTGCCAAGGTTTGACACACTAAAGTTCCAATACATATTGTCATCACCGGGACTGCAAATTCTACACCACTAATTATTCTTCCCTTAACATAAACATTCTGCCGGAGGTTGCAGATTGAACGACACAATGTTAGTAAGATAACACACACACACACACACACACACACACACACTCACACACACAAAGGATTCATGAATGTTCCTTTGCAGAATCTGAGAAGGGACACCAATCTTTATCTAAAAGCAGTACAAGTACTCAGCTGTCGCAGCCTTCAGTGGCAAGACGTTCCACTCCAGAACAGATTCCCCCACACACACATGTATTACACATGTGTGAATCTGAACTACAGAAGTAGACAGATTACCAGCACACACTATTTGCAAAACCCTAATTGCGACCTGAAAACAGATATAGGCAGCACCCTCCCACTCTCCAATTACAGTTCCCCTAAAATAGGATTCTGTCCGCTCAGGGGCAGGTTATGCGCTATAAACCAACAATGTTCCAGCGCAAGGAACTTCACAACCCTGCTAGTTTTCTCACTATCTCTTGTGTGTCTTGCATGAACCTGACACAATGCATGACCACACTGAGGGACATGATGTATGATCTAGACAGGTTGTTAAAAACAGTTCTGTAACCTGTACACCCACAAGTAAACATACCCTTAAATACACGTCTTTGTACACAAAAATAGGCCATTTTCATGAGGATCATGTTTTAAAGATAAGAGTATTTGTCAAGTCATTTGTAATGGTTGATGATTAAAAAAAAAAAATTGCTGAGTCAAGGTTCACATGAAATGCAAAAACAGCAGTGTGAAGTCTTTAAAAACAACACGCTAAGCAAACATTTGAATTATATAAACCCCAAAAGAACAGGCTCTCGCACAAACACAAATCTCAGAACAATTTTCATTGTGTTGGTTTCAAAAATTGTGTATGTTCACCTATTATATAGTCCATACTGCAATGTTTTTACACTCACTTTTTTCCCCTAATCATGATTAGCATCCAGCTCTAGTTAGACATGCAATATACCATATCCTTGTACTATACAAAGAACCTTTTGAAGAAAATGAGTTGTTTGCTATGTTCTAGGAAGTAATAAGAATAATGTCGAAGTTAAGACAGACAGCCCAGCTCTTGATAAACCTCACACAAGAAATAGCCTACCAACCTGCCTAGCTAGGAGATGCAACAACACCGCAGCTTGTTTATTTACAGCAAATTAACAAAGACATATTTAGTTACAAAAAGGGGAAAACTGATTAACTTTGCTCAATGCAAATGCAGGCAGACATGTTTATAGCTGTATCTTCCACGCTGCACATCTTCATGTAACAGCCTGCCTTGTTGCTTTGCATGTAATTTACATTCACAGTAATAACATTGGCTACATCTTCATCTTCATACACAGGTTTTATCAACAAGCTAACGCTATTTTTTGCCCTGAAAAAAAAACTATGTATCCAAGCTAACCCTAACACGGAGCCAGGTTCAAAAATAAAAGAAATCCAAACTCCTATGGGCTGACAAGAGAGAAGGGGGCAAAACTACTACATATATACAGACTAGCTACAAAGCTAATCTTAAATAAACGTTAGCCAACCACCGAGAGAAACATGGTCAAACGAGTCACAAGACAAAACATGACGTGTTTTTCAACCTCTAGGTCTCCTTCAGGCAAGACACAAACAAATAGGACAATGAAAATGAAACATTTTTCACTTGGCTTAGATCTCTTCAGCGTAAGGTAGGCAGGTGCTCAATGGATCAAAGGTGCTTGATCACTTATAATTTTGTGTAGAGTAGCAACCTAAGTATTTCTGGATCCCTCCTCTGAGTCTTCACCACCACCGTCAGACGGGTTTTCCACAATCATTAGGCTGAGTATTTTGAGACAATTATTGTCCGCAACACTTCAGAAGCGTCTGCGCCTAACTAAAAAAAAAAAAAATCGGAAATGAAATGAGGCAGGGAACATCAAACAATGAACAGCAAATAAGTGGGGTAGTCTTTGCTCCCATAAGGAAACCTAACACAGAGTAACTGTTAGTTTTCATATTTTCTTAATTTCATTTTCCCAGTTTTTACATCTTCAACCTCCTGCTGACACACCCCCCCCCCCCCCCCCTTTCCATAAGTTCAAAGTTTTGCCAAGTCATTACTATGAAGACAATTTAGTTGTTGGCCTGCGCTTGTTTTTTCCCCCACTATTTGATTGTTCGTCTTTGTATTTGTCTGACTTTATTCAAGTTTAAAAGGCTGTGCCAGTCTTGAATAAAAGTTACTCTGTGTTAGGTTTCCTTATGGGAGCAAAGACTACCCCACTTATTTGCTGTTAAAAAAAAAAAAAAAAAAAAAAGCACATCAGTTCTTTTCATCTATATAATTTATACCTTACGAACACCACCCCATGATAACACAGTGCTCACGAACCGATGTTACGGAAAATCGTATACCGCATTTCTTGAAGTAAGCAACCTCACGTCCACGTTTCTGAGAAAGCAGAAGTCGACTACACTATGACTAGTCGAGTGCATTGGTATGATGCAAAAGTATTGTGAACAGCTAGCCGGCAACACACAACTGTATAAGTTTTACACCAGTATACACAGCTTACCTTATCATCTTCGTAAATAAATTCCGTCGGAATTTCTTTCCGAATAATTTTTCCAAAGATGGTATCACCACCCGGCTTCGCAGTTTTTGCGCCTTCTGCACCTCGTCGCCCATGCTGGTTGGCAGATGACGCTTCCTCGCGCTTGCCGGCCAACGAAGTAGACAAAATGGTGTGTGTACGGAATGTGACTATTGGCACGGCGAGTGCTCCATGTCTCCGAGAATATTTCGCCCTGGCACGGCGAGATGACAAACGCACAAATCAAACATGTACACAAAATTTGAGCAAAGCATTAGGCTAGGCTCGTATGTGCAGTTTAGCAGTTTGACGGAATCTAGCTATGTCAGAATCAGACATTAGTTCTGAGGGCATGATTTGTATTCGTAAAGAAGTTTGAAATATCCCAAAGATATAGGTTTAATTGTTTGCATTCACAAACGTATCAATTTCCTACACTTTGAGCAAGTGACTTCCCTAATGTTGAATCCATACGAATTCAAATTAATTTTGTAAGATCTAGGCCAATTCTTTTAGGAGTCAGGTATTGGAATTTATCAAAATGTGTAAACTGCGGTGATAACTTCGTCATTTATTGATGGAAGACGTCTTCCTGCTTGCAGACAAATACTGCTAAGCATCATGTTTTAACACTGAATTACTGAAAACTCAGCGAAGCCTTAGACATGTTTCAGTGAATCTTTTTCAACTTACTCATTACTTGATCTTCCTATACGAGTAACAAATACCTCCAAAACTTTAATCAATCACATCCTTACTACCACAAAAATCATCATCATCATCATCAACAACATCATCATGCGTTGGATGTGTGCTCGCCGATTTACAGTGGTAGAGATCCTACCTGTTGTACGTATTCTAAAATGGATGAAATCCAAAAGATGGCAAAAACTAGTAACAAATTTATGAAAAATAAAAACTTAACTTTGACAAAGACATGATTTTGATTGATTTAAGCAGTTGTCTTTCATAGATAAATCAGTTTTCAAATCCTGAATAGGGTTTTGAGGCATGACACCATTACTTCTAGGAAAGCGATAGTAAACATACACTGTTTAAAACCAAACATGTAAGATTGTTTTCTGAAGAAGTTGTGGATGCTATGAATTTGTGTGATTCCCTTTTAAGTCAACAGGTACAGAAAAATAAACCTGCAAAATAAAGAAATTGTGTTAATTATCATGAAGTGGTGCAAATCGCTATATACCAACAATAAACTTCAACAAAGCCCTTCATGACTGGGTTATTTCAAAAGATTTCTGTGATTCAAAACATGTCATCAAACTTGGATATCCCTCATATATTTGTTCATGATGTATACAAATTTCCACTTCATTTAAATGAAACGTGTTCATGTGTGAATAAGATAATATTGATGGTAACATTTCAAAAATTACAGCTCCGAACATTTTGAAAAAGAAAGACAGAAAGGAAAAATAACTCACGTTTTCAATACCAGCTTCCGAAAGCTTTTAAAGTGGCTAAAGTCAAACTAATGTATAAATCACGTGACCCGGTTAATCTTCAATTTTTTTCTATTCCTAACAAGTTTTGCCTATGCAAAACTTTAAAAGAACATATAGGAAAACACATCCTCGGGTATTTTGACAAATCTAGTGTGGAGAAGTGAAGAAAAACTTATTTACGATTTTTCAGCCATAATTACATAATTACAAGAGAAATCACTCTTCAAGAAACGAATGACGCCAAACGCTCTCCAATCATAAGATCAGATTGTAGATCCGAAATAGATTATGTTTCCATGGAAGATAGGTAAATATAAGTTACATCGAAGCAAGCAAAGATTTAAGTTATTTTTTAGTTTGAATATATATCATACATCAGTCGGAAAAAAAGGAAATCAATTATTTGGGAATATTAATTTTGTTTCGCTACAGTTGCAAAGGTTCAGTTGCTAAGATGATTTACTTGTTTACGTTTTGTTTTAGTAACGAAGGAAAGCAAATAATCGGAAACTTGATTAAGTTTCTTTTAACAGTTGTTTGCTAGAATTAGATTATTATACTGAGTTATCGATAGTTTGTTATAGTATTATTTTTGCTTCGATGTTATGTTGTTAGGGATGATGTTGGTAGTGTTGGTCGTTAGATCTATTGACGACGAACATGTATAAAGGAGAGTGTGTGTGGGTGTTCGGGGTTCTTGCTGATGGGTTCTCGCTGACGGATGCTTGCTGACCATCCTTGTTGACATAAAAGAGAAGAGCAACACCAACTTTGGGCTGGTCTGGTCTCAAGATTGACTGCCTGGCTGACCTGAGCGCTGGCTGCTTGCTGTCTCTGCTACCTCTATTGATCCACAATACCCAGCAGATTTAGTCTGCATGAAAGGTCTGTGCAAAGTGGCAGGCACAAAGATGAGATTGAGCATCCTGCGCATATAAGATCGAATTGAAAATCCTTGGGTTTCGATTGGGCTCCTGCCTATGCCCTAAGACCACTTTGCCACACTAGTTTATTTTTTCCTCACTCAAATCAAATCTGGGTTAGAGAATAGGCCTACCATTCTCGACACATGGTACCGACTAGCCTTGTAGATAGATAAAACTGACAACAAGATTGCAGGTATTCTTTTAATTTGCTAGGGCTTTCGATATAACTGGCCACACGCTGCTCTTAAAAATAGTCTTGTCTGTCAGACAATACTGTAGAACTCGGGGCATGATACCTGCTCAGCAATCAGTTCGTGAATTATGAACATTAATCTTTTCTTTTGTTGGTCAAATATGGTATTCCTTGCGTCTCTCCACCTCTCTCTCTCTCTCTCTCTCTCAAAAATATTACGTAAAGACGAAAATAGTTTACCGCTAATAGCTTACAGGATGTTGTTTAAAATAAATTCCAAGGGCAAACAAACATGAGTCATGCATTGTTCGGGAAATGTTATGTCAAAACTGTTTGGGTTTACACGCTTAAATCAGGGAGTGCAAGATGTAAAAAGATTACTGAAATTAATTTCGTCGAATGTTAATTGATTGTAGGTGGCAAAAACTGGGAAGATCATATGCAGCGAGTGAAAGATTCTCTCGGCACAGTACTTTTTAATCCTCTAGAAACTGTGAAAAGAGAAAAAGATACGCCTGAAAGTGCGGGTAAGACCCAGAGAAGTACTGTCCTCACTGCCGAACAAAGCAGCTGGGAGCAATCCTGCACCACCCTTGGAAGCCTGCGCTGTGTTCACATAGGGTGCAGGCACGCACAGGGCATTCCATTAATATTTTCTACTAGATGTAGACAGACACATCAAGCGGTATTTGCCGACGTTTCGACTAGAGGCCACTGATATGACAATACATCGCAATTGATGTAAAAAGCATACCGTAAACGATTTTACATGTAAAATATGTCGAAGCGCAAAAGAAGATTAATTATGTACTTTACTTTGTTGTGCTGCTTTCAATGACTCGAGAACAGAATATATTCCTCATAAGTTTTATGCACACCCAAGTCTGTTCTGTGCATCTTTACTTATGCCAAATCAGACCTAATACATTATGAAGAACCTGTGCCTATATATGTAAAAAGGTTTCCCAGGACGTACAAATTTGATAATGGAACCTGAAATACCTTGCTCATCTGTATGACAACTTAAATGATCTATAGAAAACTATCAGCACGTCAGTATTTGCTATTTGTTTGGACTTTGCTTACTCTACTTTGTTCATTATTGTACAGCATTTGTGAATTCATTAACCTTCAAATGTGGCTATGGCCTTTATTGAATAAACTCTCTCTCTCTCTGTGCGCGCGCGCGCGTGTGTGTGCGCATGTGCGTGCACACATGCATGCATGCATTTTTTTGTGTGTGTGTGTGTGTGTGTGTGTGTGTGTGTGTGTGTGTGTGTGTGTGTGTGTGCGTGCGTGTGTGCTAGCGTGTGTGTGCGTGTGTGTGTGTGTGTGTGTGTGTGTGTGTGTTTCTAAAGACAGGGTCTTGTGATGAACCATGTAAAATTGTGAGGAAACAAAAGGCTACGATGAGAAAATTTGAAAAATCATTTATAAGGCTCCGCCCAAAAGAAGGTGACAAACGAATCACAAGACAAAACACGATGCGCTTCGACCTCTTAGGTCTTCTTCAGGCAAGATACACAACACTCAGGATAACAAAAAAATGAACGAGCAATCACTTGTCTTCGTCCAATGCAAAGCCTCACTTTGCGATGAAAAAATCACCCTCAGACTATGAAAACACTTGATTTGTAAATGATATCAATACACTATATTAGTGGAATTTTGTGTTTACTTTCCTGCACCATTTGGATAGGATTATATCATTTCAGGTATTCGATTGGTTGTCGGCCTTAGATAGAGAAGGTCCACGTCCTTTGACACAATTGTAATTCTTGAGAGGCTCTGTTATCACTGTCAATGAGTGCTTACTTGACGGGTGAATATGGTCATTGTTAGCCTGGTACATTTCGGAAAGTAATCCAACATCCCCATTCTTCCTATCCCTGGCCCCCTCCTCCCTGTCTTTATCCCCGTAGAGGAACAGCCATTGAACACTTTGTATTCAATGAACAACAACACATCCGTGCCGATAATGACAGAGGCAAGCATTTTATAGGCTGTTCTTTCTGTAGTTTTCGTAATTTCTTTTAAAACTCGTGAATAGAAATCAGTTATTTGTCTTTGTCAATAACTTGTAGTTCCGAGTTACATGGTATGATAAACATACAGTTTGAATCAGAGAGAGTCAAATATCCGAAAACTATGTCAAGCTAGCTCAAGTTAGAAGGTCAAAGGGTAAAGAACTCTTGATGACCGAAGAATGAGAAAGTTGATCAATGATACAAGGGTTGGGGAAGGAGAGAAAGAAAGAAGTAGGCCAGTCGATTGATTGAAGGTGTGAGATTACATCAGATCTGTGTCACAGATATCGATAACATCTGATTCCATTCACGTGATATATTTAACCCTGGGTTTCCGGATATGACGGGTAAAGAAGAGAATATGAAAGCCATCGAAGCAAAGGTGGTGGTGTTGGGTTCTCAAGGTATGTTCTGTTAGCTATTTACTGTTATTGTAATTTTTCATTTAACCATCTGTCTCACACATCACATAGAAGTGTTGATGATTTTTTTCCCCAAACCGAATGCTTATCCACTCTTTTAAAATAAAAGAAAGTTGAATGATTGTCATCGTGATCAATGTGTTCGACAAGTTTATCCGATACAGATCTTGATGAGGTCGATTGCAGAGCTCCAAATGGGCGGAAGAGAGTGGATTAATCTTGATCAAGGACGAGGTCGGTGGTAATGGTAATTTATGGCGGTAGTGGTAAACTTTTGTTTGTTTCTCACCGATTCTAAAAGGCACTCGTGCAAACTGAAAGTGTCTATCCAACTCAGCTACTGTAGTGACAGTGACACAGTATGAGTGTGGACTTCACGTTCATGTTGCTTCAATGGGATGGGCACTTGCAGTTTGAGCAAATAATGTTATGTGCTTATTCAGAAGAAACACACCTTTTCTTTGAACCGTCAGGCTTTCAAACCATGATGCTGAGCAGTGTAAATTTAACTAGAACAGTGAAAGGGTACAGTTTGCAGTGAACATTGTGTGTCGTCACTCTTTTCAATGTGCTGACAAAATCCTGCTGTGCATTCACAAACAGGAAAAAGTATTGAGATTGAGACAGAGTTAAACAAAAACCTTCTGTGTCTGTGTGTGTATGTGGCGTGTGTGCACGTGTGTGTGTGTGTGTGTGTGTGTGTGTGTGTGTGTGTGTGTGTGTGTGTGTATAAGGGGATGAGTGATGGGGGGAGGGCTTAGAAAATTTACAAAGAAATTTAAAATTTTTTAAAAGAATTTAATAAGAAAAAAAAAAAAGCAGATGTTACGTTTGTTTTGTTTCATGTGATTTATAGAGGAATTTCCTCTTTGTGCACAACCAATGTCAATTTTCTCCCCCTCCTCCCCTCCATCCCATGAACCAAAGTATAAGTCAAGGGATGTTGAGCCATCTTGATCAGAGGAGAGCATCATAAACATTATGATCAAGGGGGTAGTAACAGAAGAAGTGTGTTATGGAACTCTGATACGAAAGTGGAAAGGAGGATTGAGGAAATGCAAAAATCCTAATCAAAGTTTGACTTCATTTTGCATTGAAATGGAGGTCAGACTTTTTATATCTTTCATCACCACTGTGTTACTGTCCTGAAACTATTTCAGATTGTGTACTTAGACTTAAAAAAAAAAAAAGGCCCATCTGTGGAACAGTCGATTGTTTAAAACTCCATAGGAGAAATTTGAAAAATTATTGATAAACCTCCTCCAAAAAACATTGACAAATGAATCACAAGACAAAAATGACGCGTTTCGACCTCTTAGATCTTCAGACAAGATACACAACGCTTAGGACAAGGAAAATGAACAAGCAATCACTTATCTTCATCCACTTCAGTGCAAGATGGGCGTTGTATAAAGAGAAGTGAATGCTCGTTCATTTTCGTTGTCCCGAGTATTGTGTGTCTTGCCTGAAGAAGACCCAAGAGGTCAAACGCATCGTGTTTTGTATTGTGATTTGTTCGTCAATGTTTTTTGGAGGAGCTTTATCAACAGTTTTTCAAATTTGTTTAGATTTCTGCCCACAGTCACCTCACTGTGCAGCGAGATCCTCAGGAGAGTTTCTTAGCCAGGCTTTCTCTGAGAGTGTGTCGGTCAGCTTTTAACTTAGTGGTATGTGATTCTGGGATGGTGGGTTGATGGTTCAGAAGACTCCTGGGGAAGTAAAGATGCCAAAGGTTTGGGCTTCCAACTTCTTTTACTACAAATTGAAGGTTTTGCTATTTCTGGATGGTATGTAGGAAAAAAAGTATTTTGGTGTCATATCCTGTTCTCCCTCCATCTCTTGCAAGCTGCAGTAGTTTTGTGGCTAATGAAGCAACAATAAATAAGATGCCTACTTTGCTTGCTGTATTCCGACTCTAGCACAGTGGCAAGTGATGATGCAAGATCATTTCCTCTCATTCTTATGGCCAAAGGACTTTGCTGCTTACACCTGTCAGGTTCATCCTCTGTCTAACTTACTAAGCTTATCTGTCTGGACTGCTTAGCATCCTATTACTGTTTTTTGTTTTCAAATTTTTGTGGCTTTCACTATCCTTCATGTATTATTATCATGATGAATACTTATATAGTGCCTGTCCTCGGCTAGAGGCCAAGCTCTAAGCACTTTACTATCCACACTCATTTACACAACGGGCTGCCTACCTGGGTAGTGCTGACTGAAGAGTTGCCAGCTGGTGCTTCATTTAGTTGTTTCTCATGTCATCCATTCAGTATCGTTAACTCAATTTCCTTACTAACTTTCCTTCATTCTTTCCATTTCTCACAAAGGATGCATGTTATATGTAACATGTCATTCATACCAATGGGCCAAGCTGGCTTTCTCTTACGAAAGTTGGTGATGGGATTTTATGTGTGTGCAAGATGTTATGTGTGTGTTTACACATGGAACTTCGGTTTATAGTCTCATTGGAAGGACTGTATGGAAAATGGAGTCAGAACTAATGAGGGAAAAATCACTCTGCACCGAAATGGCCCGGCGGAGATTCGAAACCCACAACCCCCAGGATCACCAAGATTACGAGTCCGGCGCTCTACTACTGAGCTATTCCGGCCCCGTTATTAGCTTTGTAATGGAGATCAGGACTGTTCCCACCTGCTCTCAATGATCAGACTCTCCTGCATTGTTTTTCTCTTTGTGTCCTGGCTTGTATCGCACTGTCTTCTCCAGCAACTTCTGATCCAGCCCAACCATCAGGGACATGGGTCGGGATCCCAAAGCGCAGGATACTCATGACTGTACCGATGAGCATCGGATTGGGTTAGAGTAATCTCCGGGCAGAGAGAGGTCCAGTGTTTTGGCATTTGTCATTATTCCTTGACCCATTCTAGTCCAAGTCGAGACGCGAAGCGGGGGAGCGAGAGTGAGGGGGAAAAGGTGAAAAGGCCTGGAACAGTGGCCATTGGCTCAAATGATCACCGACGAAATGTGGCTGCATTTCCCTCATCAGTTAGCAGTGGGATCCCTGGGCACCATTCTGCTGCAGGGGGAGAGCACTGAAGGCTACAATGTTTGCTCCCTGCTGGTCATGTGGGACATGGTCGTCCTGGCAGCCTGCTCCCCTTTGATCAGCAGTCTGCCCTGAGGATGATCCTAGCACATCCTCAGTTCTTCTTTGGGAACTGTGCAGCCCGTTCCATCTCCCACAGGGTTGAGGCAAGCATGGACACCCTACATTCCTTCCCCTTAATATCCCTCCCCCCCCCCCCCCCCCCCACCTTCCTTTTGTTTCAAGGCTTTCTAAATGTTTAATTTAAACATGCATTAGTCTTGAAGCATTGTCTGTTTGTCATCAGAAGAACTCTTTTTGTTTGGGAAGTTCTTTTGCACTTTTTCTCTGTAATGAACAAACTACAAGTGTAGCTGAGGTAAAGAACTTCCTGCAGTAAGAGTTCCTCGTTGAAAAATGTAATACAAATACCGAAAGAAATCAAGCTGTCACGAGCAGATGACAAGTTAGATCTTGACAGGACAGGCTGATTGTGAAGGTATTGACTCCTCCCCTTCCCCCTGTCACACCCCCCCTCTCCTCCCTCCCTCCCCTTCCCCCCCCCCCCCCCCCCCCCCCCCCTGAAATCCTCACATCCTGACCCCCACCCCCAGTCAATGCAATTTTGTTGCAGTGAGACAGTTACCATCTGTCTGCTTTGTTGCCAATCTCTCCATGAGTTTCTCTGTCTGTCTGTCTGTCTGTCTCATGCTATCCACAGTCATCGGGCAAGAACTGTTTAAACTGACACAGCAGACTGGCAAAAGTAAACAGGGGAAAGAAAACTGGTCATAGCAGTGACACCAGCTTCTGCGTACGCTGGCTGATACTCCTGCGGACACTCCCTATGTGGACAGGCAAGTGTTAATCCCATCTACCCCACAAAGGGAGTGGAGTTTTGTGTGCAAGAGACCGTTTTTTTTATCCCGCCATTAAGGCAGCCATACTCCATCTTCGGGGAAGGTGCCTGCTACGTGTAACGTGTCATCCATACCAATGACCAAACTGACCTTCTCTTCCGAAAGTTGGTGATGGGATTTTACGAGAGTGCGAGATGTTATGCGTGCGTTCACACATGGAACCTCGGTTTATAGTCTCATTTGAAGGACTGTGTGGGAAATGGAGTCAGAACTAATGTTTACTCTGAGGGAAAAATCCCGCTGTACCGAAATGGCCCAGTGGAGATTCGAACCCGCAACCCTTGGATTACGAGTCCGGTGCTCCACCAACTGAGCAATTCCAGCCCCCTGAAGTGACACCAACACAACAGTTCACTTTTGCTTTGGGCGACAGCTGTGTCAGATGAAAATTGAAATTGGTGATACTTGTATTTCTAGGTCCTCATCTGAAAAGATTAAAGGTATTTCCAGGTTAACAACAACAACAAAACCTGAACCCTGTGATGTGAACTAGTGTAGATCATTTTTCTTGTATCACATCACAGTGTCAGCAGACAGAAACTCCAGGGAGAGTTGCAGCAGAAGGTGATTTTTGAATAGGGATGATGAAGTATGCAGATTAAAGCCCAAATGAGGATATAATTGGTGGATTTGGGCAACAGTGTGTACTACTTAAAAATGCATTTTCTTGTTACACCCCACATTTATGTACAGAAACATAAAGGATTAAAATGCTTTCAGTTAAAAGTCGAACTTCCCCTCTCTTCACACACACACACACACACACACACACACACACACACACACACACACACACACACACACACACACACACACACACACACACACACACACACACACACACACACTTCATCCCCAGGTTCCCAAATTTTGACTCCTCAGGTTAGCAGCTATGAAAAAAATGAAAAAAATCACAAAAACAGGGGGGAAAAGGTAATCCCAGGGAATAGAGTGACCAAACGTTTTGGGCCTTAAACCCTTTCTCAATGGTAAAGAACTCATCAACAGCAGATGAGCAGGTTTACAATGCTGTTTCATAGGCAGATGTGCAGATTTACAATGCTGTTTCAAGAGATCATAGACAGATGTGCAGGTTTACAATGCTGTTTCAAGGGATCAAAGCAGATGTACAGGTTTACATTAATGTTGTTTCACATAGGCAGATATGCAGGTTTACAATGCTGCTTCAAGTCATCATGCATACGCAGATGCGCAGGTTTACATTGCCGTTCATAGACAGATGCGCAGGTTTACAATGTTGTTTCATAGACAGATGCTCAGTTTACAATGTTGTTTCATAGACAGATGTACAGGTTTACAATGTTGCTTCATAGACAGATGCACAGGTTTACATTGCCGTTTCATAGACAGATGCGCAGGTTTACAATGTTGTTTCATAGACAGATGCGCAGGTTTACAATGTTGTTTCATAGGCAGATGTGCAGGTTTACAACGTTGTTTCATAGGCAGATGTGCAGGTATGTGCAGGTTTACAACGTTGTTTCATAGGCAGATGTGCAGGTTTACAATGCTGCTTCAAGACATCATGGATGGATGTGAGGGTTTACAATACCTTATGCTCCTCCCCCCTACCCTGTATGTGCCCTTCCTTCCTTCCACTTTGATATATGACAACAAGTTCAAGCAGCATCATTTGTTACGATGGAAGGGAGTGAAGCGCCGTGTCCCCCTTCTCATGCCATTCTTGCTGATGAGTTACAGGCCTTTTTTTTTTTTTTTCTCCTGCTCTGGAAGATCTGTTGTGCATTCCCTGCCATGTCATCCACTTGGTCGGTCCAGTCATTCATGCATGCCTCCATGCCTCAGATGCCACAGCTGCCGTGCACTATAATTTGCTTTCCTTCTGCTGTATAGGACATTACTGCAGGGGCTATTTTTTGGCCTGGCCCCCCCCCCCCCCCCCCCCCCCCCCTCTGTCTAGCGGTGCTTATTTGCGATCTCGTGAAGCACGTGTTTGTGCCTCCATGTGTATTTTCCTCGGGTCATTGCTGCACTGCATGAGTTCAGGACATCTGCTGTCTGTGTGTTTGTTTGTTTGTTTGTTTGTCCTGGCTAAGAGGACGCGCCAGGTCATCGGATTTCTTGCAACGTTAGCAGGTTTTCATTTTGAGGGGTTCTAAGTGGACCTAACCTCCCCCCTAATTAAAGAAAGCAGTCTGTGTCACCATAGATGTGTTTGTAGACACAATTTTGTTTGTTTGTTTGTTTTTATAATTGTTTTTGATAACACTTTGCAAAACTAATACAATATAATGCCATGATGTGTTAACTACACAAAGCGTCCCAGTACAAGCATTACATACAAACAAAACATTGCACAGTATAGATACGATACAATAAGAAAATTCAAAGGATGCAAAAGAATGCACAAGAATACAGTGGAATACTTAAAAGTTCACAATATATTTACGTTATTGTACAACACCACACAAAACAGCACAGGATAGTAAGACACAGCACAGCAAAACACAGTAACACGACACAGGACAATATCATACAGTTTTAGAACAGTATAGCACTTATGTTGTAGAACTTATGTTCAGAAAGCAGACTGTGTCACAATAAATGTGTCTGTCTGTAAACAGAACTTCTGTAAAGAACTTGGAGCCCCTTGATTTATTGTTGTTGTGGTTAGTAGTAATAGTAGTAGTAGTATTTCTGAACGTCACCATTTTGACTGTGCTGTGTTAGATCTTGTCTAGTGGGTGGCCTAAGGACAACCTGACACTGACACTGTGTGTGTGTGTGTGTGTGTGTGTGTGTGTGTGTGTGTGTGTGTGTGTGTGTGTGTGTGCATGTGCATGTGTGTATGATTTTATTTTTTATTGTTTTTCTTTTTGCTGCCTCATTCACATCTTTTGTTCCTTGTCGTGTTGGTAATAACTCCAGCACCTGTTGGTCTGGCTCCCTTTTACTCACAGTCACACTGTGGTGATCACCACATGGTCAGTGGCCTGATTGACAGCCTGAGTGAGCGCTGACCGGTCACAGGGATCAGTCAGTGTCATGTTGATTATGTCATGAGGCAACCCACCACTGGAGGCTGTGCAGGGCCAGTGTGTCATGTCAGTGAGTCAGTGGTGTTCAGTCATGCATGGTAGTGTTATTGCATAAAGTGGAAGCAGGGCAACACCTGCAGAATGATACAATGTCTACCCTGTAGAGATGCGGCATTGTTCCCAGTGAAGATAACAGTCTGCATGTGATTGGTGATGTTTGTCCCACACTAGGGTTCATACTGTTTGTTTAGAAACGAATTAACAGATACAGTTTTAAGGCCGTACAAACCAAAAAAAAAGTTTTTGAAAATTTGATGCCGCCCCCCCCCCAAAAAGGACAAAAATGATTTTCTTTTGTTTTGCTGTTGCAATGATATTTTTTTTTTCAGCATGGATTAAAAGACAAATGGCTGGAAATTTCTGGTGACATTGCGACGCCTGGAGAACGCCTTAAGTGTCTGATATGGGCTTGTACATGTATGTATCTCTCCATGACTCCCTGTCCATAATCGTTCTCTGGGGACATTCTGGAGATGGACTGAAGAAGTCCAGAACAGGTAGCACGGCAGCACTGGACGGTCACAACATCTCTGACCTGTCCCACCTGACAGGGAGCAGGAGGCTGCGGTGACCCCTGACCGCCCTTGAAGTGGTCATGCCAGCGTCTCTACATGGCCTGCTGTGAAGGGGACAGCCAGATAAGACGATGTGGTGGTGACTGTTGCAGGTGTGGGGAAGACGAGTGTGGTGATTCGATATGTGGGCGGGATGTTCACGAAAACCGTCAGCCCCACCATCGGAGCTTCTTTCTTCACTTACAAGATGTGAGAATGAATTTGAAAAACTTTTTTTTTTTTTTTTCATTTGGCTTTGAACGTAAGGCATGATCAACTGAAAAGTGATTTTCCATTTCATTTTGAAGGTTAGGGATGATCAGTGAGCGGGGTGAAGATGATGTTGGTTCTGTTCTGGTCTTAGTCTATGTGACCAAACTCCTTTTATGATGATATATACATTTCAGCAACAGCAATGCCGGAGAGATACAGACACCTGGAGTGTTGGTGAGACATAGGAGCAATGCTGTCAGGAGTCGCATCCATTTTAGTGGATGAAACTCGACTGTGTGGTGCCAGGTTTCCTGTTTGATGGTCATGGGTACTGCCTCCTAAGACAACTGAAGAGAGACATACAGAGAGACATACAGAGAGAGACATACAGTGAGACATACAGAGAGACATACAGAGAGACTTACAGTGAGACATACAGAGAGACATACAGAGAGACTTACAGAGAGACACACAGAGAGACTTACAGAGAGACATACAGACTACAGAGAGACTTACAGAGAGACATACAGAGACATACAGAGTACAGAGAGACATACAGAAGACTTACAGTGAGACATACAGAGAGACATACAGAGAGAGACATACAGAGAGAGACAGAGAGACATACAGAGAGACTTACAGTGAGACATACAGAGAGACATACAGAGAGACTTACAGAGAGACATACAGAGAGACATACAGAGAGACTTACAGAGAGACATACTAGGGCACCCTGAGGTGGCAGTCGGCTGGGCTATAAGCAACATTACCTTACCTTACATACTAGGGGAATGTGGCCACCTGCGCTTTGTTTGTAACATGCTTGTACAGAGGTGTGTGTACGTGTGCGCGCACACACACACACACACACACACACACACACACACACACACACACACACACACACACACACACACATTCATAGTACATCACACACACACACACACACACACACACACACACACACACACACACACACACACACACACACACACTCACTCACATACACACACATACACACACACACACACACGCGCATGCACGCATGCATGCATGCACGCGTGCGCGCACACACATGCACACGCGCGTGCACACACACACACACACACACACACATGCACGTACACACACACACTCACACACACACACACACACACACACACACACACACACACACACACACACAAATCATGTTGCAAAACTGATTCAGGTGACCTGTTGACAAGATTGATCGACAAATCACGTTGCCTCATGAATTGCAAAACGTAATTCACGTGACCTGCGCAGGGAGCTTGTTTGTTTGTTTGTTTTAAGTCTTAAACTAAAGTGTCTTGATATTTTCAATAGATGTCTCTTAAATCTTAGGTTTTTTGTTTTTCAGCCTATAGTTGTGTCTTGAATAAGTCAGCTTGAAACAAATACAGGTCTTTTAAAAAAAGTGCAGGGTCAGGGGATAGGGTGGTGGAGGTGGGAGGTTGGGACAACACTACTGTCCAGCCCATGATGATGTTCTGCAGCGTCAAACCTGGCCAGAGGGCGCAGAGCGATAAATGCAGCTTTGGGGCAGCTGACAAGGCCTTGGAAAGACTGTGGGATTCATTGTGGCGACAGGATTGAAGATCTGAAGCAGCCAATAAAAATCGACCGCAGAAGAAGAAGTAGAACAACTACAACACTGTTTTCATTTATATACACTCCTGTGTGTATGTGAGATGGCGTGTGAGAGAGAGAGCGCACATGTGTGTGTGTGTGTGTGTGTGTGTGTGTGTGTGTGTGTGTGTGTGTGTGTGTGTGTGTGCATATGTGCATGTGAAGTTAGTCCAGTTTGAAATCTTTATTGAGGTAAAGAGACCTTGAACTTGGATTAGAGCATATGTAGAATATGATTTAGGATCTCTCTCTCTCGCTGTCTGTTTGTCGGTCTGTCTTTGTGTGTTTGTGTGTGTGTGTGTGTGTGACAGACACACATCTGTGAGCATGTGTGTGTTGATGTATGTCACCGTTTTGGTCAGCAAGTTTGCTTCTTCATGTATATCCATACTTTTGTTTAAAGTTGTGCAAATAACAAGAAGAAGAAAACCAACCAACCAACCAAAAAATCATGTTTAATTCCTGAAGTTTAGCCGTGTTAAAAAGTCATGGTGCTTTGCATCATTGGTTGTGCAGAACCTCATGTACGTCCATCTTTGGCCTGATCCAGTGCTGTGTGTTTGTACACTGTACATCTTAAAGAAACACTGTTTCACTGTCACTGTTTGTACACTGTACGTCCTAAACAAACACTGTTTCACTGTCACTGTTTGTACACTGTACGTCCTAAACAAACGCTGTTTCACTGCCACTGTTTGTACACTGTACGTCCTAAACAAACGCTGTTTCACTGTCACTGTTTGTACACTGTACGTCCTAAACAAACGCTGTTTCACTGTCACTGTTTGTACACTGTACGTCCTAAACAAACGCTGTTTCACTGTCACTGTTTGTACACTGTACGTCCTAAACAAACGCTGTTTCACTGTCACTGTTTGTACACTGTACGTCCTAAACAAACGCTGTTTCACTGTCACTGTTTGTGTTACACTGTACGTCCTAAACAAACGCTGTTTCACTGTCACTGTTTGTACACTGTACGTCCTAAACAAACGCTGTTTCACTGTCACTGTTTTGTACACTGTACACTGAGCATCCTAAACAAACACTGTTTCACTGTCACTGTACACTGTACGTCCTAAACAAACACTGTTTCACTGTCACTGTCACACTGTACACGTTGTACACTGTACTGTCACTGTACAACAAACAAACTGTTTCACTGTCACTGTACACTGTACGTCCTAAACAAACACTGTTTCACTGTCACTCAGCATCGCACAGAAGCAGCTTCTGGGTAACTGAGGGCAATATCAGTTATTTCCCTTGTACTTGCAAAAAAAAAAAAAAAAAAAAAAAAAGACAAAAAGGTTTCATCAATATGCCGACAATGATAGGTCAGGTGACAAGTTCTGTTAATTTTTTCCATATGCAACTTCTTTTTTTTTTTTTTTTTTGGATATAAAGCTTCTCAAACTTCAGACCTTTCACATTTGTCA
>JADBJO010001852.1:87500-142500 GCA_016801955.1 Conus betulinus
CCATCTTGCATTGCAATTATAGGGCATTAGTATTTTTTGTTCATTGTGAAGATGGCAAGCATTGAAACTTGTTTGAATCTTGTGTGTTATGTGGCTGTTCCGTTCTTGTATTAAAGTGTAGGATGTCAGTACTTTTGTTATTGTTGTATTTTGCTGGAATGATAGATTCTGGTATAATAACATACTCAAAACATTTCTAAACATTAAATCAATGAGCCAACTGGCTCCGTTTTAAGCCTTTAACAACATCTAGCATAAGCAAATCGTTCAATAAAATATTCTTGAAAGATGAATCTGAAACCGTTGAATCACAAATCGAAGTGGGTAAAAATGATTTCAAATGCTGACAGTGCAGAATAACATGGACAGGTGTTATTTCCTCACCGCAGACGCACTTAACATGACTGTTGAATTTGCATCTGAGAGCGTTCAGTCTGAATCTGTAGACCAGGGATGACAGTGTTCGTTTTTTCACACATGAGCTCACCATTGCAGGAATGTATATGTTTGACTTTGAAAAATCCTCTTTTCAGTGAAATTTACAAAGGAACCTCCTAATAGTTCCTTCACATGATTCCAACAAGTTTTCGTTATTAAGGAATAACTTTCAGATAAAGATAAAGGAATTTTAACATGCACAGAATTTTAATGTGTCATTGCACCTTTTTTTAGCTTCTGTCCGCCCATTCATTACCAAAAATATTACAATGTGATGGAACCCAAGAGAATGAGAATACTAGTTCCGCGCTGTGCCAAAAATGGATTGAATGACTAATGTCTGCAATAATATCACCTCTTACTTTTAGATTATAAGACTGTAGCGCGTCTAAAACAGATTTAGAATCAACTAAAAATAATACCTGAACTAGACTAAAAGGAAGATCAAGCAGAAAATTCAAACCCATCAAAATAGCAATAAGTTCTGCTGTAAATATTGAAAAATGTTTTCCAAGATGGTAAGCCTTTTCTGCTTTTAAAGCTGGGATTACAAATGCGGCTCCAACCATGTCATTATCTAGCTTAGAGCCATCAGTGTAAATTTTTAAATGGTCCGGGTAGTGCTAAAAAATATGAGCTTTTACAGAAGCAGATAAAGTGGGACCATCATTTTTTCTTTATTTGTATAATTAGTATCGAAAAAGGCTGATAGTAGTTCCCATTTAGGGACTGCAGTGAACAGTACACGAGATGATATATCTTTCTTATTGATTCCTGACTTGAAAAATGTCATAAGTGAAAGTGCCTATTGTTTCTAAAGAGGCAACCGACTTTGCTTTTGGGAAAATCCGTGTCTGATTTTACGCACACTTCATCATAATTTGAATTTGGAACTGATGTACTCCTTAGGACATATTTAGATGATGCAAGTTTCATATTTTCTTCAAAAGGTAATATACCAATTTCAGCATATGTTTTTAATGAAGATGTATATACTGGAACTCCAATGGCAAGTTTATAGGCTTTACTGTCTATACTTTGCATTTTTTTTAAAAGGTATTTTGGGGGGGAGAGAGAAGAATACCTCTTGGGCATATGTTAACTTTGAACGAATAAGTGCTGTTACTAGATGTATAAGAGTGGAAATGTCTTGTCCCCACTGTTGTTTGCTGACAATTTTTAGGAAGTTCAGACTCTTTTTAGCTTTCATCATTACGTATTCTAAATGCTCTTTCCATGACAATTTTGATGTAAGGATTACTCCTAAAAATTTAACAGACTGTGCATAATTGAATTGATAACTGACCCTTCTAGATTGAAAGAAGGCAACTCTCTTCGATCGTAACCAGAGTCGAAAAAGCATCATATGTGATTTCTCTGGAGACAAAGTTAAACCATTTTGAATCATAAAACCATTTATATTATCAAGTTCTCTTTGATACAATTTTTTAGTGTAATTTAGCGATCTCGTTGGAGTGCGTTTTTTCATAGTCACTTTCATCCATATGCAGATATCATCAGCATATTGAACCAATTCAACATGATTAGACACAGATGATGGTAGGTCATGCGTTAAAATATTGAAAAGTATTGGTGCTACTACTGATCCTTGTGGAATTCCCATATGAAGTGGTTTTAATTTTTTGAGTAAGTGTGTCCTATTTTGGTCTGAATTGATCTATCTGCTAGAAAAGTCTTGAAATAATTATACATGCAACCTGATAAGCCAATGGATTTTAATTTATAAAGTAGTCTAGAATGCCATACTTGATCGTATGCTTTTTTGATATCAAAGAAAGTAGCCAGTACATTTTTTTCTGGCAAACTGATGTTTAATTTGGGTTGTTAGTTTGGTAAGGTGATCGATGGTTGATCTCTGCCTTACGAAAACCTGCTTGATGTATTGGTATGATATTGTTCTTTTCGCAGTAGTATAGGAGACGATTTAAAAATTTTTTTCCATCAGTTTCCCAGTATGTGACGTCAGAGCAATAGGCCGATAACTGTTTATGTCTGATTTTGGCTTACCAAGCTTGTGTATGGGAACAATAATAGATTGTTTCCATATTAATGGAATATTTCCAGACGACCAACATCTTTGTATGAATTGGTGAAGAAAGTTAACAAAATTAGCAGGTAAATGTTTGATTAATTCATTTGATATTCCATCTGGGCCTACTGAAGTTCTTTTATTTCCATTTGGAAAAAATGACATCTTTCATTTCTTTTAAGGTGATTGGGGCATTGAAATGGCTGTTATCTTCTATTGGATCATTGTATATTTCACTGGAAGATTCTTTCTCTCGAAAAACTCTATCCTTTTCTGACAAGCCTCTTTGCAACTCGTCATTGCAAATATTTCTGAGAAAGCTTCGGCCTTTTGTGAGTTAGAAGGAAATTTCATTTTATATGTACTGGATATTCTGGAAGGCATACTCCATTTTTCATATCCTTCACTTTTTTCCAAACCTTCTGAAGATCTGCATGATCAGAAACTTCGTTTTTACAAAAATTTGACCAATACTGCCGTTTGGCCTGTTCGTTTACTCTATTGCTATGTATTTTGCCTTCTTCATTTTTTGTTTTTTCTTTCTTTTTGTCTTTGAGATATTCATTAAAGGCTTCTTTCTTCAATTGTTTAGCCTCTGCGCAAGCATCGTTCCACCAAATTTCCTGATATTTTATTCTTTCATTTGATTGCACTTCGGTATTGAAGAATCAGCAGCGTACAAAATTATCTCAGTGATTTTGCATAAATACTATCTATATTATCCGACTGAAGTTCTTCAATGTTATGCTTTGACAACAATCTTTCAAATTTGTCCCAATCTGCATTTCTGTAATTATATTTGGGAATTTTATCATTTACTGAATCCTGACTTACTGGTTTGTCATTTAAACTGATAACAACGGGAAGATGGTCACTACCCAATGTATCCTTGACAGTATCCCATTCACAGTTGCATGCAATAGCTGGTGATATAAGTGACAAATCGATGGCAGACGGCTTATGTTTCGATATATCTGGAATTCTAGTTACACTCCCATTATTGAGTAGATATAAATCAGAATCTATAACATTTTTCGACGAAACGGTTATTGATAGACCTGCCAACAGTGCATTCCTTGTCCCAAAAGGGAGAAGAGCATGAAAATTAAAATCACCCACTATCAACCATTTCTCTTTCTGATCCTGAATCGAGCGTAGCCACTCCGTGTTCTGTTCGTCTGGACCAGTTGGCAGATACACAGAAACTATATTCAAAATCAGCGATTCATTAAATTTTACTCTGACTGCACAGGCATTAATGTTTCTAGTATCTGTTGGAAAGGGTGGTACAATTTGCCTGTACTCCAGAACATCTCTGATATAAATAGCTGTGTTGATTTTTCCTTTTTCATCCTCAGATTGGTAGATTGGAGGATAAAAGTAGCCCTTAAGGATTGGGAGTTTTAGTGAATACATTTAGAGATTGTAAAGCTAAAAACATGATACTTATTTGATGAAAGATGCTGCACAAGATTGTCTAGATTTGTGGAAATTGATCTACAATTCCAGTGCATTATTTGAATATTAGATTGCCTTTCCATTTTCTTCGGCATTTTTTTCCCTCCTGATTAACGCTGTGTTGTCTCAACAGCCTTGCGATTAAGAAGAATGAACTCAATGAGATAAATAAGAAATAGCTAACAATACCAGCAACAACAACAACAAAAAAGATAGTTGTGATAAGATAATATAAAAACAACAAAAATGCACAATTTCACAAAAAGTTGACAACAGACTATAGATCTATATAAAGTGCTTTGACAAAAGAAAAACAAGAAATATGCGAATTATAGTCACTCAAGATGGGATAAACAGTGATCTTGACTGAGATTTCCGCAAAACTAATCAACAGGTCTCTTTGTCTTTGTTTAATACCACTGTGTATTCAATACGTCGAACATGTTGAACCAAGGGTCTCTGTATCCAGGGAGGGGCTGGTGTCCTCTGTAAGGTTGATATTTTCCGGCCTGTCGCTGGTTAGACAATCTCACCGTCTTCCTCTTCTCCCAGAAGAATTTTCGAACGTGCCTTCCAACATTTCTTGCCAGAACACTTGACCCTCTAGGTGTAGGATGGAGGTTGTCTCTGAGTGCCCAGTGTGGTGGTGGTAGGTTGTTATGAGAAACAAAAGACACATTCTTGATTCCAAACAGATCTGAGGTTGTCAGAGCATTGAAAACCTCTCGCTTAATTTCCAGTTTGGGATCTTTGACTGGAGCAACTTTACTACCACCACAACCTTCACTTTGGGATGGCTGGTGGCAAAGTCTTTGATAATGGAAGTAAACTCTTTGCTGACATGTCTGGGTCTTTTTTCTGTAGGTCGTTTACCCCACAGTGGATAACTACTGCATCTGGTGGTTTTTCGTCAGTGTAAAGATTTGACTGAAGCGCCAAAGTAAGGTCTTCTGATGTGAATACTCGGCTTGTCTTGGCCTCAAAAACCATAAGAAAGGCCCAGTCTGTTCCCATTCACTCCCTTATACACAGAATCATGAAGAATTACGACGTTCGGGAAGTCTTGTTTCTGTTCTTGTTTGGAACTGACTGAGTGCTGTGTTTTTCCTGTCTGATCTTTTGCGTCATGATAGTCTGACGTCATTTTATCTGGGTTCTCGGCTTTCTTCTTTTCTTTTGATTTTTGATTTGTTTTCACCCTCCTACCCTCTGGCGTTGATAGTGAAGGTTTTTTGGCGGTGTGATGCAGCAGGTGGGCATGATTTTACAACGTCAGCATACGACTGAAGAGTGTGAGAGGTCAGATTGTCTGTTTGGGTATGGCTGTCTGTCATTGTTCCAGAAAATGTTAGATCTGACCATGCTCGCAATCATCTCATTCTGCATGAGTACAGTATTTTCGAGAGATGCTATTCGTTTTGTAAGAGACTCGATCATGTTTTTCATATCTTTTACCAGACTCACTGCGACAGATATGGGGGTGTCTTCTGTCGTGCTGGTTTCTTCTCCTCCATCCCCTTGACGTTCACACTCAGCGGCTTTCTGTGCTGATCGATTCAGGGCAACTTTGAGGAGGCATTCTTTGTTGTCACCTTTCTGAGCGCCGTTTTCTTTTGCTTGCCTTGGTGTCGTTGTTGAGCGGCTGCCTGTGTGCGTGCGTGTGCATGTGTGTGCGTGTGTGTGTGTGTGTGTGTGTGTGTGTGTGTGTGTGTGCATGAGTATGCATGTGTGTGCGTACATGCACTCACGCATAATTATACAAAATGGAAGGGGGATTGGGGTAGTGAATGGTACTCCATGCATGTGCATATGTCTCTGTGTGCATGTATTTATGTATGTGCATGTGTGTGTGCGATTGTGTGTGTGTGTGTGTGTGTGTGTGTGTGTGTGTGTGTGTGTGTGTGTGTGTGTGTGTGTGTGTAGATATGTGTGTTTGTGTGGGAATGGTACCCTGTGCATGTGCATATGTCTGTGTGCTTGTATGTATGTATGTGTATATGTGTGTGTGTGTGTGTGTGTGTGTGTGTGTGTGTGTGTGTGTGTGTGTGTGTGTGTGTGTGTGTGTGTGTGTGTATGTATGTATGTATGTATGTATGTATGTCTGTGTGTGTGTATGTATGTATGTACATATGCATGTATGTATGTACGTATGTATGTGTGTGTATGTATGTACATATGTATATGTGTGTGTGTGTGGCAGGCATTGAAGATGCCTTCCTGCAGGTGTCCAAAGACCTGCTGAAGCAGCACCAGGCCAACCCCCACTCTGGCATGGGCATCATGGCGCCACAGCAGGAGGCCTCCGACATCTTCTCCAGCCCCAACAACGCTCAGACCATCAGGCTGCCGTCCTCCGCCGAGGGCGACAAACCCCCGGACCACTCCTCCTGCAGCTGCTGAAACGCCATCGTTCATTGCTGTCGGGAGGGGGTGGGGGTGGGGTGGGGGGGGGTGGGGGGGGGGTGGGTTGGTTGTGTGTGGATTGTTTCTTTGTATATATCATTGATGCACTTCTCTCTCTCTCTCTCTCTCTCTCTCTCTCTTCTCTGTTTTCTTTTGTTTTCGTTTTTGTTTTTGTTGGTGTTGTTGTTGGATCAGTTTCTTTGGATTGCCAGTATAGGTGGAAGAAGTTATGTTTTTTTATTTTTTTTTTTTGTTGTCAGGTTCTTTTTTTCTTTATGGGGGGGGGGGGATAGAGGGGGGGTTGTGTTTGTGGTTTTTTTTTTTTTCTCATGTTTTTCAATCTTACCCTTGGACTGAAGATGCTTCTGAAATTAGAGTCTACAGATTTGACTTTGTGTCGACTTGGAAGGGATCGTGACTTTGCCGGAGTCAAGGTAGCCAGTCACAGGTGAAATAGGAAATCACAGTCCAAGGTACCGGTTACTGATCTGTACGCCTCATAACGTCGCAAGGATGTTTCAGTCCCTCACTGATGAGCGCCCTTTGTCAGTGGTAGTCAGTGTAAACATTGCTGGATCTTGCCATTTCGTTCAAAAACAAACAAAACAAGTGAACAGAACAGGCAGACTAGAGAGCAAGTAGGCTGCAAAGTGAGGCAGCTGCAGGCGGAGATTTAAACAAAATTTTTAAAGTGATTATTATGACTCCACCAAACAACGTGGAGAAATCGTGGAACAGACAGTTCTTTTGAATACCAGGCTGGAGGACCCTCCTCGGATCCGAGGATTTCCGAGAAAATCACCTGAGTTTAGAGGCAGGCAAGGCGAACGTCAGAGGGGGGAAAAAATCCTGTTTAAAATTATTCGCGAAATGCCTCGAGTCTTGTGCCATATCCAGTTTTTCCAAATCCAGTCCTGGTTTCCATGATTCTACGTTCAGCGCTTTGCCGCCCGCGGTTGTTATGATATGTCACGGCTTGCATTAGTCAGAGCATTTCGTTTCAGTGCGGGCAAAGATGTAGATGAATGCAATTTGTTCGGCCATTTTTCTGGTTGTGGGTGATGCAGAGGCTTCTTTTGAAGGGAAAATATGTTGTCTTGTGAGTCACAAATCTTAAATAATGGCGAGATGTTTGAGAATGCTCAGTTGGTAACTGTTGGAGATTTGATTGGACTGGAAAGACTACCGTTGGACTGGGAGTACTTTCAATTAGCGGTTTTTTGCCTTGTTGTCAGAAAGTGAACTAGCAGGGAACGGCTCGTTGTTAACCTTTTTGCTTTGCTGAAAGAATTGAACTATGCTAATCGTTGATTTAACAGCGCTCTTTGAACAAAGTATGTTGATGCTTCGAGAGGGCTGAACTGCAATCAGAGCGGATGATTTCTTGATTGGATTAATGTTTTACCCCCCTTTTCACCACCACCTTTCCCCCCCCCCCCCCCCCCCTTCCTAAAATAAATGGACATACACGGATTTTCTATTTCAACAGTGTGACAGCCCAGAGAAGTGATATGCCACCCATACCCCTGTGGTGAGCTTGGTGACGAAACAGCAGGAAGTGAGACGAATGAAGTGACCGTGGTTGTGCCCACACAATAAGGGACGCTGCTTGTTCATCGCCGGTCAGGTTACATTCAGGACTGCTGAGACAAAGACCAGTCTTTGTTTGTTTGTTTTGGTTTCGTTTTCTGGAAATGTTTAAATTTAAGTGTGTGCGTACCTCTGTGTCTGTATGTTTTTTTGTTTGTTTGTTTTTTTTTTTCCCAGTTATATTTCTTCGCTTCTGGCATAGTATTTTGCCCGTTATGAGGAGACCACAAAACAGTCTTTAAAACTGCTTAGATTCCACTTAGGCAGGGGGGGGGGGGGGGGGGGGGGGGGTTCGCACCCCCCACCCCCCTAGCTCCCCACCAGGCTGTTGGCCCTAGACTGACTTTTTTTTACTTTTAGAGATTTTTCAAATCACCTGTTCTCCAGCCTGTTATACACAAGTAAATCCATAGCGTATGTATTGTCCTCAGGCATACACAGAACCACCACCACCTCGACCACCATGAAGACAGTGGAAAGCTTCACTCCTTAGGTAGCTTTCTGACTGTGGCAACTTATACAGCACACAGAAAGTGCTTACTAATTGCTGAACATAGATGACAAGTATCTGTCCACTCATTTACCTGACACATTATGAATGTGTAAATGAAAGAGAGATAAAGGGGGCAATTCCTGTTTCAGCTTCCACTCATTTATTTTCCAGCTTAACCTTCTGTATAACAATTGCCTATACACCTGTCTGCCACTTTCCGGTATTTCTCAATCTGCCTGTATGTATGCTGGTATAAGTAATTGTACATTTTGTTTTCATGTGGATTATTTTGAAAGGATTGAGCATTAAGATGCTGTGTTTTGGTCTGCTCCAGCTTCTGCAGATACCATTTGCAATGTGATTTATAACAGGCGAGAATATTTTTTAAAAGGGAAGTTTTCAGTGCATATCAAGTTTGACAGGTACAGACAGTAAGTGACAGTGACAGACAAACAGTAAGTAACTGTGTCAGAAGACTGTCGATTGAGCATGACTGTGGATGTAATGACTGCGTAGGTAACTGCTAAATCAACAACAAATCACATAAAAGTTTGGATTATACTGACGTGTTCGAAACTGATTCAAACTATTGTAACAACGACTGAAATGACCAATACATGGCAAGTCAGTGTCAAAATTCAGATCAATGTCCTGAAAATCACAAGTAAATGACCACAATGTTTGGTAGTACCCATCAACATCTTTTACATACTGACTGACGGAAACCATTTACTGTCAGATTCACATATTTACATACAAACACCCGCACATAAACTGAAATGTTTGTACAAAATGGGACGAGATCTGGACATGCGTTTGGTCTTTTTGTTTTTCTTTCAAAAGTACAGAACCTCAATTTTTTTTTCAGGTTTGTCTGGTGCTTTAAACAGTCGATTTGGGAGTTTAGTACATTGTTGTATTACAAAAACAACAAAAGCTATGGTAAACTGAAAGCTTGATCTTGTACAAAATGGGACGAGATCTGGACATGCGTTTGGTCTTTTTGTTTTCTTCTTTCAAAAGTACAGAACCTCGTTTAGTACATTGTTGTATTGAAAAAACAACAAAAGCTATGGTAGCTGAAAGCTTGATCTTGATTGCAGATCAAAGAGATGTTGTCTCACCTGTATCCGGGCCTGAAATGAAATCTGTGCTGCTTAGGTAATGGTCTCCCTTTCCTCGGTGCACCATGAATAATATTTTTTTTGCTGGAAAAAAACGAATCATTTCAGTTGGCTCCTGCATGATACGGTGTGCAATGTTCTCTGATGTGTGGGCATTTTGTCATTGTTTTTCACTCTCTTGTAATTAGAGGTGAGAGTGAGGCAGCAGAGTTGATTGTAGGCAGAGTTCATTGTCAGTGCAGAACTCTTCAATAATGGCAGTTAGAGTTAGTACTCATAATATGTTGTGATCTTGAGAGAGTGGGGAACATTATCACATGGCGCATAATTTAGTTTGAGGGAAATGACGTTTAGTACAGGAGGAAAAGAAGTTTTGTACAGTATTCAGTGCCAGGGCTTTGTCGTTTTATTCTTGTGTAGTGCTTGCATCGTTGTCACAATACATTGCCAAGACCAACATAGAAATGTTGCCTTTGAAACGTGTTCTGACATTTGGTTTGAGGAAGACAGAAATTGTATCTTGATATATATGTTGTTGGTGGAAGTAGGAATAGTGGCTGTAGAAGTAGTATAGAAAGATGAAAACGTATTAGACAAGGTGTTCTTTGTGGTTGATTATTCATTTATTTGATATCATTGACATTGTAAACACAGCGTAATGCTTATGTAACTGGTGTGCTCTGAGTGGAGATGCAGATGGAAGTGAGAAGAGGAGAATGGAGGAGCATAAACAGATCCTCAGGAGATTGTTGATACTTAACTGTTTCAGTGTACTTACACTTACCACGCTCACCCTGTCCAGAGTTCTAGTGCTTCTATGGCCCAGTATGGTTAGTCTCCGGATGTCTTTGAAGGTATTTGCCAATCCCCCCCCCCCAAAAAAAAAAGGGTTTGCGTTTTCTTCAAGACCTCTAGAGACTTGTGTGTGCAGATGAAAGTTTGTTAATTTTTGAGTCAGTGAGCTGCGAAAGATGTTCAACATATTTCAAAAACAAGAGCAATGACAAAAAAGTTGTTTAGAAATAGGGAAGGGGGGGGGGGGGGGGGGGGGGGGGGGGGGGGGACTAGTTGATCTGATCGTCCTCAGAATGATTCAGTGTGTTGAGAAACATCAAGAGTTGTTTCCCTTCATTTTGGTTAAAATTCTTGTGTCCCAGCAAGAGCTATCCTTAATTGAACAAACTGGTAGATCCTGAACCAAGATTATTGATCTACATGATCTCAGTGATCCCTTTTTTGTGTGTGTGCGTTCATATAACCTTTAAATTTGCTTTCAAAGTTGAGTTATACTCAGTTTGGCAATCCTGGGTTCACAGAGGGAAAAGGATCGCTAAAAGTGTTCTGGGAACTATTTGGTTTTGCAAGAGAAAGAAGTAACTCTATAAAAGCTCTTTTGCAATGGATATCAGTTTGAGATAAACTGATGAAATCAGTGCTCTTGATTAGTAAGTTGACTTGTCATTTGATACAGCCGAAAGCAGCGAAGTGAAAGCAGTTTTGGACAAAACAATTACTAAGTAAACTTTGATTTCATAGCTCATTCAGAACAGCCCTACGCTTCATTAGTCTGAGGTGCATCTCGGTCGAGCACCAGCAAGTAGAAGTTTGCATGAAGAAACATAGTAAGCTGAACATCCTAGTAATCTGTAGTTTGTCTTAGGAAATCAATCTTTGCGAAGAAGGATGCTGATCATCGAGCGGAATTGAAGAAGGCACTAGGAACATTGCTGATGTCCTAGCTACAGAGACTGGTTGTCTGTTCAGTCAGGAACACCCTCTTGTGGCCTAACGTGAACTGTGGTTTGCATCAGAAATTGATTCTTGATGTTGTTGTTGTTGTCATTATTCTTGTGCTTAGCTTACTTTTGAGGAAGGGTGAGGGAGAAATGTAAGGCTTTTGCAAGAGCTGTTTTTTTGCATGTCTGTTTTTTTTGGTTGGATGTATTTACAAAACATGGCTGCTGGAAGAAGGGTCCCCCCCCCCCCCCTTTTTTTTTTTTTACATTTTTGTTCCTGTTTTCAGTAAAATGTGGTGGAGTGTGTTTGGAAGTCTGCTTTTGTAGTAGTGTAGAAGTAGTTACAATGTATATTTCATTTATTCACTCATATTTGTGTGAGATGTCTAAATGCAAGTGTATGTGCATCTCCGGGTGTGGTGTGTGTGTGTGTGTGTGTGTGAGTGTGAGTGTGTGTATGTGTGTGTGTGTGTGTGTGTGTGTGTGTGTGTGTGTGTGTGTGTGTGTGTGTGTGAGAGAGAGAGAGTGCATTTATAAGAATGGATTGATGAAATATGTTCAGTCTTATTTTGGAGAGTGTGACTGCAGTCCCCATGACTGCTGTACTCCCTGTCGTGTTTTAGATACAACCATACAAAATATTGTGGAAAGCTAGGTTTAAGGCTATCGTTCCTTGTACCTAGAATGTCATTTTTGCTGTCATAAGTCATTGTTCCAATGATTTCAGACATGTTCTACCATCATGTGATAAGTATGTACTATGCCTTAAGTGTGTGTGTGTGTGTGTGTGTGTGTGTGTGTGTGTGTGTGTGTGTGTGTGTGTGTGTGTGAGCACATACATCCGCATATGCATAATAGATTATGTGAACATGCTTGTTTGTTTTGAGAGTATGTGTGTGTGTGTTCATGAATATATAAATACAATATGTCAGGGAGGAGAAGAGAAGGAGGAGCAGTGGGGGGCAAGGAGGAATGCGCTTGCTTGCTCGCATGATCAGGCAGAAATATGTACATTTTATCGATACATGCACATGCATGTGTATTTATGTATGTTCTCAGTTGCATGTGTGGAGATGAGGGAGTGTGTGTATCTGCTTCTCGTTAATTAGTTTCCTGCAGCAAACATACTGAGACCGCTTTGCTCATAGTGCACTGAATGTATGATTTTTCCTGTACGATTCCCTTTTCTGTGTATGGGTGGGAATGGGGGTGTGGGGGAGGTGAGGGGTACATGTGACAAGGAGCCTGTGGGGAGGGGGAGGGGAAAGATGTTGAGGAGGGATGTGAGGAATGGATTTTATTTCTTCATTGTCCATTTATCTGCAGTCACATCCAACACATACAGCAAGCCTTTAAAATTTATCAAATTGGTTTGAGGAAAACAAGTCATTGATTGTAGCATATCAGCCCTAGAGACAAATATTGCTTGAGTGCATCATATCACAATCTGATGCCGTACCCTGCTGCAGATTTTTTATAAGAATTTGATAAATGAATAAATGGTATATTCATATTTTATTTTCATTTTTCTTGCAGTAAAGATCGTTATTGTTGGCACTGATGATTGTATTTTTAGGGGCTTCATGCTTGTATGTCTAAAGGACACTGGCTTCGTGAAGGAAAAGTGCCCGAAGAAATGTGATATATATATTTGTTTTTAATCGGGATCAGACGACATTTCTTTCTTTAGCTAGAATGCTAGAATGTGTCGCTGGACGCCCCTTTTTTTTTTTTTTCCCTTGAAATATGATAAACTTGATATGTGTGGTGTTGGGTTTTCTTTTGACTGTAGCAGTCTTTCCATTTCAGTATGTGTGTGTGTGTGTGTGTGTGTGTGTGTGTGTGTGTTTTTTCTCTGACTTTAATGCTTTTCTTTGCAGTCGGCTTTCTGCGATGTACAGTTGCATGGGATACACACATGCTCAAATAGACACACTCACATACATGCACACACACATTGTATTATGTGTGCACAGATACTGACATATCCTCTCATTAATAAACACCTACATATAGAGAGTGGTCAGAAGAGTGAGTGAGATAGAAAGAAAGTGTGGGGAAATCGTCGCGGAGGTGAATGATCGAAATTTCATGTGCAAATTTATGTTTCCATCAGCACTCGTCAAGAGAGTTCCTGAGTCATAAATACATCTGTGCCTTTGTTTAAGCTTTGAAAGAATAATTTTCCTGTCCCTAGGTTTCTTAAAGAAAATTTTTTTTTTTTTTCTTTTTGTAGGTTTTCTTTCTGTAGAAGCAGTATAGAACTGAAATAGCTATATAGTTTTTTTCTTATACATGAATGTGTGGAAAATTCATTTCCAAAAGTCTTTGCTTGAAGGAAACATTTTGATTTTGTTTATAAGATCAATGTAGAATTGTAACAAATATATATTTGCTTGTTCCTTTTGGGAAAAAAACCAACAATTTTTCAGAAATAATCTTTACTAATGTTGTAGTTTCATATGTATTTTCTGTAAAAGCAATGTAGAATCGTAACAAGCATGGTTGTTTTCTTGTTATTTTTTTTTTCTTTATATGAGACATGAATTACCAAAATAATTTTCACTCCGTGTATTTGCACAAATAATTTTCACATGAAATTTACAAATTTAGAATTTTCTATAAAAAGAAAAGCGTTGAAAAGTAACATGAAATTTCTTCGTTTTTTTTGTGTTTTTTGGTGTTTTTTTTTTGTTAACATGGACATTAGGATTTTAGGTGTCACTGTACAACTTGCCAGAAATAATGAACCTTCATTCTGCGTGACACTCTTCCAGACCAGTGAAGCATGCCAGTTTCTTTTGTGCAAATGCTCTGTAGCTGTTTGTAAGGTTGAACAACTTTCACTACTCATTTTGTTGGCAACAGTCTGATCTTGTCTTCTGCTGAATGTAATCAAACGCTTGCTGCCTTTCCGCACCAGAGCCTGTGGGCAGTCTGTCTGCCTGTCTGTCTGTGCACAGGACACAAGATGCCATAATGCCTTGCATTCCTTTGCGCGTTGGTTGTGCTTTCTTGCAAACTCGGTGGTGGATGTACCTGGTGCTGGTCACTGGGAACTGGGGAAGAAGAGGTGGGGGAGAATCTGGGAACTTTCGGATGCGCATGTGGAGGGAAGAAAACAGCGAGATGGGGTAGCTAGGGGTGGGGGTATACAAGGATGATTTTTTTTGTTGTTGGAAAATTGTTCCAGCAGTAATTTTTTCCCCCATTTTTTTTTCCAACCTTTTCCTGCTTGAACTCTATCTGTTCTCTCCCCCCCTCCCCCCACCCCCTTTCTCTCATCTTTTCTCTACCCTTCTTCATTTTCCTTTGCCGCACCCCTCCTTTCCCCCCCCCCCCTTTTTTTTTTTTCTTTCCCCTACCTTTACCAACATTTTGCCAACAATTTCCTGCTTTTTTTGCTTCCTGTCTGTTGCTACTCTTTTCTCTAAACCGTTTCCTACTTTTTTTTTCTTTTTTTTAATAATTTTATCCCTCCACCATTCCATACTTTTCCCTCTGCTTACTGCTTTTCCTCAACATTTCTTTGTTTCGCCTTCTCACTGTTGCCCTGCTCTTTCATTCTCTTTTCTTCCACCTTTTTTCTATGCTTCCTGCCCCCGCCTCCTCATTTTTTCACCCTCCCCCCCCCCCCCCTTTTTTTTTTTTTTCTCCAGCTTTTCTGTACCCTCGGTAAGCTGAAAATATGTTGATTTTCATCACCATAGTAGACAAGTCTTCCTTATTGCAGGGGCATAGTGATGGAGTTTTCATGTCTTTTAAATGATCCCCTCCCAAAAAAGAAAGTTTGTGTGATAACTCTCTGAGGTTGTCATTTCCACATGTTTGCATTGTCACTGTTTTTTTTTGTGCTGGATTTAATGTTTTACACAATGATGGGATTGGTGTGTGTGGTGTGAGAAAAAAACACTGTAACTGGATGTTTATTAAGAGGTTACACATAAGAATGTTTATATACAGAAAAGTTTGTACACACAAACATACAATGCATTTATGTGTTAATGGTTTGGGGTGCTTATATGTTGCTTAGCGTCACAGTTGGCATCATTCATGTGGAATTCATCTGAAAGAGAATTTTGTGCTAAACTATGCTTTGGTCCGAGTGTGAGATGCGGATGGGGTGGATACCTCTGATTCGCATGCTTTTGAAAACATATTTTTTTATGTGCTGTCTTCGACAATTTGTGAGAGCAAAAAGAGCATGTCTTATTGACTGACTGTGAGTTACTGAAATTTAAAGATCACAAAGCCTCTTGTATTTTTACTGTCTATTCTTCAATGTTTTTTAAGTGTATTTTAAAAAAAAATTTCTTCAAACTGATAGTCTGGTTTTTTTTTTTTCGTTTTTTTTTCTTTTTGATAACATATACCTGCTTCTAAAACAAGGAGATTTGGAGCTTGTGGTGAAAGTCTCTAGCAGTTACAGATTCTGCTCCCCCCCCCCCCCCCCCACCAAACCTACCTATATACCGCCCCCCACCCCAACCTACCGCTCCCCTCCAAACCTCTCCCGTTGTCAAGCAGCAGTCCACGACGGGTAAGTGTGGGTGCTAGTCTTGTTGATGCAACATGCGTTTATGCTGTGTAAAAAAAAGTACTGAAAGGCAAAAAAGAGAGTCGTTTGTGGCCGCCTCAGGCCTAGGTCAGAGTGAGGGCAAGCGTGTGTGGAGAGGTAGGGAATGTTACTCCAGACACCTCATGGGTGAATTATCAGAATAAGATGAATGGAACATGCGCGGAGTGGCCTCCCTCCACCACCAACCCTATCTCCGTCTCAACAATGAACAAGACAGTCGTCTGCATGTTAAGGGAAATAACTCGCGATGAAAATAACCAGTAAAAAGACGTTTTCGGCTTCATTAATTTGCCAAATTTTTTTGCGTTCTACTGATTAATTTAGATAGCTTCGGTGGTTCTAGACTTGTGTTTGGCAAGGGCTTTTAGTCGGTGAATTTCTCTCTCCTCCCCCTTCTTTTCCCAGGCCATCTTTTCTTCTCCATCCCTACTCAGTAACTTTTTTTTTTTGGATGAGTTGCATTTCATTTTCTAAAAACAAGCTCTACCTCACCCCCTTCTGTGTCTTCCCCCATTCAAATTCTCTTTTTGGCCATTTCATACCTCTAAGAAGACCTCCCTCAAACCCCACCCTTCCTACTAGACAAGTGATTCGTCCCTACCTTTAGCTCTGCCTTAAAGAGTATAATGGTGTGATAGCTGATCGTGTTCTGGGTTTTATATTGTATGTTTCATTTCTAAGGAATCTGGCTTGTCTCTGGTTTTCTTTATTGTTTTAACCTCCTGGAGTTTGGATTAGCTGGGTTTTTTTTTTTTTCTAGTTTATTTTTATAAGTACGCCTCTAGCCCTGATGTTATGCAAAGCATCTGCCGATGGATAGACTACAAAGTGAACATGACCATTATGATGAAAATATCTCAGGTTTAAATTTTAATGTTACATTTTTTTTCTTTTCCATTTTCAGGAACGTCCATGCTGTGATTCAATACTCAAGAACATTTCTGATTTTCCTCGGTTCAGTGATTCTTGCTTGCTACATTTTTTTTCTCTCCTTCTTTCTCTGATTTTCTTGAAATGTTTTGTGTCTGATTCGTCTAGTCAATGGCAGCCGTGAGGTCCCAGTTTAACCTGGGTTCTCTTCTGAGGTGGGTTAAACTTTGGGCTGTTGTGCTGTTTGTGGTGTTGCAGCCAGGGGTGAGACAGGGCTTGAACTGAATGTGCTGAAGGTGCCTCAGATGAAAATGTTTGAAGTCAGCATGGCTGAAGTTGGCCACCACAAATGAAGTGGTTTTTTCGTAAATCAGCATGTCTAGGTCGTCATAGTATTTTGTTTGTGTAGTTTAGTTTAGTCAGTGTGTGTGTGTGTGTGTGTGTGTGTGTGTGTGTGTGTGTGTGTGTGTTTCTTTCTCTTCTTCTTTTTTTTTCTTTTTGAATTGAAACAAATTACCACCCACAGTCCATTTATTTATGTATATATATATATTACGTGGAATGAATTACTATCTCAAATCCATTTTGAAGGAATTAGAGGAGAATTCCTTCTTTTTCTTCAGTATATGATCTCTGTCCTGTCCTCCTGTCCTCCCTCTCTCCCTCCCTCCCTCCCTCCCATCCTTCCCTCCCCTCTCTCTCTCTTATCCTCACATTCTGTTAAAAGTGCATTGCTGGATATTTCTTTTTTTCTTGGTCTCACATTCACGGTAGAAAAGAAAAATCTGCTTGGTTTCTCAATGGAGAAAAAGAAAAAGGAGAAGAAGAAAGGGAACCTGAATCTGTTATGTAGTTTTAGCATCAAAATGATAGCCAAGTTTTACAGTGAGAGACAGTTAGTAATTATCACCTGCTCAGTCTGAGAATTTCCTTTTTGTGAAAGTAGTCCTTCCTGCTAAGCGAATGAGGGTCAAAATCAGAGGCAACCTGATTCCAGTTTCAGTGAAAATTTGATGAAAGCTTGCTTGTATAAAACATCCATAACATTAAAACTGTGAAAGAAAGATTTGATATTGTTATGGCTGCTGACACTTTTTTTCCCTTGTGTATACATGTGTAATGTGCAAGCTTTAACAACATGGCATATAGCTTTTTTTGTTTTGTTTAAGTGCTATTGAAGCTTTTTTTTTGTTTTTGTTTATTAATTTAATGACTACTGCTGCAACTGTTGTATATAGAGAAATGTATCTATTGTATGCGGTTACATTGAGAATAAAGATGTCGGAACACTTTCTTGTCACCTGTGTGGACATAACGTGTCTTTCTTATTAGTTTGTGGCCTTGGACATGGATGTGTGGTGTGTGTGTGTGTGTGTGTGTGTGTGTGTGTGTGTGTGTGTGTGTTACACAACTTATAAGCATATCTTTCTTCTTGTAGCTTTGGGGCTTGGTAATGATACTGTATTCACTGTCCAGAGGAGGTATAACTTTTATTTTTCTTTTTTGTTACATTTTGATGGTTGTCATGCTTACAAAATGGTTTTCGCTTGAGTTCCTGGTCATGCTGGTATTCAAGACAATCAGTTGACCAGTCATCTTGCCCAGAATACCACAAGTGAAGATTTGCCCAGGGTAATCTATCTGCTACACAGATCCTTAACACAAAGGTCATAGTTAAGTCAAAGACCTCTGACAAGGGGACTGGGACTGGCAAAGAGGTAACAAACATTTTCGGGTCCGTCCACATCTGAAAGAGTTGGTACCATCTGTTGCTGGTGGAAGCAAAAACAGGGCTTTGAATGACCCACTCCTCTGGTAATCAACTAAATCTTCTAGTGGACACGTGGAAATTCTTTCTTCACTTGTTCGTCAGGCAACCAGTTTCTGATTGCGTCGTCAGTACAAATGGCAGGCTGAGAAGCAAGCTTCAGCACAATGCTTTTCTCTTTCCTGTTTCACTTTCAAACTAAATGGCAGGCTGAGAAGCAAGCTTCAGCACAATGCTTTTTCTCTTTCCTGTTTCACTTTCAAACTAACACTCCACCACTCCTAAGCTCCCCCCCCCCCCCCCCCCCCCCCCCCCACCCCGGTCCCCCCTGCCCCATCCCCACCCATCCTATAGCATACAAGAACTGTGCTTGGTCAAAATGAAAATGATAGAGCTACTCCTCTTATTTTTGTTTAGAACATATGTAGATAGACAGTGGATTTATTTTGGAATGTTTATACAGTGAAGAGAGAGAAAAGAGGCAGAGTGCAAGACAAAGATTCTATATAATTTGGTTCAGTCCAGGAATGTGTGTGAATGATGGAAACAAGACAATTCGGTTTTCTTTTCTTACATACTTATAAAGACAACGGAAAGATACCCTAGAAAACGGATAAATTATTTTACATCTCACTTCTCTCTGTCAGGCCTTAATCACACATAAACAGAATACGCCATTACGGAAATTTGGGGGGAAAGTAGATTTTTTATGTACTGACAAAACAAAAATTATCCTGGAATTTTTAGCCCCAAAGGAGAATCAGTTTATGCCAGTTGCACTCAGGCTATTCCCTGTACATACACTTAAACCTTTTTTTAAAGGGTGAGGAAGCTTTATGGTGCATACCATCTGATAAACCACCCATGAAACATGTTTTGAATGACCAGACATGGTGGTGTAGTGGTTAACATGGTGGATTCCCGGATGGGAGGTCGTGGGTTCAATTTCTATCTGTCATTTGTTTGTGGGATTTTTCTGCCCTGACAGCTCCTACCCAGTGCTGAGTTTGTGTCCGGCTTCAGCTGGAAAGACGGCGACAACAACATAGGTGAGTTTCATCCTCTTAATGAATGCCTCTCTCTGAATGTGGATTTCCAGATCGACAACAGGTGCATCCTCTTAATCTCCCATGCCTCTCTGAATGTGGATTTCCAGATCAAACACTGCAAGTGTTTGTATCTCCCAGGTCTGATTGACAACCAGGATGTGTATGGAGAATAAACATGGAGTACAGCCCTGTCATGTAGTCTCAGATTGGAACGGAATTCCAGAGCATCATCATCATCATCATCATCATTATTTTCATTGACCGCTATACAAATAAGCCTCAAATTCTGTGGCTCTTCATGCTCTGCTCTCATGGTGACCTCAGTTTTGAATTCCTTGCCACGTCTGTGCCCTTGGTGAGTTCATGCCAAGGTCACCAGTTCGGCAAGTTCATGAGGACATGGTGGTGCCCTCCAGAGGACGACTCTCGTTCACACTGGCTTTGCAACCAAGCAATTATTATCAGTTGGGACCTTAGCAGGTGTTTATGTTGAATCAGAACAGGCACCACTGAACACCAATGAAACGACATGGCAGTAGTGAGTGTCTTCTTTCTCATGCTGCCTCAAGATGACTTGACATTGACTGTCCCTGTGGAATCCTGATGTTGGGGCTGTCGCAGGACAAATTATCAAAACACTGACCCCTCAACAACATGGAAAGGTTAAAAAAAAAAAATGAAAAAAAAAGCCATGCTCTTAATTTTAGTTTGTCTAGCACTCATTTCTTTATTCCCCTTGCCTCTTACGCACACCGCTAGCATACATCAGCCCACTCTCAAGTTCTTGCAGGCTGTGAAATTCATCTCATTTCCTTCTCCATACTCCACCCCCACCTTGATTCACCCTCCCAAAACTGAATTAATGATTATGGGGACAGAAAACCTTGCCATGGATGTGTCAGGGGTTCAGGGCTAAAAATGTCTCTTGCTGGCACCAAGTTCCTGTTCCAGGGTTCCAGGGAGCAGCGGGAACTGTGGCCTTGCTCTCTGCTGGACATGAAGGTCAGCTGCTGGCCGTGTCCACGTCACTCATAGGGCGGAGCAAAGAAAGCCTGGTGTGCACTGAGCACGGTCTCTTAATCTGTGTCTGTGTCTGTCTGGTGGGTGCAAGTCTCGCTCGGTGCGTTTCGCTTCATTTCGGAGAGTGTTGGTGAGTTTGGATAAATTTTGGTAAAAGGGGGAACAAACAAACAAAAAATTAACTCCTAACGTTTGGTATATGGTAAGACCGTCATGGTGTCACCAAGTGTGTGACTTTCACTGTAAAATTTAAGTCATTCATTAAAAAAAAAAAAGCCAAGGAAATAAAATCAACTTTAACAAAACTGCATTTTCGAAAACACGGGCTGTGCATTATATCCAATTCTACTATAAGAAACCAACATGGCGGGAAGGGGACGAGGCAGAGGAAGAGGATTAGTGATAAGTAAGCCTCCTGTTCCTGGCGGCGGAGATGGCGCAGAACCGAAGGTAGAGGTCGTCTTAGTTTAATTTATATGTAGATACTCATTTCTAATGAGGGAATGATGGTTCAACGAAATGACCAATACATCACATGGGGATGAAGACACACATTACAAACCAACTGTACCGCACCGTATGTGATCGAGATTTATCGCCCGTGACTCGAAAATCTTTATTTCCGCGATGTTTCTTACCATCTTCCCTTTTTTCTCCCACTCCTGCCCCTATGTGTCAATCTGGCATATTCACACTCTTCGCCTTCTTCGTGTAGTTTGGCATCCGAGGTTTTAAAGAAACTGCCGCTCTTACTGTTGCGGTGCCAGCAATTAAAAGTTGTGTGTGTGCGCGCGTGTGCGTGTGCGTGTGTGTGTGTGACAAGAACTCGTCAAATATTATATATATATTGACTGAAAAGGTTAGTGCTGGCATTCTTTTCCATGCAAACCATACTAAAACCGAGAGCACACTGATGCCATCACTTTGAGAGCAAGCAGGATGTTGAGATTCCTTCGTAGGAACCTGAAAGCTGCCCCCACAGAGCTGAGAGAGAGGGCGTACGTGACATTTGTCAGGCCCCTTTGGGAATATGCCAGCTCAGTGTGGGACCCCCATACACAGAGGAATGTGGACAGAATAGAAGCAATACAGTGAAGGGCGGCTCACTTCGTATTGAACCGCTACCACAACACCCCAAGTGTGAATAACATGCTTTCTCGACTGGGATGGCCCTCCCTTCAGCGACGCCGGCAGATGGCATGTATGACAATGCTGTACAAGATTCGAAATAACATGGTCGCATTCAGTCACAGCAAACTTCATCCAGCTCCGATCGGCCAAAGAAGAGGACATGACCAACAGTACTCTGCCATCCAGTGCTGCACACAGTATCGGCAGAACTCATTCTTTGCTAGAACAATCAGAGACTGGAATGAGTTGCCAGCACAGTCAGTGACCGCCCCCCACTCTTGACACTTCCTGTCAAGGGTGCAGCTGCTGCTCTGATTCTGTTTTTTTTTTTTTTTTTTTTTTTTTTTTTTTTTCGCTTCTTCGTTGGCGAGAGCCCCAGCCTGAAAAGTGTCACTGTCAGAAAAATCAGGTTGTTGTTTGTGGACACTCAAAGGAAAAGAAGAAGAAGAAGAAGAAGAAAAGTAATAACAATAATAATAATAGTAATGACAGTTTCTGTAGCGCCCATCCTAACGATGTAGACAACAGGGCGCTTTACAAGCGTTAACAAATCAACATCTAAAAATATATGCAGGACACGTACGCATGCACGAGTCATTAACATATGCATACGCACTCGCATGCACACGCACGCACGCACGCATGCACACACAGCACACACACACACACACACACACACACACACACACACACACACACACACACACTCTCACACACTCGTACACACACACACACACACACACACACACACACACACACACACACACACACATGGGACATAATGTCGCATGTAACACAGTGAACAACTCATCATACATGAGCAAAGTGTGCAAGTGACATGTAGTGATTTAGTAGCATTTCAGTCTGCAACTGGCGTTTGAACAGATGTATGTTTCAAGTGCAGACTTGAAAGTCGGGAAGGAAGGGACATGACATATATGGAGAGGCAGTAAATTCCAGAGTATTGCGGCTGAAAATGAGAATGCTCTAGAACCCTGCTGCTTTCGGCTATATGAGGGAATTTGAAAAATTAGATTATGAGAGAGAAGAATGGAGGGGATGTGTAGGAATATATGGAAGTGATCAGAGAGATAGGTAGGCGCTTCACCCATGATAACCTTATAACGTAGACATGCCGACTTATACTGAATTCTGTTGTGTCCATTATGAAAAGGACTGGACCTAGCACAGACCCCTGGGGAACGCCAAGTTTGATGACATTTTAGATCATTTCTCATTAATAAGGACAAACTGCTGTCTGTCTGATGGAGGACCAAGAATTTTTTAGAGAGAAGATTGGAGATTGGTCAGAAGTTTTTCAGTTCATTTGGATCAAGCGACGAGTTTTTCAAGAGGTTTCAGAATGACAGTTTTAAGTCATGACATCGGGTACTGAACCACTCAAGAGAGATTTGTTGGAAAGTATTTCTGATAACAGGAAGTAGGGAGTCAAGATTTTTCATAAAGAAGAAGGTGGGATAGGATCAAGTTCACATGATTTTTTTTTTTTTTAGTTTTCTGGAGAATCTCTTTCACAAACTGAGTGGTACTGGTTCAAACTTGGACAAAGCTGGGCCGGAATGAGTGGAGATTACTTGTGAAGGACTAGAGGAAACAAAATGCATTACAGATAGTGATTATTTTGTCTCTGAAAAAATTCAAAAAGATATCCAGTAGTTTTTTTTCTAAACAACTTCATTTAACAACACGCTTGTGTGGCCAACCAAGACAGACAGATTTAGTGCAAAGCATATCTGTGTTTGCCAGTGACTTCAGCATATCTCCAAAACAACTACTGGCCATGCCTGGTCTGTTCCAATTAACAATGAACCCTGCCTGAAGTATGCTGCATACAAAAAGAACGTAGTCAACCCAATCTGTCCATCAGCAAGAGTGCACTTCCCACCCTTATCGTAAGTGACTTTTTGTTTGGTGGCTGCCAACACTTGTCAGAACAGCAAAAATAACATTATTTTATAAATAACAATACAGACAACATCATACCAAATTTTTGTTGAAATCTGTCAATAAGTTTTGAAAAACTGTTGGTTTTAATTCAGACATCATCATCATTCGCCCCTGTTGGCCACTATTCTAGTACAGGAAATAAAATGTTAGGTACAAAATAAAAAAAATGTACACTTTGATTTACAGGAAATACTGTACAGAAACTGTATACAAAATTTGGAAACAGTTCATGAAGTAGTTTAGAAGTTAAAGCAATTTTAAGCGTGGCGGGCGATTCTATCCCCATTTTTCTGCCGCCCAAATTGCAATATTCCTGTTTTTTTTTAGCACAGAAGTTTTCATACATGTTTTATCGCAGATACCTCAGAAATTGAGAAAAAAATGACTTTGCTTTGTACAACTTAGAGAGTTTGTCCCAACCACTGGAAACTCTGAAATGGCCATTCTTACTGTGCTGCAATGCTTCAAAGTAGCCACATCATGCAAATTCGAAAAGCGCTGAATTGTGATTTATTACAAGTTTGACACTTTATCACACAAAAGCCATATATAAACTGATACCACAGAACTGACTTGTTCAAAGAGTGTAAGTTGTATAGGTTGAGAACACCATTTATAACCAGATGTATCAATCATGTATGATCCTATTGGCTTTCAAACTGGAAGATATCTCATTTTGTCAGGTGCATGAAAATGTTGCAACTTCAAACTGCAATATCTTGAAAACGACTGAAGATAGAGACTTCATTCTTGTTGTGTTTTGTATGTTTTTCCATTTACTTTTCAATGATACAGATCTTATGTATGAAAAACAATATGCTAATTTTGGCTGCCGGTACCTAGTATATTGATATTGTGTGCATCCATTTCAACAGGGTGATGTGAGAGCTTGAACTTCAATTGAATTGAAATAGTGGGGATGGGGGGGGGGGGGGGGGGGGGGGGGGGGGGGGGGGGCATCTTTATGTAAACTGCCTTTCTCAGTAGAATGCAACGGAGGGCATTTTGTCAAAAGTTTTCTTTTGGGTATGTTATGGATAGTGAAAGAAGAATTTCAGGGGAGTTTACATTTGCGCACAAAAGAGCATGGCAAAAAAAAAAATCAGAGCAAACCAGAATGTTCTGTTCCATGAACACTTCTCCCTTCGACAATGAAGCTGTCGCCAAATCATCATTTACTGCAACATCAAGTTATGACAACTACAAAAACAATATATTTTGAGGAATCCTTTAACGCTCATGCATTTGCAGTTTCCAGCCCAAACTGCTCCAGGTATTCGTATTTATGAGAAATCAATGGAATGCGGTCAGTTCATGACCCTAGTCTTATGAATGAATTGTTTCCCACACCCCATAGTAACTGCTACGATTTTCATTGGACGCCTCTGAGGGATGCCATTTATTTTACTTTTAGCCAGCCTTGATTTAAACCAAGGCCACAGTGTGTGAGGGAAAGTAATGCGGCCAGTTGCGGCCGTAACAAACACACAGGTGATACAAACAGAGCGGCCGGATATGGGCGAAACAAATGCAAGAGGGTTATGTTAAAAGAAATTCATGGTTGAATGAATTGGCTTAGCTAGAAAAAAGATAGAAAATTGATTTGCCTGAAATAGGAAGCAGCCATTACAAAGCCAGTTTGAGTTTTTAGTTCCGAAAAGATGAATGTTTTCATCTTTGAAACATCAAATGCTCAATGCTTGGCAATAAAACCTTGTTGATTACTTTTATACCCTGTTCAGTGTTGAGTTACAAATACCCTTCACACACACACACACACACACACACACACACACACACACACACACACACACACACACACACACACACACACACACACACACATTCAGGGGGTAAGCTGCTCCCTTGAAACAAAAAGTGTGGGGAACACTGATTACGTTTCTCTGTGTTAGTTACTGTACATTCTGGTTATTTCTTCTCAGTACCATCATCATGCTTTCTAACTTTGGCATTCACTGTATTTTCTGACGGAATTCATTGTAACCGTGCAAGAAGACCGAAAGATCAGGAGCACAGGTTTTCATGTGTAATGTTTGTGGAAGGGTGGTTAGAGTGAAGAGGGGGTGGGTGTTGGGGAGGTGGCACAGGTTTAAGTCGCTGATCTGTTCATTTTCCTTCTAGAATGTCGGTGTATGCGTTGTTTTATTGGGTTTTTAAATATTTTTTTTATTTCTATTTGATTAATTTGTCTGTTAATTTATCTAGTTTGCATGTGTCATGCGGGCCAAAGTTCAGTTTATGTGATCAAATCATAGATCATTTCGGTACGAAAGTATATATATTTATATATATATATATATATATATATATATATATATATGTATGTATGTATCTCTCTCCCCCCCTCTCTCTCTCTCTCTCTCTCTCTCTCTAAAGGCAATGCATAAAATGTGACAATATAAAGACATGTATGATGCATGGGTTACTGATGCTTGTTAGTACAACGATAGGTATTCAGAGATAGGAGTGGATGGTTGCTTTTCTGAAGTTTAAGCATATTGTGTTGATAATTGGACTTACAGATAATGTTAGGACACTGTTCAACAAATGCTGTTCATCATTTATAATGTGTGTGTGTGTGTGTGTGTGTGTGTGTGTGTGTGTGTGTGTGTGTGTGTGTGTGTGCGTGCGTGCGTGCATGTGTGCATGAGTGTGTGTGTGTGTGTGTGTGTGTGTGTGTGTGTGTGTGTACATTATGCAAGTGGATGGGTGCTCACACAAGCATGTTTTCGTTCCAACAGGTTTGGGTAATGTCAGTTACCTGTGGCTGTCCATGATTTTACGCAGGTGGCCACAGTGGAGCCCGCGACCAAGAAGGAGTCGCGGCCCATGCAGGCGCTGAGCGACCTGAAGTCGATGCTGAAGACCGCCTTGCAAGTGCAGGTGGAGAACGGCGAACTTCAGGAGGAGGATGTGCAGAGAGTAGAACAGCTGGTCACGATTGTCAGCGACATGGTGGTAAGTGAGGATCTTCAGCAGACCTACATTGTAATTGAGGAGATGGTCGAATGATCCTTGATGAAAAAAGAAAAGAACAGATGCACCATCGTCCTCAGGTAAGATCTTCAGAATAGATAAAACGATCCTCAAGGAACAAGCACAGATGCGACATTTTCCTCTGTGGGGTCTTGGTCAGGTTAACCCTCATCAGTATGCACTTACCTGCGCTTAGTTACACCGAAAACCTACGGCAAGAGAAGTAAGTCCGTAATTTGAACATGGTTACCCAGTTTGAAAATTAATTTAAAAGAGAAGAAAGGAAATAATGAGATGAAAATAAATTTTAAAATCTGTACGAATATATATGTTGCTTTATCATAAGTTTGAAGAATGTCACATGAGCCATTTACTCAGGGAAAAAAAAATCTTCTTCACAACTTTCTTTTGAATCGTTGATATCATATCTGGAATCTCATCCCAGTCGAAATCTAGGTCACTCTAAGCTTCATTACCCAGCACTTTCACTAAGTCTTATGCCGTAAAAATCCCACAAATCACAGTATCTTCATCATTATATCCCATCATAGAATGGCAGAAATCAAGGTTAGCCGTGGGTGAAAAACAGCAATTCAACCACAAAACTTAAAAAATTCATAACTCGAGAACTACGGAAGTAAATGGCTACAGGAAGAAGGAAGTCATGTTCTTGCGAGACTTCCTTTTCTATGAGAAACATGGCGGCGCCCATTGTTGCCACGTGTTTTACCAGGCGCTGGCAGGCGCTCAGCCTTTTGGCAGTGTGATTTCTGGTCAGGCGCTAGCGGGTGCACGCTTGTCAAGAGAGTTTAAGGTGAGGAGGGCGATCTGCAGCAAAGCTGAAGCTGTGGTATAGTATCTTCTTCCCATGATACAGTCGTCATCAAGCCAGCGTATGGATGCATGGTCAAGCTCAGTGTACCTGAAAATAGATTTTCTTGAACACAAGAAAAGGGCTGACATGTCCAGACATCATCATCATGTCAATTAGAGATGAGGCTCATGTGAAATTTTGGTTTTGATCCCAAATGAAAATTTCAGCCCTTTTAATTTGGGTTTGGTATTTGATTGTACTCACTTGGATGCAACCATTGTTTTTTTTTGTTGTTGTTTTGTTGTTGTTTTTTTAAATTATTGAATGATAATATGGTCTACAAGTCACATTTGAATTGGCAATGAAGTTCACGTTTGCCAGAATGGTGTTCATACAAGTCCTTGAAAGTGCTTGAATTTTGAGTACCGGTTCTTGAGGGCTGACATAGTCATTGGAATTGGGAGTGCTTATAGATACCTCAGACTGCTTGAAAATGAAGTTTTCTGATGGTCAGTTTGTATGGTGTTGCTAAAATCACAAAATTGAATGAATAATTTGTATCATATGTATGCTCAGAATTTGAGTTCATTTTGTATTCGCCCAAAGGGTCCACCTCCCAATCATCTTCAGCAGATTTTGCTGAAGGACTGTATGAAGCAACTGAAGTCGATCATCGAGAACACTGACACAGCATCTATCCTCAGTGAGAGACAAGAGGTCCACTTTGCTGTTCATGAAGGCTTATATTTTCTGTATTACAGTCCTTGGATTGTATATACAAAAACCCTTAAGGGCTCCTTAATAAAAAGTGCTGGAGTTTGTCGGTGTGGAAGTGTGTATGACTCCTGGCTGATTGGGCAGGAGACGGCCAAGGTCCTGTATGGTGCGGTGAAGGAGCAGCGACAGTGGGGAAGGGCATGGCCTCCATCTGTGAACGGCTGTCCAACCTGGAGGCAGACGGAACACAGTTCCGCAGCGCCATTTTACGTTTGGTGCAAGAAGACTACAAAGGTAACTGTGTGGAAGTAATCTGGGCCAATAAGAGAGAGAGACATTACTTTGGAACCTGTCCGTAAAATAACCTTGGTAATCTTTAAAATTGGATCCTGACCTGTCAATGACCATTTCATCCTCATGGTCCTGTTAGGTCCGGTCCACCATTGCCATTGAAAGTACGGTTTCCTCATAGTCCACTCCAGCCATCAAGCGTGATGCCATAGTTCATTCCCATGCTGTTTGGGAAGATTTAGGCATTAAGATGGATCGTATGATGAGATGGATTGTTTGATGATGTCTGCTATAGCAAAAGTGCTTGCCGTTTGCCAGGTGCTTTGATTTGTGCCCTCAAAGAGGAAAGAGGTAAATTACTACAGGGTTCATACAGTCCTTTTTGGGGGCCGGAATAGCTCTGTTGGTAGAGTGCCGTACTCATGATCCTGGGGCTGCGGGTTTGAATTTCGGTACAGGGGGATTTTTTCCCTCGGAGTTAACATAGGTTCTGACTCCATTCCCCATACAGTTCTTCGAATGAGACTATAAACCGAGATTCTGTGTGTGAAAGCATGTATAACATCTTGCACACATGTAAAATCCCATCATCAACTTTCGGAAGAGAAGGCCAGTTGGCTGTTGGTATGGATGACGCATTACACATAGCATGCACCTTCCCCGAAGATGAGCATGGCTGCCTTAATGGCAGGATGAAAAAGGGGTCATACACACAAAAAAAATCCACTGCCTGTCTGTACAGGCAGTGTCCACAGGAGTATCAGCTGGTACGCAGAAAGAAAAGAAAAAAAAAGTACAGTCCTTAACCCGTTCACTGCCTGAAAAAATTTTACAAACAAAGGCTTTCCCAGTGCCAGGGACATCTAATGATTTGGGGGTAATAATTAACAAAAAATTCTAGCTCAGAAACTACAAAAGATATAAAAATGAAAGATATATGATTTTTGAAGGAAATTGAATGGAGATTTTGAATCTGGGCTTCTTTTGTTTTTAATTTTGATCATAAAAAAAATATTTAGGTATTTAGATTTGGATAGATTTTTTTGCACGATCAAAAACATATGTATTTACCACTACAGCTTCACATCCAAAAAAGAACACAGAGCAAAAAAAGTTGCAAATAAAGTTGATATTGTCACACTACACCTGTAAATGAAAGTAGAACAGTCTAGAAGTCTATCAAGACGCTCACACCTCATGCAGACAGGTCAGTCCACGACCACGCCCCCCCCCTCCCCCCACCACGCCCCCTTGCTGGACTTCAACCCTCTCTTTCACTCCTCGTCTTCCCCTACTGTTCCTGTTCCTGCTGCCCGTGTCACGCTGCGAGCAGGCCGCGCTCCCCTCTCGCGCTGACTAACACGTCGCTGGCCACTCGCACACAGTGCAGAGTACACACTAGGCTGGCTCGTTCGACGCTGGTAACCAAGTCAGCTGAGCACACTCTTGCGATCGCACAGCACGACTCAATAACTGACGAATATGGTCGGCAATTCCATCACTATCATCATCTCACCTTCATGCTCGAGTGAGTCGTTGAATAAAAGATTATTATCTTTGTCAAAAAAGATTAGCAGAGCTTGCTCAGCTGTGTAAGTACGCTGATTTGGTCGCTACACTCGTCGAAGGTTGCGCCGCCATCTTTGCAAACGAGACAAAGCGCTGGCTGGTCATCCAGTCAGTGATGAGGAAAAATGGTCTTTCCCCTCACGTGTGGTCATTTGCATATCATTTTAATACTGCTGCAGACATATAAGGCTTACTACGCACACTCTATTTCAGTCCTTTGATAGGAATAGTAACGAATGAAAATTCAAGAAAAATGCATGACGTCAGTGGACGGCCCATAGGCACTGGAAGTACATTTTTACTGCGGCGTCAGCTGATGGCTTAAAGGCACTCAACGGGTTAAAAGTGCTTATTTTTTAAACCCCATTCAAGGCATTGAAAGTCTTTTTGCTCATAGGTCCTAAAAAAGTGCTTAAATATTGTCACTGCCAATGACTTTGAATGAAGTCTGTGTAGAACCTTGAGTCTTTTACACAAAAAAGTTGAAATTGATTTTTTTTTAAACTACAAAAGTAAAAGAAGACCCTGTCAGGGTTGACTGAAGATCTGCTACATGTAAAAACACCAGAGTTACTGGCCTTCACAGAGCCCGCATACATGACAGAATGATCTGCCATCTTGAAATTGAGAAGCCAGCATGCTGGGGGAAGTGTTTGTTTAACATGGTTTGGCTGGAAAAAGAAGAGTACAAAGAACGGTTGCAGGCAGACCCAGGTGGAGACAGAAACAAGGCCCTGTGCCACATATGCAAAAAAAGGTCCTAGACAGTAATTTAATTTTGTGTTAGTATTTCATGATTATTTTTCTTAAAATCATCATTGAAGTAAGTCCTTAAAAAGGGGGGGGGGGGGGGGGGGGGGGGGGGGGGGGGGGGGGGGGGGGGGGGGGGGGGGTCAGGAATTGTGTACGAACCCTGTACTACTTAAATGTTGAGTGTGACTGTATCACTCTTGTGGACCGTTGAGAGACCAGGGCACACTGGACCTACGACCGTTCAGAGTGGGTGTAGACTGCGTGATGTGTTGGCACTCCCCGCAGATTGCAATGGCAGTGTGTGAAATGACCACAGAGTGGGGCATCAACATTGATGTTAATCAAGTCGTGCCAGAAACAGTATTCTGACCCTCCTGTTTCCTGTTGAGAGTGTGTGCCAAATGTGTTCTTCCGACAGGGATACCATCTTCCAGATCATATATCAAGAAAACTGTTCAGCCGTCAGGCTATGAATCTTGCACTTTTTTTTTTTAGAATTCAGAATTGTTCCTAAAGTTATTGCCGTGGAAATTCCTCAGTTGAAAAAAAAAAAAGTCTTTAAAAGGAGGAGTGGTTTATGGAAGGTGGGGGGGGGAGCAGGAGGTCATTTATTGGGAATGTCCTTTCAGGGAGATTCCATTTTATAAAAGCAGTTTCAAGGTTGTCGGGAACACCTGTGATTGTCATAGTTGTGAACTTTGTAGTCCTATAACTACAGAATTGAAGTTGGTGTTTTCAAAATCGTCGTCGTCTTGAATGAGGTAATGGTATTTTTAACAATGCTCGTGAATTGACCATGAAAAATTAATTTAATCAAGAAAGTATCCTAGCATTACCCAAATCCAGTAGCAGCTAAATTTGGTTATCTTTGCATGTTGAATGCTGTTCTGATTATTTTTGCCGCAAGCGGGCCGCCCCCCCCCCCCCCCCCCCCCTTCCCTCCCCCCCCTCCCCCGCCCCACACACACACACACACACCAAAAAAACCCATCAGCCATATAATAATCAGGGTATCATGCTTTGTGGTTTTTCAGATCGTGAGAGAGGTTGAAGGTCACGTCAAACGACGATTTTCTCAGCTGCGTCGCCGTCTTATCTCACCTGTTCATCACCATGAGACTGACCAATGGGGAGGTAATGCAGCCTCTGGTTGGACCCATCTTCGACTGTCTGGAGAGCTGATCATCATAAGTGAGACCATCGGGGACAGCGAGGCTGAGGTGTTCAATAATGTGGTGAGTGGTCAGGGAACAATAGAAAGTGTTCATTGGAGACAGCGAGGCTGAGGTGTTCAATAATGTGGTGAGTGGTCAGGGAACATTACCCTTTGTCATTAGCTTTGTTGACAATACCAGAACTGGCAGTTGGACACAGAACTTTACATGTGCACAGGTAGACACAGAACTTTACATGAGCACAGGTAGACACAGATGACAGAACTTTACATGTGCACAGGTTGACACAGAACTTCACATGTGCACAGGTAGACACAGAACTTTACATGTGCACAGGCAGACACAGAACTTTACATGTGCACAGGTAGACACAGAACTTTACATATGCACAGCTGCCTGGTGCTATACTTTTGGCCTGGCATGCAACTGTTCCATTGACAATGCTATGCTGCTACATTTTGTGATTGACAGACTACACCCCAAAACAAAAACTGAGGTGGGGGGGAGGGGTTCTTCGTGGATTTAGCAGCGGCTTAAATGGAGCTGTTACATTATAGATCTTTACACTTTAGACTTTTTCATCAAGGAAACAGCCCTGTTCTGCAAGGAGAGTAAGAGTTTGCGAAGAAAATTTACTGAAGACAATCTTAATTCTGCCACCTTTTCGATAGCGATGTTTAGTCGGTCATTTTATTTTTCTGTAGTAGCTATTTCTACAGTGTCATTTTATTTTTTTGTATGTTGCATAATGACCAGGGGATAATTAACAAGATTTTTGTCATTGTGTTGGCCATCATGTCATGTGTGAGGGGAAATGTGGGTGAAAATGGTGTTGAGTCTGACTTGTAACTAGGCATATGAGTGATGCTCTTTAAGTTGGAATGGTGCGCATAAAATGTTGAAATGATGCACTTTGTGCTTTTGACGCCCAGGCAGCTTTGTACATGGAGCAGATTTCTTGATCGGCATACACACAACATGATCACAAGCAGCAGTTGCACTCGCACACGCATGCACACACCCCTACTGCTCGCACACGCGCACACATGCACGCACGTACACACACGCATGCACGCACCTCCATTGCTTTCTTACACACGCGCGCGCACACACACACACACACACACACACACACACACACACACACACACACACACACACACACTGCACACACACACACACACACACACACACACACACACACACACACACACACACACACACACACACACACATACACTCACACACACACCTCCACTGCTCTCATCACACACACACACACACACACACACACACACACACACACACACACACACACACACACACACACACACACACACACACACACCAGGGTGGGTAAGATGGTCCAAGGCACGATTTTTGATAATCAGAAAACTTAAAAGCATCTTAAACTAAACTTCAGTATTAATCCACTTTTAACTACCAGTTTTTTTTTTTTTTTAACGTAAAATGAGCACCAAGTGAACTATTTTACAAAAATACTGAACTAGGTGCTGTTTGAAAAAATCACTCCTCCTGCCCCCGTCTTCTTCCATTACACCAAGATTTGTGTGACATTTTGTGGATGATGTGTCATGTGTCAGTGTACATGTGTCAGTGTGTTTCACACAGACCTGTTTACCTGTATGATGTTGGTGAACTGTTCATGAATGTTTAGTAAAAAATGCACTTGATGCAGAAAGAAAAAAAAACGATAAAGAGAAAGGAAACTCCTTTAGTTAACCCTCTTGCATTTGTTTTTCCCGTATCCGACAGTTCTGTTTGTCTCCCCTGGTCTTCGTTACGGATGCAACCGGCTGCACATGCTGCGTTACTTTCCCTCACACACCGGTTAAGTCAAGACTGGCCGAAATAATGGGCACTCCTGAGAGGTGTCCAATGAAATCTTAGCGGTAGTTAGGGGTGGGGATCGATTCATTCACACAGACTAGGATCGTGAACTGACTGCATTCCATTGATTTGTGAAGAAATTTTGAAAACTAGGAGCAGTTTTGGGCTGGAAAGTGCAAATGCAAAAGGGTTAAAGATCAGGGGCGTAAAAGTTCACTAGAGGTCAACACAGCTGTGGCGTGTAACCACATTGTTGTCTTGGTGTACCCTTTCAAATGCTTTGACCAGTAAATGGCGATGATGCTAACTCGCGCTTGCAAAATCTCGTCTTGTTCGCTCTGCTTCTTCTTGACAACATGCCTGAATGTTTGAAGAACACTGGGGCTACAGGTTGAATATTGAAAAGAAAATGGTGAGAGAGAGAGAGACAGCAGGTATTTCTCTGGAAGTATGCCAGAAGCCAAGCATGAAGGAGTCGTCTGTTGAGGAGTGGGGGGAAGTGGGGGGGAGGGGGATGTGGGGGGAGCCTATGCTCACTGCAGGTACTGTAAGATTGACTCCATCATGGTCCATTCTGGTCAAATCATCACCCACCACTGTTCAGCCCTCCCCACCCTCTGCCCCCAACCCCCCTCCCCCCTTTGAGAGTTGTATACTTTTTAAAGGATATGCTCTCATTTTTTGTGGAAAAATTACGAGATCAACATTTCTTGTGTCTATAAATAACCATTATGGCCGCTTGCCTTATTCTATAGTTGGGTATCCATCTGAGACATTGATGCTGACTCCCCACTTTTTGGTCATCTCATCCAGGGCCACTGACCTCTGAAGCAGGTGCTAGGACACCTGCACAATCAGCACTGCTTTCTGAGTCATAGTCATCAGTTCTGTGGTATCAAGACTGCTTTATTATCCATGATTATGTTACATTATAGGGTTTGTTTTTTTTTTGCTGTCCCAGCTTCTGTGCCATCTCGGTGGCAGTGCACTCATACTGCTGCTCATTCCGACACCCTGTCCACAGCCACAGCCCCCCCCCCCCCCCCCACCCCCTGCTGCCCATGCCTTAGCAATCCGCAGGGAGCAGTCAATGTCAAGTCAAGAGGAACTCACCAGAGGAGACACTGCTGCTTAGCCACTTTGGTGGCGTTCAGTGGCGCCTGTTCTGATCCAGCATACGCAGGACACCACCCACTAAGCCCCCTACTGATGACAATAATCGCTTACTTGCGGAGCTGGTGTGAGTGAGCTTTCCCTCCAAAGGGCGCCATCAGTGTAACGTTATGTTAGTTTGATTCATAGTCACGCCAGACATGAGCTGACACATATTTGGAAACTTACGGGGGTTTAGATTGAAGCACTTGGCAAAAGAAGGCCACTTTCGCCCTTGAAGCTGCCTTCAAACTCTGTGGCAGAAAGCTTGAATAACCTGTATGGGAATGAAATGAAGGATTCAGATCTTTATGGTTATCGTCCAGAGGACTGCAAAGGGCTATGTCAGGATGGTCATCGTGTCAGAAATGCAAGGTCAGCGTCGATGAGTTGGTAAAGACTGATCTGGTAATGGTAAGAGAGGGCCTAACAGTTAAAAACATTAGATCTACTAGTCCAGATTTCATGACATGCCTATATAGAACGTTGTAGTATTACAACTGCTGCTAACGATGGTCTTTCTTTGAATCCTTTCAGTTACTCCTCGTTGGACGAGAGTTGCAGGACAACGCGGATGAACGCATGCAGGAGTTGCTGATCTCTGTCCGCACCAGGATTATTGAAAAGAAGTAAGTCTTGCATGTGAAGATTGTGAGACAGAGTAGATGGGGGAGAGGAGGGGGGGTGGGGATGGGGATGAGTAAGCAACAGAGACATCGTTCATGAGCATGTGTATATCTGTATGTACGTTAGTATATCTGTATATCTCTGTGTACTTAGTATATCTGTATGTACATTAGTGTATCTGTATGTACGTTAGTATATCTGTATGTGTGTTAGTATATCTGTATGTACGTTAGTGTATCTGTATGTACGTTAGTGTATCTGCATGTACGTTAGTATATCTGCATGTACGTTAGTATATCTGCATGTACGTTAGTACGGAAAAAACAGTGCAGTTCAGTTCTGTATGGCCCAAGTTTTGGGGAACAACAGAAGGTGTGTTATGTTAATCAGTATAACCTGATCGCTTCAACCACAGTCACACAGACCCAGGTTAAAACGAAAGTTATATCAAGTTTTACAAAGCGTTCGCAATACGCCGAAGTTTAAACTTCAGCACCCTACTTACAAAACTGTGACAGCCGAAGTTATAACTTTGGCAGGATATTGATTTTTTTTTTTCTTTTTTTTTTTTTTTTTCATGGACACCTGATCTTCATTCTAGAGAAATTACCCAAACCAGTAACTTTGCCATTCTACTATATATGCAGTTTTTCATGTAAACTTAAAACTATGTAGCCTTTTCTCTGACACTGTTGTTTGGAAATAGATCTAAGGTTAATTTGGTCCTCCCACTACTGCATTTTTTGGTGACATTCAGAATCAGTGTGCTGAATCTGGAAGACTGACTTTGCAGTAGCTGATCAGTGGTTGGATCTTGGTTGACACAAGGTACACAGTCTGGTGTGTAATTTCAGCATGTGCATTCAGGTTTTCGTGAGTGGTATGTTAATGGAGGTCCTAATCTAAAATCTCCACCATCATACGGACAAGGTGGAGGGGAGGGGGGGGGGGGGGGGGCTGCCTGTTCAGACGATGTGCTGTTTCCTTTGCAAGTTTAGCGATGCAAGAACTTGCAGAAAGCGTCACATTTGTGTTGCGATATGTCCTTCCCCAAACTGAACTTGAGACAAGGCATGATTGCTCCCGATATCTGTACAGGCTTTACTTCTATAAGTGTTCATACTTCTGATATCATTGCTCTTATTTACATAATCGTTGCTCTTATTTACATTATCATTGCTCTTATTTACAGTATCGTTGCTCTTTTTTACATTATCATGCTCACTGCTCATCGTCAGTGACAGGTGTGGTATCCAGGACCTGTCATTGTTCTTAACGTTATAATTGCTCTTATTTACATTATCATTGCTCTTATTTATCGTTGCTCTTATTTACATTATCATTGCTCTTATTTACATTATCATTGCTCCCATTTACATTGCCCCTGCTCTCATCACTGACTGGTGTGGTGTCCAGGACCAAGCCCCAGGTGAGATGCTACCTGCTGGAGGTGCTGGAAACGTACGCACGGCGTTGGCAGGTGGCGCCGAACGACATCACACGCTTCTACATGGATGTGAACATGGACATTTACGCAGAGTTGGCCGTCGATCAGTCCTAGTCCTGGCTGCCGAGGATAGGGGAGGCGGATGGGACAGAAGAAAAAAAAAAAAATCCTGCAGTAGTGTGTGTTCAAGTGTGAGGTATTGTTTGTATGTGTGGTGTGTGTGTGTAGTGTGTGGGAGACAGAAGGGGAGTATGGAAAGGATGTGGTCATGTGGAGGTGAAGGAAGAGAATCTGTTTTCCGACATTTTTTTCCCCATTGTTGTTGTGAAGATGCAAAGCAGCTTTTCTAGCTATGGGAAATACATGTATCGCCTTGAGACGGGGAGAGATTTAAAAGATTAAGAAGGAAAAAAAAAAATCAGAGGAACATTTCCAAAGTTTCACAGAAAAACGGGAAAATGTTGTTAGAAAACTCATAGTAAAAATAACAACATTGAATACTGTTTGCAGGTATGAAGGCACATAGGAGAAAACACAGATTAAATGGTCTTTAAAACAGAAAAAAATCAACTACAGGTCTGTCAGGAATTAAATAAATAACTCTGTTATGATTTCTGGATAAAACTAACATTTGTTTGAAAAGACATATGAATAACTCTTTCTTGGTAAAACTAACGTTTGTTTGAAAAGAGATGTAAATCACTCTTTCTTGATAAAACTGACGTTTGTTTGGGAAAATGTGACAGACATAATACTTACAAAATGGAGAACAGGGTCTTGAAGGCTATCCTCAGGAAGGCTCGACTTCTGTTGGTTTTGTACTTGCCGCACCCACAAGACTGTGTAGACTTTTGGATGTAAATTTTCTGCTGAAATATTTGTGAGAGAATCCCCTTTGAGAAGGATCCCCCTCCCTTTTTTGCTCTGAAGGTTGGTGGAATTCTACTGCAGGATTTTTTTTTTTGCCCAGAAGATGGACAGGAAGGGAATATGGTGGGTAGCATGTTCACATAGAGAGCAAGAATGGCGTGGGTCCGTAGTTTAAATCTCGCTTTCTCCCTTTTCTTTGTGTGAGAAGATGAACTGCAGTCCACGTGGGTAGGACAACAGGAACGAAGGTGGAAAGGCTAATGCGTAGTATAGGAGGTGGCACTGTACTGTGTGGTGCCCACTATTTCTGTAGTGAGGAGTCAGAACTTCCCACAGAGAAGTCTGTCGTGAGGAGACAGTGTTGGCAGAGGCTGTGTCGCCAAAGGTAAGAAAAGATAATTTGTTGATGAAAAGAAGTTTCATTAATAATTTAAAGGCTGGTTTCCATTGGTTGATCATCTTCTCACGCTTTACTTGCCGAGTTCTTCCCATTCATAGTGTCTTCTGTCACCTATGGCTCCACAGCTGATGCCCGAAAGGAATACAGTCCATTCTGATGTTAATCCAGTCAGACATTTTTTTTTTTTCTTTTCGTCATTGCTGTTTTCTATCTTTTGGTATCTACTGGAGTCTGCTATCAGGAAAAAAAAATACATCTTTCACACACAACATTCATTTTGTGGAGTGTGTGTTGTAAGGTGATTCTGTGTTAGGAATTGGTTTTGATGAGATGACGGCTCTGATTTGGTCCCTTGCTGTTAGCTGGGCTCTAAACGACATGAATTGAAAAGACTGTTAGGTGACTGTGTGTGTGTGATTTGTTTGTGGCACCATAGTTTTGAGTTCTAGCACCTGGCTACAGTCGGAGAGTGGTTTGAGGAGGGGGACAGACTGAACAGAATTGTGTGCGCTTTTCCTCTGTGTGTGTTTGTGTGTGTGTGTGGTGCTTTTTCTCTGATGGTAAGATGGTGGATAGGGTCATATTCAGGGACTTGAGTCTGTGGTTGTCTTTTTGTTTCGTTTTGTTCTGTTTGCCCTTTAGGTCAACTTAATTGTGGAGGCTCCGCTCACGCCGTCCCCTTTCTCCCTATGCCTTTGTTGCATGCATGCTCTTTCTTTCTTTCTTTCTGTGTGTTTTGAGTTAGTTTTGTACGCCGCTTCCCACCCTGTTACTACAGTTTCCTGTCTATACTCCTTTACGTTTTTTCCCAGACCTTCCATGCCCAGCAGCCTCGCCTCCCACACACCCATCTATCAGCGGTGGTCATCATCTGGGGTTTTTTCTCGCAGTAGTGTGTTGTCGGAGCGCGTATGGCTATTTATGGTGGGTACTGTTCTGCCTGTTTTTCCATCAGTCTCCCATCATCCTCATGCCCGTGCTGGGTGACCTTTCCTTTCCTTGCCGTACAGGCAAGTTTTTGATTTGAGCCCCTCCCGAAAGCTTTTTTTAGAATAATTTTTCAGCTCAGGTGGAAGCGTGTGTGTGTGTGTGTGTGTGTGTGTGTGTGTGTTTGTTTGTGTGTGTGTGTGTGTGTGTGTGTGTGTGTGTGACAGTGACAGGGAACTTTTCTGTTAACAGATTACTGGCAGTTCAGCTGCCCAGGCACTGTTGAAATGGTCACAGTGGCTCAGAAAGATGTGTAGATTGTACAGGAGGGGGAGGGGGGGTGGATGTCATTGGCTTCAAACACCAGTGGCAGTGTGTGAGAGATGATCTGCCGCAGTGTGGGTTACTCTCTTATGATACTGAGGGCCTGCAGTGTGTGGTTGATGTCGTACTGGATCTGTTCTTGTTCTCGTGTGTGTAGGCACTGAGGAAGATACCGACAGTCTGACCTGGAAGGTGTCGGGGTCCATTTGCAATATGTTTCTTAAATCTTGGTCATTAGCATTCTACACAGGATTCCATTTGACTGTCAAATTTCCCAAGAATATCAATCTTCGCTACATCTCTCTGCTTGTGCTTTTTGTTTTTGCTAGTGAAAACGGTTTTTAAGGTTAGACCACTGGGGAGCTCAACAGTGAAAACGGTTGTTAAGGTTAGACCGCTGGGAGCTCACAGTAATTGTTGAGAGAGTTGAAAACAGCCAGAGGTTGTGGCTGAGGTTGGGATAGTTGAAGCCAGTGGTCATTGAACACTGAAAGTTTTCATCAGATTTTGTGTTCCCACCTGCGCAATTATGGAAGTCATACTCCCAGGCTGAAGGTTGTTTCGAACGATTTCTTGTCTTTTGGTCCTGAGGTTGTATATTTCATTGCAGAGAAAATTGAAAAAAGCAGAAGTTGTCGCAGAGGTTGGACTAGTTGAACCTAACGGTGGGGAACACTTAAACTAGTACAACGTTTCATAGGATTTTGTTCCCTTCACAGATAGGGAAGACACTCCCTGGCTGAAGGTTGTTTGGAACGATTTCTGGTCTTTTGTTCCTGAGGTTGTATATATTTCATTAGGGTTTTCCATATATTCAGTTGACAGCTTTTTTTTTTTTTTTTTTAAGGTTTACCTTTGTTGTTTGATGATTGATTTTCGGTTGTCTCGGGTCAAACTTGTTTTACAACACCGTGGATGAGCAGGTCAGTGCATTGGTCAGTAGATGCAAGCGCAGATTTCATAGGCTTAAATTTTGATGAAATAACTTTTTTTTTCTTTTGTGAACTGTCTATGTGCGGTCATTCTAGTTTGAATGGAGAGGGGTGTGTGGGGGGAGGGGGGGGGACGATGTTGCCCAGCACAAGGGAAAAAGACGTACAATGATTTGATTTTGTGTGATCAGAGACGTTTGGAGTTTGAGAGAGTGTGGTTGAGTTCCATATTTATTTTGTAGATACATGTAAGGAGTGAAAAACTCATGTGTTTTTCTGTTGTTTTGGTGTATTACTTGCTGATTTACAGTGATGTAGAAAGTACATTTTGTTGTTTTGGTGTATTACTTGCTTATTTACAGTGATGTAGAAAGTACATTTTTGTTGTTTCTAACAACTTACATGATTATCTGAATATATTTGTATTTATTTGCTACAAGGTTTTGCCAAATTGTAGGGGAATTAATAAGCTTCAGTTTTTCATTTTAGTATTTGCTTATGTGTTATGCGTTATTGTTCTAATGTTAGAGTGTTTGTCGTGTTTGATGACTGTGTGTGTAGTGTGTGGGATATGTATTGGTGTGTTACACACGACCAGCGCACTAAGAAGCAGGGTGTGTGTGCACGCACATGCATGTGCAGGTTCAAGGGGTGATCTTTTATCTGCTTTTTCAGCTCTGCTTGTAGGGTCAGTACCTGCTAGTCAATAAAGTGTGGGGAATCTTTATATACCCCCGATTGGCTGGTCCATTGTAGGCTATGTCCCTGTTGATAATTCCATTGCCAGTAGTTTCCCTGAGTCTGTTACTCTCTTTTTACTCTGCTTTTAGGTTTTATTTTTCTATTCTGTTGTTCACAGTGCTTGTGTCTCTGTGGCTTATTCCCCTGTTGGTGTTCCTGAAGATTACTACTACCTTTTTTTTCTGTTTATTCCATCGTTACAGAGTACGACTTGCCAGTTTTGTTGTTGTGATGGAGTGTCTTGACAGCGACAGTGTTGGCACTGTTCAGAATGGACCCAGATTGTCTGTTCTCCAGTGTCTGTTAGACCTTAAGGTTTTTTTTTTTCGTGTATTTTTTTAGGCATTATCTTTGACTAATTTTTCTTATTAACTGAACAGGGGGTTAGTTGCAAAGTGAGGCAACTACAGGCGGAAATCTACACAAATCTTTAAAAAAAATAATGAAGTACTGTATCCGCCAAAGATGTATAAACAAATGACAAGACAAGCGCGACACTGTTGGACCTCTTACTAGTCTTAAGTCTTCTTCGGGCAAGATAAAGAACACTCAGGACAGTGGAAATGAAGAATGAGCAATCTCTTATTGAATTCGGCACGAGATGGGTGTTGAATTCAGTGAGATAAGTGATTGTTCGCTCTTCATTTTCGTTGTCCTGAGTGCTCTTTATCTTGCCTGAAGAAGACTTAAAGACTAGTAAGAGGTCGAAACGTGTTGTGTTTTGTCTTGTGACTCGTTTGTTCATCTTTCGCAGATACAGTACTTCATTTTTTTCCTTTAAGATTTAGATAGGGAGTGACACGTGTTTGTTAAAACCTCTGTTGTGATTGTGGATTTTTCTTGTCGAGGACAAGACATTTTTTTTTCTCTGTGTTGCAAAAACCCTGTATGTAGTTGGCTGGGCGATAAAGCGAACAGAAACTGGATCTTGATGTGTGAAACTGATGAAACTCTGGAATGAAAGGTGTTTACCTGGTGAATGGTGTCTGAAGTAGAATGTAACCTTGATTTGTGCAGGAAAGGCCTTACACAGGCAAGATTTGCATTCTGCTTGGAACGTTTGTTTTTGTTTGATTGTTTTTTTTTTTCAATTGACTGTACTGGTTGCTCATTTGATTTGTATGTATATAATCATCTTTGGAGCCAAATTTTGTTGCGTTTATGTATGGATTTTGTGTGCATGTGTGCCTATTTGGGCGTCTGTGGTATTTTCCAGTTTGAATTTCCAGACGTTACACAGGAAAATGGTTGTGCGTGCGTTACACACATGATCCATTTGGGGGAGAGAAAAAAAAAGTGTCGTTTTGTTAAAAATCTGTTTTGTTACATATCCACCATTGATTACAAATCACTTTTTTTTTTTTTTTTTTTTTGCTATCAATTGTATGGGAAATTTGTTCTGGAAAAAAAAAAAGAAGTTCCTTGAACTCTCTTTTGTCTGCAGATTGTTTCCCCTGACATGATTTTGTTGCCATTTCTCTGCCAGTATCCTCGGAATGTTTTTGTTTTCAAACAAAGAACCGAGCAAAGAAAGAAACAAACCTCTGCAGTTCATTTGCTTAGAAAGCATTGCTGTTTCTAATATAATTGTCAGACGGTGACTTGGTGCACAGATAAAGTGAAGAATGTAAGTTTTTGGCTTCACTTGCAGTTTATGTTTTTTCCTTCCTCTTTTTCTAAGACCGTCTTGTTAAGAGTGATGCATTCTGGTAGTTAAGTTACCGACTGCCCACACAGCATCTTGCTGGTGTTTGTTCAGGAGTGAACTTTCAGGTCAGTTTTGAGTCGGTGTTCAGTGGTTGTTTGAATTTGATACATTTACTCATGTTTGTCAGATTTTGATACTTTTATCATATTCCCCCCCGCCGCCGCCGCCGCCCCCCCCCCCCCCCCCCCCCCCCCGATTCTGACACCCCCCCGATTCTGACAGTGGAGTTTGTGTGTGCCATAACACCAGGCGGAAACCACACATTCCATTATCAATGTTACTGCAGCTCACTGTTGTTTTTTTTCTGGTCGGCTGCATGGCCGTGCTTTGGTGCCACATTTCCGGGAGAAGTGTCTCCAGTTGTGCATGTGTCTCTCTCTATGGACTGATGAAAAAGGCCACTTATTACGCCATGTGCCAGCCTTTCCCGATTCTTCTGGAATTTTTTTCCCAGTTTAGAAATTGTTTCTGAAATCCCGAATTTAGTAGAAAAAATCCAGACTATGAGAATTTTGTTGAACAGTGTGAGGTTTTGGGGAAGGGGAGGTGGTTATTTTTTGAATAGGGATGACCGTGTTTGGCAGACTATAGCCCAAATGAGGGGATAGAGGCAGATCTATTCAAGGAAAATGCATTTTCTTTTTTAAACCCTTCATTTGTTAACAGAGAGGTAAGGGGATTAGAAGAGTTTTCCAAAGGTGGATTTGCCCCCCCCCCACCCCCCTCTTCTGCCCACCCCCACCCCCTACATCCCCAAGCTCCTGAATTTTTATTACAGATGGTTGGGAGCGCTGCGATATGTGACTTGACAGGTTACAAGTTCTCTGTCAGAAATTTAATGTTTGTTTGGGATGAGGTAAAGGTATTGTTCTGTAAAGGAAGATATTATGCTCTATTGGTGTTGGGTTTGGTGAACTGGGTAACAACCTCTGCAAATTTTTGGAAATGGGAGATCAATATAGCATAGTTAAAACACAACACACGCACACACACACACACACACACACACACACACACAATCTTCAGAGGAAAGAGTATGATCAGTGGATGATACATCTGGTATAGAAAACAAGAGAAAATTGTTGTTGCAGAAAAAGTCTTGAATGGAAGGGGTTTCACTGAGAGGGTCTTTATTCGGCGGTGGAACTTTGCTACCAGTCATCATAAAGCCTTGCTGTCATATAAATGGTCGATTTCATCCTGTTGTTTTGAAAAAAATATGACATCCGTCAGTCTCATGCAAGTGTGATTATTTATTGAAAAGGAAGCTGACATAAGGCCTTTAACCATAGACATACTGGTGATTATCGAGGTTTCCAAATGTTCGAGGAAAAGTAGCCCTTAATGGCAGAGAGGAGACTACACTTTATCAGTGTACAAACAAAGTTTTGAAAATGTTTAAACAAAGTTTTCTGTCTCGGCTCATTTATCACTTTTTTTCTTTTTTTTTTTCCCCCCCATTTAGCTTCTCACGCCACTTTTGAAAAAAAATTTTTTGTTGAGATAGCCTTTCCTCCCCCCCTTTTGAAAACAAAACAAAACAAAAATGGGTTATTTTTGTTTATGCTTTTTTGGGTTTTTTTTTTTTTTTTTTTTTACATTAAGATGACCTCTGTTTTCTCATCTCACACCAAAGAATGTCAGAGTAATTATATGTATATGCATTTGAGAGATGAAGTTGTATTATCACTGTTGCTGTCGCCATTACAAAAAAAGTGTAAGTTAGTGTTCATGTTGTCTTGTTGTTTTTGACATCCTGTGAAGGGTCAAAGGTGAAAGCTTCTCTTAGAACAGGCGTTTGAAGAGACTGCTTAATGTGTACGTCACAGGGAAGGAAAGACAAGCGGTGTGCCTACCAGGTAAACTGGTGCTTTTGTGTGTGGTTGTGTGGTGTGGTTGCCAAGTTCTATCCTTTCCACAGAATCTCTGGCCATGAAGGACTAATTCCATCTTTAAAAAATTTTTTTTTTTTTTTAATTTTGATTAAGAAAAGACAAAAAAAATGGAGAAGAAGAAGAAGAAGAGAAGAGAAAAATGACGTAGTTCTGAAGAGTTTCTTCTTGTTCACAAGTTTGAAAGTCTTGACTGGAGGCTTTCCTATGGCTCGTGTACTTGAGCGGGCCTTAGTGATATTTCATTTCGTTTGAAATGTTGTCTGGCACCTTCAGAAGATTGTGCTCAACATTTTCTTCTTTTGGTCACTGTGAAATGTTATCTGCACCTTCTGAAGATTGTTCTCAAATTTTTTCTCCCTTTGGTCACTGTGAAATGTCCGCACCTTCTGAAGATTGTTCTCAACACATTTTTTTCTCCCTTTGGTCACTGTGAAATGTCCGCACCTTCTGAAGATTGTTCTCAACACTTTCTCCCTTTGGTCACTGTGAAAAGATTGTTCTCAACACTTTCTCCCTTTGGTCACTGTGAAATGTTGTCTGGCACCTTCTGAAGATTGTTCTCAACACTTTCTCCCTTTGGTCACTGTCCAGTCTGTTGTTGACCTTTTTGGTTTTCCTCTAGGCCTGTCCCAGTCCCTCCACCCCCTCCTCCCCACCCCATCCCACTTTCCATACCCCTTGCTCACCCCCCCACTCAACCCTTCCACGTGATGGCACTGCAGGCTGTCTATTTTGCTTTTGCTGTTGTTTCTTAATTAAAATGGCTTGTGTGTCATGATTAGATTTTTTTTTTCATCCCTGTCAAGCCCTGCAATTAAAAACTTTCTGATTTTCTGCCATTCTCTCTCAAACTTTTTTGTCCTTTAAATTTAAAATCTTTTCCATACTGTCCTTAGGGGGGGTGGGGGGGGGGTTCTTTTTTTTAATTTATTTTATTTTATTTTTTTTTGCCTTTGTGGTCCGTTCTTCTGTCTCTGTCCCAGAATGCCTTTGCCTTTTTTTTGTTTGTTTTCCTTTTTTTTTTTTCTTCTTCTTCTCTTTTGGTCACAATGTGAACTATACAAGCATGTTTGTGGCAGCCTGGCTACTAGGTATGAGGTAATACATGCTGTCCACAGCGGACATCAGCTGTCCTTTGAGTAGAGTCTGTTTGCCCATGTAGCTCTTCTTTGTGGTTTTAATGCTTTTTTTTTCTTTCTTTCTTTTTTTTTTTTTTTGTTTCAAACTTTTGGATGTGTTGTATGAATGTATACTTTTTGTGTGTTGTATAAAGAAGGAGCTGAAAATTAGTATGATGTACTTTCATCTACTTTCAGGATAGTAGGATAGTTCGTCTACCACATAGGTCATCGCTGTTTACATGTACTTGTTTGTGTGGTGTGTGTGTGTGTGCGCGTGCGTGTGTGTGCAGGCAGGTGTTTTAAGGATGGGACTGTGTTGACAGCCCTGAAGAGGGCCTCTGTGATGGGCTACAATCATAAAAGTAAAGAACAGCTAACTGAATGACGGGAGTGACCTCTCATTCTTTTGTGCCGACGGCCCTGGTGTAGAGCGGTGAGGACAGTGTGGCTGGATGCAGTGAATGAGACGAGGGCAGTGCTTGACGTGGAGGACATGTTGGACTGCATGCTTTGGGTCAGTGTCACTGTCTGTGGATGGTTCATGTCGACATGTTTTCAACCATGACATTTTCAACCATGACACGGGCTCGGAGGTCCGCCATCCTATCCAACAACTTGAACATTCTCGAGTTGTATTGAACGTAATGTTTGATATGTTTAATGCTGTGAGATTTAACTGATAATTACTTTTAACCCTTTTGCATTCGGATTCTCTCGGAAGTGAAATTCGCACTAGGTTTTGTCTTCTTTATAAAAATAGTTTTACTGTAAAAAAACTGGTATGATTCAAATTGTGCTACGGATATGTAATAACCTCTAGGATAATGAGATTTGGGTGGGTAAGTTCACACCGCCCTATTCTGTAACTTGTCCTAAGTTTGTCTGTCCATGTGTGAAGGGTCATGTGACCGTCACCGAACTTGTCACATTTGATTGTGACAGTGACATGACAGCTTGCAAACCCATCATGACAAATACGCTCATGCATGTTGTTAAGTGGCAGCCAGGGCCTCACCCATGTGAGGAGCAGCTTGTGCAAAGTCACTGTCAAAACTGGGGAGTCCCACTGTCGCCACCAAACACAGGTATGTCGGAAGGGGCCAGGTGTGCCCTTCATAGTTTTTTGTGTGGCATGTCCCTGCTGGTTTCATATTAGCAGATCAGGAAGGGAAAACCCCTAAATGACAGAAGAAAAGGAAAAACAGAAAAGGAAAAAAAAAAAAAACGAAAACAAAAATGAAGCATGTAGCAGTATTTGGCTGTGAGGCTGTTGAACTGATCAGCGACAGCAGTTGGGTCAAGTTTACCCATCATATTGCAGCTTACAAAGAGGTGCAGCCGGGCAAGTAACACGTTTCTGAGTCACTTTATGTATATATATATATATATATATATATATATATATATATATATCCATCCCCCCCCCCCATTTTTTTTTTATCACCTACATCAGTATCCAACTAAATTTTCAGGCTTCATGTTTTTCATCACTTCTTGTATGTGTAATCCAGTTTCCCTTTCATGTCATACATTATTTTTGTTGAACTCGGTAACATGATAAAGTTGTCATAGTGAAATTCAGTCAAATTCATTCACAACTTATGGTTTTTGTTTGTTTGTTTTTTTGAACGTTTCCATAAGTGGAACTAGAACCAGAATCCAAAAATATTGCCACCCCTTTATTGCACTACAGTGGAGGTTCCCACATTGATTTCGGAGCCTCCCAGAGTGTAATGGAAAAGGATGAGTCGCGTGCTCCATGTAACTCCAAGTATGAAATCTAGCATGACATGTAGCAGCTCCTTGCTGTCCCGTTATGAATGGAGGAGAGTTAAAAGATTTTTTTTAGGCACTGCAAACACTTGAGTAAAAGGGTCATTTTTCTCGTTGTTTGTCTTTTATCCTGTGTCGTTATGAGGATTACGATTTCTCTGTTACAAAAATATATGAGAACTCCTTTCAACAGATATACAGAGGTGCCAACCCTGATCTTTTCTCTGTATTGTTATCTGCGTGATTGAATTTTGTATTGGCTTGCGGTCATTCAGTTTAGTACACACAGACAAAAACTCATGCTAATGTCTAGCGAATCAGAGCAGGATCACCAAAGACTTGCATAATTTACTGAAAACATTGAATCGCCCAGAGTTTTTCAAACAATGCTTGGTTACCAGCCAATACATTTGCATTGTAGTGATCGGCAGCCAGTGAGAAGGCTTGATGTTTGCAACTAGCACTGTTTGTGCAAGAGAGTGTAACAGTCACACCTCTTTACCTGACCACAGATGTAAAGAGAAAACAAAGTACCAGAAAGAAAAATAGCATCCTGTTTTCGTTTTTTTTTTTTTTTTGTTTTTTTCTTTTTGTAAATGTTATTAAAAGAACCATCTTATCCTCTGTACCTGACCACAGATGTAAAGAGAAAACAAAGTACCAGAAAGAAAAATAGCATCCTATTTTCGTGTTTTTTTTTTCTTCTTTTTGTAAATGTTATTAAAAGAGCATCATAATTTCCTTTTTGTGCGTGTGTGTTCTCTTATTAAAATAACATCATATTTCCTTTTTTTTTTTTTTTTCCTTTTGTGTTCAGTTATTAAATTAACTTTGTGTTTCCCTTTTTCTTGTGTGTTCTCTCATCAAAAGAACATGTTTCTTTTTTTTTTTTTTCTTTTGTGTCCTCTTATCAAAATGACTTCACATTTCCTTTTTTCCCCCTCCTTTTCTGTTCTCTGAATTTGATAAATGTGCTCTTGGTGTTTGTGGTGTGGAAGAAGTGGTTATGCAATGTTGTTGGTTTAATTGTATGGCAGTATTTTTCATCACAGTGTTATTGTGTCATTGTGAGTGTCAAAAGGTTTTGTTGTATTCGTCAGTGGTTTCATCATGTGGCTAAGGTATTGTACTTCATCATGGTTTCATTGTGCTACTAAGAGATGTTGAAAGGTATCGATCGATGTCTTTGTTAGCGATTTCATCGTGTGACTGTGGGTGGTATTTTTCATCGTGGTTTCTTTCATGTGCGTGCTATTGCTGCTGTTTTGTCAGCCATTGTGACAAACTGATCACAGAGTGCAGTTGGTGTGAGAATGATGTGAGAAATAAAACACTTGAGAGTGTGGTTTACTTATTAATCTTATGAATGGATGGATAAATTCTTGGAGACTCTCACTCAATCTCTCTCTCTCTCTCTCTCTCTTAACCATTAGACTGAGGTAATACAGTCATAACAGTTCATGATTTTAATGTCAAACTTTTTAACTTCTGCAGTTACAAATGTATGAGTTGTGTGTGACTTTCTAAAATCACGACTCTTGGCTATGGGTGAACATCTGCAGTTTGAAACACTGAAAGTAATTTTAAACAAAAAAAAAACAAAACCCATAAAGAACTAGCATAGTGAGAGGAAGAAACAAAACCTCAGGGGTCAGTAAATTTGTAAAGTGAATATAAAAAATAAGTTATTTCTCTTTAGATGAGGTGCTTAAGTTTGTAAAGTATTTCAAAATCATTCCTGAAGAAGAAAAAAAATGATCAGAAATGCTATTTCCATTACATGACATGCATGATCGAAAGCAAAAAGAAAAAAAAAAAAAAAAAAAAGGGAAAATAGTGACAACATGAACTGACAATACAGAAAATCAATTGACACACAGATTCAAATGTTGTTTCTATGGGAGAAAATAAATTGATGGTAGCAATACAATTGTTGCTGCAAATTTCAAACGGAAGATTTCCAATCAAAGCATCAAAATATAACTTGTTCTCATTCTCTCTCTCGCTCTCTTATATACACTCACACCTCTCTGTGTGTATATGTGGTAAGAATCATGCACAAACAGGCTTTTACTTAAACTAATTGTACAATCATTCACAAAAGTATGTTTAAAAAAGCAGAATAATGGTAAGTCTATTCATAAGAAGTAAAGTAGCCATCTACCGGTTTTGTACCCAATGAATCTTCTCTGTTCATCTCTTTGTCTGGATAATAGAATAACACTGCATGTGAGGATGGGGGTCAATGATAAAAAAAAATAGTAATGATAATAATACATTAAACTCCTTTGCAAAAATGATAACGCATAAAAGCATTAAGGGCAACAATGAAAAAATACAAGAAAAATCTTTGAAAAGGCGGTACAGACTCCATTGATTCATTTCAAACTTCCAGGTATCACCGAGGTATTTCCAAATCCCAGTTTTGTGGGGGAAAAAAGGTCCAAAAATGCCCCCACTCCTACCCTAAAAGAAAAAGTGCACAATGTCTTCAAAACATGGGGGGAAAAAAAAAAAAAGGAAAGGCGTAGATTTAGTAGTTACTTTCAGTTTCTTAAACAAACATGAATATAAACATAATCATATCTAATGTGCATAGATACTTCTACCAATATAGAAGAGGAGCAACAAAACATGTATAAACAACACTGTTGCCGATATTGGAGTGTTCATCACAGTATCAATCACGAATGGTGAATGTTAGGCTGTACCCTCTCCTATAGCATCCTGGCACGTACAGAGAAATGTTATTTTTCCCAAAACACACAGAATGCTGACATGGGTCATGGGATCTTCAATATGCATGTCTGATCCACATGTGTCTGTCGATCTCTCAACTCTGGTTCTTCGTGAACTTAGGTTCACGTTCATCAAAATGTGAAAATAAGAATCCTTGAGGGAAATATGCAGAAAGAAAAAAGGAAACAACTGTCGGGTGCGCTCGCATTTTACTGTATGCTAGCAGACAACACACAGCCACTGGAAGGTCTCACATAAGCTTTGTTTGTAAGAGTGAGCAGCAGTCGTCGTTTGACCACTCAGTCGATGGCAAAGTCATGTTCATTTTGTCTACCCAGTCGAAGGCAAAGTCACATTCATTTTGTCTACCCAGTCAAGGGCAAAGTCATGTTCATTTAGTCCACCCAGTCAAGGCAAAGTCACGTTCATTTTGTCTACCCAGTCGAAGGCAAAGTCACATTCATTTTGTCTACCCAGTCGAATGCACAAAGTCACGTTCATTTGTCTCCCCAGTCAAGGCAAAGTCATGTTCATTTTGTCTACCCAGTCAAGGCAAAGTCGCGTTCATTTAGTCTAACCAGTTGAAAGCAAAGTCACGTTCATTTTGTCTACCAAGTTGAAGGCAAAGTCACGTTCATTTAGTCTACCAAGTTGAAGGCAAAGTCGCGTTCATTTAGTCTAACCAGTTGAAAGCAAAGTCACGTTCATTTTGTCTACCAAGTTGAAGGCAAAGTCACGTTCATTTAGTCTACCAAGTTGAAGGCAAAATCACGTTCATTAGTCTACCAAGTTGAAGACAAAGTCACGTTCATTTAGTCTACCCTGTTGAAGACAATGTCACGTTCATTTAGTCTACCCAGTTGAAGGCAAAGTCACGTTCATTTTGTCTACCCAGTTGGAGGCAAAGTCACGTTCATTTAGTCTACCCTGTTGAAGACAAAGTCACGTTCATTTAGTCTACCCAGTTGAAGGCAAAGTCACGTTCATTTGGTCTACCCAGTCGAAGGCAAAATCATGTTCACCCAGTCGAAGGCAAAGTCATGTTCATTTTTGTCTACCCAGTTGAAGGCAAAATCATTTTCACCCAGTCGAAGGCAAAATCATGTTCACGCAGTTGAAGGCAAAATCGTCACGTTCAGTAGTGATGCATCGGCCGGACTCGGGAACAGTGAAAGACACTGAAAAAGCTGTACAAAACAAGAGCTTCTGGTTTTGTTTGGACCAAAAGGTGGACCATATACCACTCGGTACTTATGTCTGTACCACACTGCCTGCACCACTCTGAAATCAAGTTTCTTTTTCAATTTATTTTATTTTATTTTTTAGTGAGGAGACGGTCAGACAGAACCCCCTTAGAATTCCGGCGATTTTTGCCTTTCCTTTATGGGATCCCTGTATAATATAGTTGTAGGATTGAAGAAAAAAAAGGATCCCACTCTACACTTAATCCGCCATGTTTTGTCAAGCTCAAACCCATACCTCTCACTGAGCAACACGTGTTCTGGCCACTCTTTCACTCATTGCAATCACATATGTATTACACAAAAAAGAGTGCACCGAAAATGCACATGCATCCATACACTGCCATCAAACATACATTTCCAGAACATCCATAAATACAACATAATAACATCGCCCAGCAACAGACGCAGAGACAAAACGTACATACTTTCAGGAAAAGAAAGACAGCAATGCCAAGGCTAAGGAAGAAGAGAGGCGACAGAAAAAGAGAAACGAAAAGTGACAGAATACAGGGAATTACACCCTCTGTGGGACATTAGAGGAAACGGAAAGAGGCCCCCACGGTATCTGGACACTTGAATTACTTCCCCTCTCGCACAAATCTCAAACGCTTCATTTAAAAAAAAAAAAAAAAAAAAAAAATGTGATCAAGTGCAGCACCACCCAATCCCTGACAAGAGATGAAGACCTAGAAACGGCAGCAACAGCACAACATCTGTGTGGAAGACTTGGGTGGGGAGTTGCTGGACTCTACAGCCTCATCCCTCACCAGCTTGCCGTTGCCGTGGTTGGGGTTGGTTTGGCCTGGTTCTGGATCAAAATGCTTGTTCTCCAGTATGTAACGGCCCACTTCCTTGAAAGCCTTCTTGACATCTGCCCATCGAATTTCATGGTGTATGTCTTATTTTCTTTTGCTTCAGTCTGTTTTGATGGCAGCTGGCCACTTCTTCAAAGGCCTTCCTGACGTCTGTCAAACAAAGTTCACAGTGTGTTTTACTCTGTTTTGCATCAGTTTGTTTTTGACCGAGTTATGATTATAACTGTCCAATTCCTCAAAGGCCTTCCTGACATCTGCCAAACGAATTTCACGGATGTGTTTGATTTTGTTTTGCTTCAGTTTGATTTGATTGTAACGGCCCACTTTCTCAAAGGACTTGCTGACATCTTCCCAATGAATTTCACCAGTGCATTTGATTTTGGTTTGCTTCAGTTTCTTTTGATTGAGTTATGTAACTGCCCAATTCCTCAAAGACCTTCCTGACGTCAGCCCAAACGAATTTCACCATGTGTTTTTGATTTTGTATTGCTTCAGTTTGTTTTTTGATTGTTATGTAACTGCTCAATCCTTGAACGCCTTTCTGACAACTGCCAGACGACTTTCATGTGTGCATTTGGTTGCAATGTAAGGCGACTGCAGGCGGAGATCTAAACACATCTTAAAAAGTCTGAGTAATACATCTGCCAAACACGAACAAACAAATTGCAAGACAAAACACGACGCGTTTCGACCTCTTATGTCTTCCTCAGGCTCGATAAACAACACTCAGGACAACGAAAATGAAGAACGAGCAATCACTTATCTCGTTGATTCAACTCCCGTCTTGCAGCGAATTTCACGTTTGCTCGTTCTTCATTTCCGTTGTCCTGAGTGTTGTTTATCTGGTCTGAAGAAGACCTAAGAGGTCGAAACGCGTGGGTTTTGTCTTGTCATTCGTTTTTTCATGTTTGGCGGAGGTATTACTCAGACACTTTAAGATGTGTGTATTTGATTTTGTTTTGCGTCAGTTTGTTTTGATTTCAACCGCCCACTTCCTCAAATTCCTTCCTGACGTCTGCCAAACGAATTTCACTGTGCGTTTTTGATTCCGTTTTGCTTTACTTTGTTTTGGTTGTCCGTTCTCCCATTCCCACCCAACTGTGACACTGCTCCTATGCCGCTCATTCCAACACTCCGTCCACAGCCACATCCAGGGCCAGACCTCCCTGGGAGCCCCGTTACATTCACAAGGGCAACCCGGCCATTGGAAGAATCGTTCTTACTGCTGCCGAATCACTTGGGTGGTGTTCAGTGGCGCCTGATCGCAGCGAGCAAACACAGGACGCCGCCAGTTGAGATTCCCTGGCTGACTGATGATTTCTGAGCCAGTACGAGTGAGCATCAGAAGATGCAACTGTACTAGCGGTAGAAGTATTGCTTTTTTTTCCTGCCACAAGAGTGTATTGATGTGTGTGCGAGTCTCTATGTGAGTGCGTGCGTGTGTGTGCGCGCGCGTGCACGCACGCGTGCGCGTGTTTGTGAAAAGTACTATCAGTACTACTTTCTCCCTTTGTTTTTTTTTTTCACGAAAGTAAGTGATCTTATGCTTTAATGGTATTGTAATAAAAATAAAACCTTGGGATGTGGTGAGTCCGGAATTGAGAAATCATGTATTTTTGTTGGAGAGAAAATAACCTTCGAGAAATATGACAAGAAACGAATTGTATGCATGTGTATGTGAGAGTGACCGAGAGAGAGAGAGACAGAGACAGAGAGAGAGAGAGTTTGTGCACAGGAATGTAAGTGTGTACGTACGCTTGCGTGCGTGTATGTAAGCGTGTGGAAGTTCACAGTTACTTGGTCTCGAGCAAATCTCTCGCCCTCCTCCCCCCAACCCCACTCCCCCACCCCTCACACCACACCACCCCACCCCCAGCCCTTCCCACACTTCCAATCTGTTACCTTCTTTGTAGTTGGCAGATATTTCCAAGAAGGGGGCACCGATTTTCTTGGCGAAGTCGGAACCTCTGTCTGTGGACACCTGGCGTTTAGCCTCCATGTCTCTCTTGTTGCCAATGACGACCTTCACTGTGTGGGGGTGTCGTCCAGTTCTGCAGGCAATCATTGCAAGTTGTCAGCAGTCGTTTAACCAAACATTTCCTGTTGTTCCCCCCCCCCCCCCTCTTGAGCTCATGCTTAACACAGTGACTAAAAATGACTTCAATGTGAAACAACAACAACAACAACAACAACAAAAACAAAAAAAAAAAAGAAAAGAAAAAAAAAGTTTTACACACACGCACATAGAAGACACACACACGCACGCACGCACGCACGCACACACACACACACACACACACACACACACACACACACACACACACACACAAGCACGCACGCACGCACTCACGCGCAGACACATATACATGCATACACATACATGCACGCATGTTCGCATTCATGCACACACACACACACACACACACATGCAGACAAAGAGA
>JADBJO010001852.1:147500-150000 GCA_016801955.1 Conus betulinus
ACAAGTCCATCTGCTGCTCGATGCATTTCTCTGGGCTTGTCGCACAGGACAGGGAGGAATCAGCGCACGGGCATCCACTGTTAGCACCAGGAAGCTCTCTCTCTCTCTCTACATACATACATACATACATACATATATATATAATATATATATATATATATATATTCATTTATTTAACAGTGGAAAAAGAAAGAACTGCACCACAATACCGCTTGGTCGTCTCTTTTGTTTTTGTTTTGTTGCTGTTTTTTGTCCAATATTTCGGTCCTTCGCTGGACCTTCTTCCAGGACAGGAAAACGTAACCACATATCAGCGTATGTAGTTACGTGTTTCTGTCCCAGTGCAGAAGGTCCAGCAAAGGACCAAAATATTGGACAAAACAGCATCAACAACAAAGGAGTTGACCAAGCGGCTTTGTGGTGTAGTTCTTTCTTTTTTCCACTCTTGAACTCGTCTCGCAGCACCAAAATAACTGACCATTCAGCGGTGAGAGAGTGGTGTTTTATCTGGAGTTTCAAGTTTTTACACATTTTTATGTCAAGTTACCACTCTCTCTCCCTCCCTCTCTCTCTTTCTCTATAAATTGTGTGTGTGTGTGTGTGTGTGTGTGTGTGTGTGTGTGTGTGTGTGTGTGTGTGTGTGTGTGTGTAAAACAAATCTGTTGAATTTCCATATATTAAAGAAACTAAGTTTTTTAAAAATCCACGTCTAGATCCTTATATACGGTCTGGATCCTTACATTAAAAAACATTCAGAGGTTTCGTTCTAGGGCCGCATTTTTTTTTTTTCTTCCCAACAAAGTTGAGCTAAAATCGATCAAGCCGTCAGGCTTAATCTTGTTGACAGACAACAAACCAACACACGCAGATGAAAACATAACAGCCAAGACGTAGACAGTTATCAACGCTGTCTAGCCTCTCATCGGGCCATGTGAATTCAAGGTCAGGGTGAATTCTGCCAGTGTTGCTGAGTGGGTCAGCTGATCAGTCAGTAGTCACTTTGGTTACCCAGCGATTCAGCGGTCAGTTCTCACATGTTCACAACCCTGAAGCTGGCTCCTATGGTAGGCACGTAGGTGGAATCAGCACGCCCCAGTTCGTACATCATAATCATGGTGGTTTTCCCGCACCCTGTGATTAAAAAAAAAAAAAAAGATAAAAAAAAAAAGAACGACAAAAAGTGTCATTTTTGACAGCATCAGCGCCAACAACCGCTAGCAATAACATCAGTTTTGTTGTTTGTTTGTTGTTGCTGCTTTTAAAGATTTGCTCGTTTGTTTGCTTATTTGTTTGTAGCTGTTCTTGTGGAGACAACTCGATCGAAGCGGTAGACGCTTACAGAATATTTGGGGAGTAATTTCTTCTCCACAAAACTTGGAAATGTCAACACACGGAAAACACTCAGCCAAAGTAGAAGGAAATTAATCAGCATAACATGTCCTTAACTGTGATGTACGAGCGAAAGAAGTAAAAGATGGTCATGATGATGCATTTATTTAACAAAGTCGTACGGATGGGAGTGAGAAATGTTTGTGATACTGAAAAGTTTGCAGCCGGGGTCCAAGGGCGAAGCGAAGCCCCCAGGCGCTGACGAAAACTTGACATTTAAGGGCAGTTTACTGCGTTCTCCTTTGATACAAACCCGGAATTTTATACTGAATTTTGTGCGCATCCTTAAAAGTACATACGGGGAGAAAAAATAAATCGCCAAAACGCCAGTACGGAAACCCGTATAATACGGATATATTCACCAGTTACCCATGCAGTCGTCGCGTAACTCAGTGACTCAGTAAGCAGTGCAGTGTCTCCTCCGGTGGGATGCCTCAAGGCCTGGTATATATGAACTGTCTGCGGTTGTTACACCGGTCCTGAGGCTGCTACGGGACGATGTTGGCTATGAATGAAAGGGAATGGAATGAAGAGAGTGGGCATAATGTCACCGAGTGTGTGTGTAGGCGATGACAATTACAAAAAAAAAAAAAGAAAAAAAAAAAAAGAAAAAGGAAAGAAAGGAGAAGAAGAAGAAGAGAAGAAGAAGAAGAAAGAAAAACCAACACAACAACCAAAACAAAAAACAAACGTTGTGCAAAAAATGACAACAGTAAATTGGTATCCAACACTTCTCTCCCCGTTCATTTTTTACCCCTACCACCCCCACCCCCCAAAAAAAAAAAAAAAAAAAAAAACACCTCCACCTACCCCCACCCACCCCATCACCACATGCGATCCTGTCTTTAAAAGGATATATCTATGTATCATCAGCAACATAATGATGTTTGCTTTACAAGAACAGAAGAGGCCACTAGCTTTTGGAGAACAGGTGGAATATGGCGGGATGATGGTGAAGATGCTTCGTCATCACGAGCACTTTTTTTTTTTTTTTTTTCTTACATCACTTTGTGACCTTTGTTTACGTCATTTTGGCACTGCCCAGTTCGCAAACTGCTTTACTGAAGATTGCAGACCCATTCGAAAAAACATGGAACAGCAACGTCTGCCA
>JADBJO010001852.1:167500-182500 GCA_016801955.1 Conus betulinus
TCGGAGCATTTTGGCACACAGATAATGAATATACAGCACAGGTAGATACAGGACAAAGGGTTTGGAAAACAATGGGAAAGGAAAATCATGCGCATCTTTTTTTTTTTTTTTTTTTTTCAAAATGAAAGTGAAATGCATTGTTTAAAAAAGATAGGGCCTACAAAGTGGGAATTCTATAAGAGTCAAAAACGATTCACTGTCCATACACAGTGTGTGGACAGTGTGTGCAGTAGAGGGTTGATGAACGGAGAGGAAAGGGTAGAGAAAGGGACAGAGGGGAGGGCCGTGCTGCCTTAGACCATCAATCAGCGTTTTGCGGTTCAAGTGTCTCCGTTCAAATTTCCTTGACTTGACAGGAAGTGAGAAGACGGTCGTGTCTTTGCGCCGACTTTGAGATCATAGTGACGTAACAACACGCGAGATCTTTTGACGTGACGCACATTACATCCAATTTTAATTAATGAATCCATTTCGGCTTTTTTTTCTTCTGAATCTCTTTACGAGGGGTGGAAGGCTAGTGGATGGAGAGGGGTGGGTTAAGAGAAACACAATGGGGAGGGCTGTCCACGATGCATCGTCAGTTCTTGTCCTAAAAAAAAAAAAAAAAAAAAAAAAAAAAAAAAAAAAAAAAAAAAAAACCAACAGTGACCCAGTTCCGACAGACGCTCTGCTGTCAGTTCCTTATTCAGCTGACTGCCAATGACGTCTTGGTGCCAACGTGTTCCAAATGTGGGTCATCAGAGAAAAGTGACGTCATAACACATGACTTTTTTTTTTTTTCTGACGTGAAGGGTATCATGTCCAATTGTATTTAATGGACCTGTTTCCGATTTTCTTTTTTTTTTTTTTTCACCATTAGCAGTTGCTTTCCATTATTTTGACCACAGTGTGCCGTTCACGGTGTATCTGTATAGCCATTGTAAAGATCTATAATTGTTGAAAGAGGCAGGATTGTTTGATTTGCTTCCACAGTGTAGCTTTGCTTGTTTTAGTCGTCATGTATGATCAACTCATATTATCTTTTTGGTCATACGCATTTATGTATAGTCCGTGATAGCTCTATCTGCAATATTTGTATTCATATATGCACGGCCTTGCTTGGAAGAAATCGCTTTAGATGGTCCGATCTTCATAGATGTAACTTAATTTTTGTTACGATATTTGCATAAGATATTGAACACGATTTTTATTAATGTATAAAGCAACAATTATAACTGATCACAATATGCAATATAGGCCCCTATAAGAAAAGTTCATCCTGCAGTATGAAAAATATTACGCAAACGTCAGTTAGGAAATATCATGTTTATGCTTGTGGATGCTTAAAAGGTCGTATCAATATACTAACTGCTCTACAAACTGTCAACGTTCAAATTCATCGAGGACACACCCCACGCACACATGCCCGCCCGATCGCACAACCGAAACAGGATGGTCACTCAGATTCACTTTGTTTACACATGTTAGGTTAAAAAGTTGCGATTTGGACTCACTTAACTTGTTGGCGTTCTGGTGGACGGTTGCGGTTGCAGTGTTAGATAAACACCCCTCTCCCCATTCTTCTGCGATGGTTATCCCGTCAACGTATCATCTTTGGTGGATATGAATGTTAAACCTAAATGTAACTTATTACTATGCTGTCTCAAGGCTCGAATGTGGATTTGCCACGCCTACAGGATAAATGAAAGCAGAAAAAAATAGGAATAACAAGATGCAAAACATAAAAACGCACTCGCAGTTTATCTTGAATAGTGATAACCTTTCTATATACCACAGCAAAATAACGGTTTTAACGGTTATTTAACCGGGGCACACGTTTGAAACGGAAATTTTAATCCTCACTGGCCGCTGTACCTACCAAATTTCATCCAGGTAGGACAATATGTCAAGAATAACGGTTTTCAACGGTCAAATTTTGAAACACAAATTTGTGTGTGATGAACTTTCTGTATACCAAATTTCATTAAAAACCCACCTATATATAAGAAATAACGGCAAAATAACGGTTTTAAACGGTTGTTTAATCGATTTTCAGCATTACATCACTTACATATAGAAAGAGGCTCCGATTTGTCACAAGATCATCCAAACCGCTTATAAATCGGCCAAATACTTTCTGAGATATTCCATAAAGAAGAAAACCCGTTTTGGGCCGTTATAGCCGTTAGTAACGGCTATTCTTGTAAAACAAAACATCGGGCATCATCCGTGACCCATAATGAAAATATCTACAAAATCTTAGGAAAGATCGGCGCAGAAGTTTTGTCGGGAGCGAGTGGAACACATTTTGACATTTTGACCAAGGACAGACAGACACACAGACAGACAGACAACATTTCTTCGTTCTTCATTCCCGTTGAAAAGCACTTCCTGTTCGATGACAACTGGGAGAATAAAAAATGAAGGGCAGTAAAAGTAGAAAAAGAACTGGGACAATCATCATCATCAACCAGACTCAGTCTGTCGAACGTATGTTTTGCAATACTAACAGCACAGGTAGTGCTACTGGCACTGCTGCTCCGATTAACAACTCCCTTTTCATCTACTTCTACACCATCTACGACAAAAACCGGCCTGTCTGTTTCCCTGCCCGTCTTTCTCTTTCGGTTAGCCTCCCACCCACCTCTCTCTCTCTCTCTCTCTCTCTCTCTCTCTCTCTCTTTCGCTTGCCCGCTGTCTACATACATCCTCTCTCTCTGTGCTGTGCTTGCGTCCCTCTCTCTCTCTCTCTCTCTCTCTCTTTTTTTTTTTCCCGTCCCCTCCCTTTCTCCATTCTCTCTAAATAAGAATCAGTAGTAACGGCGATTGCACTGACGGTGCCGTTGGTACTGTAGCACTCTCCTGACACGGTCGGTAGCCTCTCACACGTGTAACGGACCTCCACAGTCCACCACGCGCGTGGCAGACATCAACAGCATGTCGCATCGTTCGTTTACCGCCCCAGTCTGGGAGATGTGATAAAGTCTCACATCCCCAAGACACGCGCGACTCCAGCTGCAACGTTTAATACAATCTCTGTATCTCAGTTCTAGGTCAATTGTGAACTACGGTTTTTTTTCTTCAGTTTAACGTCTTTTCACCATTAGTGACATTAGACGGAAGTAAAAAGAAAAAAAAAAAATGAAGGGGGATGGCAAGGAGTGGGAAAGTGTATGTGTGTGTGTGTGTGTGTGTGTGTGTGTGTGTGTGTGTGTGTGTGTGTGTGTGTGTGGTGGGGGTGGGGGTGGGGAGCAGGGGAGTTGAGAAGTGATGTGTGGATGAGGGTGTATGTGTAGGAGTGCAATTAGTGTTTGTGGCTATTCAGTTAGTATATAACTGAACAAAATGTAATTTAAGAGTCTTAATTAGTGCGTCGACTCATGCGATCTAAATTTTATAGAATAGTACTAATATCATACGGGCCTACTAGCAAGCATGTCAGATATATATATATATATATATATATATATATATATATATAAAACACAATAATGATGCATAAAGTAACACAATAAATCACAGAAAGATACCAACTGGACTGGAATCCAAACCTTAAGAGAAATTACAAATTAACTGATAATTATTCAAAATGTCCTCTGTGTGAATGAATGTATGTAGTACGCATCGGTGTCTTTGATACATGTGCCCATCTCCTCTCTTCCGTACTGACATTCGTGCATCAACCTAATAACGTTCATTGCGAGCACAGGAAAAATACGTGATGAATTCCTGGCGCGTGTCCAGGTGGCAAAGGGGAGACAGGTGTGCCGGGAGTGAAGGGGGACCGGGCCATAAAGGGGACAGGGGACCAGCCGGCGACAAAGGACAGGAGGGGGACGCTGGCCCGCGGGGACTCCGAGGTAAGAACGCTGGGCGTGGCATTTCTTTGTTGTTTGTTTTCATTGTCCTGTGACGGGGAAGAAGAGGGGTAACCGTGACGAAGGTTTGTACGGCCGGTTATCTCCTCTGCCCTCTGATCTCAAGCATGAGCAACGGATGTCGTCACCACACCAGTGTTTCGTGTTGTTCACCCAGGATGCGTTCGTCCTGTCTTGGGGGGAAGTCCACAGCCCGATGTACCCTGCAGTGTGACCTTGGACAATGAGTCAAGCCGAAGTCATGACTATGGGGGAAAAAAGCGAACCAGAACCCTGAAGGCAATGGCAGAAGCAGTTGAAAACAGTTCCGGCTGGATCTGGTCGAGGAGGAACAAAAGTGAACTTTTATAGGGCTTAACCTTCCCAGCTTAATACAGGTATCCGATAGCTATGGACTAAGAGACCCGTTAAAAGAAGAAGCAACAGCATGGGACATCCAGCCATCCAGTAAGTGAAGGTTCGAATCCCTGCATCGCCAAAAATATTTTTGACAGAAGAAGGGCATATAGGAGAAATGCTCTAAATGTTGTCTGGCCTTAAAAGTGTCAGTTCTGAAGCGGTTGCCTGAGGGAAACTTTCTCTCTGAAGACCATCTGCTGTCGAACTGTCCTTAAAGAGTTTCTACCTACTGTAATATGGTCACGGACGAAGAATTATGGCGAAATATATACGCTAGAAACTGGCTTATAGTTCTTGATCTCTGCAAGGTCTTTGTTTGCCAGCATGTGTGTTGACTGACCCCTCGCACTGCCATCTGTCTATGGGCAGGGTATTGTTCTAATTATTATCCCGCGGTGGTGGACGCCTTTGCAAATATGTTAGAGAACAACTGTGTCGTCGCTGCCCAAGAGTTCATCACTGCATTTCTTCTTCTGCGGTCGATCATAATCGTGGATGCGTGTGTGCCCTGATTTATTCCAGAAACCTGCGCCGTAGTAGCTGACACTCTCATGTTATCTTAGCTCAAGACTAAAAAGACCTACCCTGTGAACACAGGGGAATGGATTGTTCACTACACCCGGGGGTGTCTTTCCCCAGGGTTAAGAGCTTATGGTGCGGCTCTTGATCACATGATGCTCCTGTCATTGGACATACGGGGTCTTTCTGTTGAGAAAACCGCGCCACCTGTTGTCCCGCCCCATCCCACGGGGAACACCGCCATTTGGTTCAGGACTGCTCATTCGATCAGGCAAGCCGGACTCCTATCGCAGCCAACCCTGATATCTGTGGGGCATCCCACTAACCGCCACCCGGGGACCTGCCTGGTGGGGATGGTCGCACCCTGCTCCAGGATCACGACATTAGAAAAAAAAAAAATCAAACGAGCAGTGCGGAAATGCTAGAAAGTGTCCATCTCTGGTGTGTCGTTGAAGGCCGCGTATTTTCTGGTTTCAATACCCAGCCATTCCGAACAGCATTTTAGTATGTTACGTTGTGTCATAATGACACACTTCTAAAAGGATATGTTTTCGCCTAGGTCCGTTTGTTTGATGGCAGGATTATGGCAAAATTACTAAATCAGTTTTAAACCAAACTTCGTGAAAAGATAGAATGTGGTCCAAAGACGAACCCATATCCGTTGGATCCAACCAGACAGCAGATCCGGAACGGTCAGCTACGTTATTACAAATTTCATTGAACAGAAACTACTGCACTGATTTTTACGAAACGAGGTGAAAACATGGAATTAGGTCACAAAACGAACTCATTAGATGTTGGAGATATGCGGTGCTAATCTGGATCAAATGGCGATTCAAGGATCTGTTCAGTGCAGATTTTCCTCTGGAGGTGAAGACCGTGAACTTACTGTTACAAATTGGTTACTATATAAGAAGTAACATACTTTTATAGAATGTTTTTTTTGTTTTTTGTTTTTTTTGCATGAATATAATTGTGTGTGTGTGTGTGTGTGTTGTTGTGTGTGTTTGCATGAAGTAACTTTTCATTCTACACCAAAGATGATTCTCTTGGCGTGTCCACTTTTACACATGAAGTGACTGAATCCTCTTTGACTTTGGCCGAGGTGCTCATTGTGTGTGTGTGTGTGTGTGTGTGTGTGTGTGTGTGTGAGAGAGAGAGAGAGAGAGAGAGAGAGAGAGAGAGAGAGTAGAATCACACAAAAACTACTGAAACGTTTGTTATAGCCAAAACTTTATTAAAAAAGGAACGTGACTACGAACTCACTAATGTTCGATGCTGGCTCGTGGTATGTATTTCGATCAAACGACATTCCCAACATCGTTCAGCAAGATTATTACAAGTTCAATAATGTAAAAACTAAACAAAGAAGCTACTGAACCGGGTTTTACAAAACATGGCTGAGGTGGTCAGCGCCGTTCCACGTATCTATCTAACTAAGTTATCATACTGCATAATTTTGGAGCTGGTAAACCGTCATGGTGCCACCGCTTTAATAATAATATTAAGAATTATAAGTAGAGGTAAAGCGCAGTTTTGTGGTGGTAAACTATTCATGGCTCATGCATGCACTGTGCGTTCTCTCATTCCGCCACCAAATTACATGAATAGCTGACTAGCTATACAACGCCTGGTGTGCATATATGTAGGAAAATAGCATGGTTTAAACCACATTGCAGCAGCTGTGGTTTGAAAACAGGCAAGATGGGTAGGTTTCACAAATTGAGAGATGGTGAGTTTTGAATAGCTGAGACGGAAAATTAATGTCACGCTCTCGTCAAACGACTCTCAAGGTTTCAGTTAGGGGTCTTAGGGAGTTTTAGAATGGAGAACTTAGAGTATGCGATGACGTGAATGCGTGGACAGGTTTTGCGGAAAGGAAAGCAAGGAATGGAGAGCAAGAGTGTTCCGTTTGTTTTGGCCTCGTAATTTAACAGGCAGCCAGTGAAGCCTTTTAACAGTTGTGTGAAAAGTGGTTTCCCTTTGGTTTACTGAAGATGAAAGGCGCTGCACTGTTCTGAATTCAATTCAAATTCTGAATTCACTGATGATAAAAAAAAAAAAAAATCAATCTCAAGGAAAACCGTACACTACTGAATTACAGTAATCAAACTGAGAAGTAGTCAATGAATTGACATCTTGCAGTTGTATCGGATAAAAGGTGGAATTTCAAGTTTGAGGTGCAACACGCATTGCTGGTCTGACCCCGCAACGATGCTGCCTAATCCAGTTTGATTCCCAGCTATTTTAGAAACGGTTTGAACCTGACGTCATCACCACAAATGTTTGTCACTCTCTGCAAGTTTGATGAAGTGCCAGCAAGCATAATTTTTAATTCGTCGGTGTTTAGCATGAGCTTCGTGTTGTTCATCCAAGAGAGATGTCATCAACGTATACTCCGTATTCAAATCCTGAAACGAACGTTAGGAGGTGCGCCTTTTACTAATTCTGTATTGTCGGCATAAACATGAAAGTCATAACAATGCGTTGAAATGATACCAGACAGGAGTTACGAATAAAGTGTAACAGCTCCGGACATCGATCCCTGAAACAAAAAACACACACACACACACACACAAACACGCGCGCGCGCGCGCGCGCGCGAGCGACTACCAAAATTCACTTTCAGTCTTTCTGGGAGGATAGAATAACCCTATGTGTCAAAGGCTCCCTACAGTAAGGTCAGGAAATCTCTCCTTAGCATTCGCCAGCCGAGTTTCTACAGTTTTCACTACAACTTTCTACTAGTGTCGTGTGAACGCATCAGATCATGCACATATCCCTGTACAACATTTGATGTGTCCCAGGTGAGAAAGGCGAACAAGGGACAAAGGGGGACCACGGGGAGACAGGGTCTCCTGGACCCAAAGGAGATGCAGGTACCGCTGGCAAACCCGGGTCACAGGGGTCCAAAGGTGAGGACATCGGGACTTTGTTGTGTCGGTTATAACCATCAGGATCATACGCTAGGTTCGTCTGTTGATGTTCTTCCACGATAATTCTGGGTCTTCAGTATAGACGTCATTGTCGTCCGCCGATGTAAATGCTTTAATGCCCGCCGTTGCATTTTTAATGACGCGAGTCATAGAATGTTTAGGGAAGTGAAGAATAACTGGGGTGATATCAGCAGCAGCAGCAGCAGCAGCAGCAGCCGCAGCCGCAGCAGCAACAGCAGTTGCCACCATATTGATTTTCACTTGTTCATTCATTCATGCATTCATTCCTTCATTCTTTTGTTCGTTCGCTCATTCGTTCTTTGTGTTCTTTCTTTCCTGTTCTTTTCATCCCTTCCTTTTCATTCTCCCTCCCGCCTAAAATACCTCCAGCGTTTGATTTTTTTTTCTTTTAGTGATGAAAACTCCAATGAAGGCAGAGATGACGAGGTGCCATGTAGCACGGAGTACAACAGCAGCTTGATAGTGATGGCAGCTTGCCTTCCCAACTCCCCTTCTCCTTCATGTGCACCCCAAATTGGCCATCGTTGGGATGTGAGAGGGCTCTTTCAAAACAAATGTTATACCTGCCGTTTGAAAATAATATTCCGGTAATTTCCTCTTTTCTGCGACTGTCTGTTATTTGGCCTTTTTCTTTAGGTCCTGTCTTTCATTACCATCGTTTGCAGTTTTATCTGTTTCTGTAATGTGTTCACCTTTTATTCTATACAAAGTCTTACACTTTTTTTTTTTCTGTCGTTAGTTTTCAACGTGACACCTACTTCTAACTCTGGTCATTAGGTTGGGACACATGGATTCAGAAAGGGCACTTGTTGTACACTCTCCACTCAGGTGACTTTTTTTTTAACAGTGTATTTTGGCACCCTTATGTTTACTCGTTTAAAAAAAAAAAAAAACTTTTGTTTTCAACGTTGGGATAAAACATGAAACGAAAAAGCTGACGCCCACTAATTGTTTGTTTCAGGGAAGGATTTTTTTTTCTCACCATCATGAACAGCCCTTAAACTACAACCACGTAATGGACAAATGTTGTCATACTTAATTAGTTAATGCCCTGATGTCTTAGGGGGAAGCCAGAGGCAGAGAGAATAGGACGGTAATCTGTCCAAAACGATAACCACGATGATACCAATTTGCGATGCAGATGACGAAAATGACATGATGCTGGCTTTGTCGTTCCAAAAATCGCACAGCAACTGTGAGGACTACAGCGAGAACAACATGCTGACGAGAGCAGTGATGATGATGATATTGATGACGATGATGACAAGGAGGACGGCATAACGGCGACATTTGACGGTGATGATGAAAACGGTGATTATCTTTTGATGATGACCACTGATAATCGAATGTGACGTCGACAGGTGACAGAAGATGGCGACAACATGCTTACGAGAGCAGTGATGATGATGATGATGATGATGATGATGATGACGACGACGACGATAGCATAACGGTGACATTTGACAGTGAAGACATCAACAGTAACTACCTTCTGGTGATGATAACGACCGATGACCGGATGTGACGTCCACAGGTGACAAAGGTGACGTAGGAGAAACTGGACCCTCCGGGAAACAGGGTCCGGACGGAATGAAGGGAGAAACGGGTCATCGCGGTCCTGCAGGTGAGTGACAGTGAGAATTCCGATCTCTTCGTCGACCAATCAGAAGACGTTACTATTTCTGGTGCATTTGTTAAAAAAAAAAAAAAAAAAAAGAAAAAAAAAAAAGAAGAAGAAGAAGGCTGAACATACACTCTCTAAGTCGGCATTCGTCCTTCTGCGCCCAGTTTGAGAAGATAAATGACTGTTTGTCTGTATTTCATTTCCCTTGTCCTGAATGTTGTTTGCCTTGCCTGAAGAAGACCAAAGAGGTCGAAACGCGTCGCAGTTGTCTCGTAATTTGTTTGCTTCTTTCATTTGGCGACATAGCAGTTTTATTTTATTTTTTTTTTTAAAGTTTGTTTCATTTCAGTCTTCAGTCACCTCACTTTGAAAATGACCTTCACCTTGTCAGAGCGGGGGAGAAACACAAAGTTGAAGAGATCTAGTGTCTTGATTCCGCTTCTTCCCATTGAGTGTTCCCACCGAATCAGACCCTAGGTCGCTTAAATTCACCCACTGATTTCCATCTCCGTCTCTTTCAACTGTATCTGATATGTAAAGCGCGGCTCGTCCGTTTTTCTGTCTAACCACTTCGCCAAGGCAGCTGGTCATCATTTTATAATAATTACAAGAAGATGCTTTGCACTAGTATCAATACACGCGGCAAATTGCCGATGATTTAATTTGTCTGCTACAAAAAAAAAAAAGAGAGAAAGCAGAAAAACGCATTTTGTTTATGCTGTTCTGCACTTAATGATTTAGGAGCACGGTATATACAATAGTAATCTAAATATTCAGGTTCCTTTTATTAATTTTTAAGTCCTCTAGCATTGAATACTGAATGGGTTGCTAAACACTTAAAGTAATGTAAATATTCAAATTGTTCTGAAACGGGTAGCTAAACACTTAAAGTAACGTAAGTAGCCAAGATCTTTTTTTTTTTTTTTTTTTTAAACTAAGTTCACTTCAAGCATCAAATGATGAAAGGACAGTCAAAAAATGGTCGATCTCTTCATATAAGATGTTTCAGTTACAATCCATATTCATTAACGCATTGCTGTTATTAAACTCAGTTGTGTGTGCCTGTGCGAGTATGTGCAAGCATGTATGCTCTGTGTGTGTGTGTGTGTGTGTGTGTGTGTGTGTGTGTGTGTGTGTGTGTGTGTTTTCTGCGAGTGTATGGGGATGTGTCAGAGTGTGAGCGAGCGAGCGAGCGAGCGAGAGAGAGAGAGAGAGAGAGAGAGAGAGAGTTTGCTCAGACACACACACACACACACACTCTCTCTCTCTCTCTCAAGGTGCGATACGCACAAAACCAAACCAAACACCATACTTTTTAAGGCTTTTTAGACTTGAACCGTCTACTACACACAGGCCACAAAGGTGACAAAGGCGAGAGGGGTACCGACGGGCCCAAAGGTTTCCAGGGCCCTAAAGGAGACAGAGGGGCCCAGGGGGTAGCCGGGGTACGTGGTCAGAAGGGGGCACCCGGGGGTGTGGAAGCCTGGTATGGACAGTTGCTGCATGACTCTCAGTAAGTGGCGTGTTGGCAGTGCTGTTGTTAGGGGTGTTTCGGGTGTACCATTTTTTTTGGTTTTTATTGTAAATTTTGTTGTTACCTGATGATTATTTTGTTGTACAGTTTCTGTTTTTTTTTTTTTTTATTTGTATATATTGTTGTAAGCTTAACTACTGTCCGGGAACTGTACATTCAGCAAGAGTGGTAGGGAAGATTTTTTAAAAAATTTAAAGTGCTCTCTCTCTCTCTTTCTCTCTCTCTCTCTCTCTCTCTCTCTCTCTCTCTCTCTCTCTCTCTCTCTCTCTGTGTGTGCGTTTTCTTGTATTGTGAGGGAGGTTTTGCTGCTTGGATCATGAGTTGCATTTTTTTTTTAAATTTCTATTATTATTATGTTGTGACTGTTTTTAGAAGCGAATTTTTGATGTTGGATCGTGTGCCATTGTTCTTACCATTATTTTATTTGTATGCTTCTTTCCTTTCCTAAATCTTTCTCTGTACTCCGTGGGCAGGATGACTGCAACAGCATGCGTCTTCTTTTTCACTTCTTTGTACATTTCGGATATACTGAAGGAGACTCCTCCCAGATTTGTTCTCCCCAAAATGAGTATATTCACTGGTGACAGAATTGTGAGTGTGCATGGAGAGTGAAATGGCTGACATGTCAAAATGAAGTTGAGTCGATGTAGTTGTATTTCCACCTGTTGAGCTCTTGTCATCAGAGATATTACCAAAACGTAGGTAAGGTAAGGTAAAGTTGCTCATAGGCCAGCCGACCGCAAAGGGCCATATCAGGGCTGTCACCGCGTTCCAAACGTTGCAAAATGCATGATTATTGCTGTGAGATAATGAAGCATGCGCCTATTTGACGACGAGTTATACAGGTGAGCAAAATATGAGAAACTAGAGACTTGCTTCATGTATTCTGCGGCGACCATGTTTGATGGTAGTTCCACAATGTGTCGAGCGATGTCACCAGAACCATCTCCTGTCTTCGTAAAGCTGTAATGGAAACATTTTATCATCATCATCATCATCATCATCATCATCATCATCATTATTATTACTATTATTACCATTATTATTTTCATCACTATTATTATCATTATTATTAATGTTGCTGTTATCATTATTATTTAAGGTTTTAAACGGTTTGATTGCGCCCACATATTCCCACCTTTTGACAACTGTCCACGGTGCTCAGCAAGCACGATCGTCGTCGGCAGCAGTGAAAATGACAAGCTCTTTGTCGATGGAGAGTCGTCCGTGGCCGTAACGAAGCGAAAACGTATGCCGAGTTTATTCCCTGTGGCTACTTTCACACTCACAATGTTTGCCATCAATCCTCACAGCTCAACCTCTGTTGCGAGTTAACAAACACAATGTTTGCCATCAATCTGCATTGTTCGACCTCTGTTGCGAGTTATCAGTCACAACGTTTCCCATCAATCCGCATTGTTCAAACTCTTTTGCTAGTTGACAGTCACCACAATTGCCGTCAATCCCGCATTGTTCGCCCTCCCAACAGGTCAACCCAAGTTCACCACACGTCTGCAGCACATCACGGTGAAGGAGGACCAATCACTCACCCTCACCTGCGGAGCTCAGGGTTTCCCGCCCGCGCAGGTGACGTGGACACCCCGGGAGCTGATCCAGGGTAGCCCCAGGTACAAGGTGTCGGGCCGCAGCTTGCTCATTCTCAACACCACCGCCCTGGACGGTCGCATGTTCGGCTGCACGGCTGCCAACGCGTTGGGCGTGTCGGAGAAGATGTTCGACATCCGTGTGCTGCGTGAGTGTGGATGGCCGGGTTCATGTTTGTTTGTTGACTGTTGTTGTTGACCTGTGTCGTTATTTTTGTTGTTGTTGTTGATGTGTATGTTTGTTTCAACTGAGTGACCTATTCAGTCTGGTAGCCATTATATGTTTGTTTTATTTTCATTCGGTTGTTTTCTGTCCCTCTCTCTTCTCCTCTGTTCTCTCGCTATGTCTCTGTCTCTTCTCTCTGTCTGGCTGTCTCTGTCTGTGTGTGTGTGTGTGTGTGTGTGTGTGTGTGTGTGTGTGTGTGTGTGTGTGCACGTACATGCAAAATGCAGACCAACAATAATAGAGGGTATTGCTTCCATCTTCTTCTTTCGCTACCTCTGCTACATCTGCTGCTGTAGCTGCTATCTCTGCTTCTATATCTCGCGCTACATATACCATTACTGTCGCTGCTGCTACTACTTTTTTTTTGTTTTGTTTTTTGCTTCTATTTGTTCCACTGTTCCGCTGCTTTACTGCTCAGTGCTACAACCAATGCAAGTACGACTGTTGCTGTTATCGTTGCTGCTGATACCACAGTGCTGTGACCGGGTCTGCTGTCACTGCTGCATTGTTGCTGAAATTGTTACTGTTTCTGTGAGTGATGTGACTACAATTACTGCTGCTGCTGTATTACAATCACCATGTCGTTTGCTGCTGCTGCTGCTTCTGTTGCCACTGATAACACTGTATGTAAACTGCCCAGTGCAGCTCTTTCAGCTGCTGCTGTTAAACTGGTTGGTCGTCTACTAGCGATAGAACTGCGGAGTTGCCAGCAGCCATCACGCAGACTTCTGTTATTTTTTTTATTTTTTTATTTTTATTTTTTTTTAAGTAGCGCTGCTTTATTGCAGGAGGACTTGTGGTCACATGGGCAGAGCGTTTGCCAGCAAAAGCTGACGGTTCTGTTGATTTCATTTTGAAAATTTACGAACATCATAGCAGGCGGGGGGAGGAGAGGGGAGATCAAACTGAATACAACACCGCTCTGGCTGTTTTCCAGCTTGAGGAGAGTAGGGGAGTTTTCTGTTTGTTTGTTGTGAAAGTTCTGGTGTTGGGATCAAGAAAGTGACCCTCGCTGTGGACAGTTTTGATGCATCTGTCGCAGGAAAACTCGGGTGTCACAGGACCACCAGAATTTCTACACATTTTATGCTTGAATCCTTTGAGCAGTCCTTTCACGGCAAACAACGTAAACCCACAAACGCTATGTCCAATCTTGAACCGAAGATGTTGCTTCGCTCTACTGCGCCTACTTCTGGCTTGGCACAGGTCGAGAAAAAAACTGCCTACAGTTTTTTTTTTTTTTTTTCAAAGATCCCGTTCAACAACGTTGGGTTAATAAGGGTTAAGAAGGGTTAGAGTCTCATTGTGTGATGGCCGTAGAGGCACTGAACTGTCAGAGACTGTGTCTGAAGCACGGCATGATGGAATGCGGAGCCGATCCCTTCTTCTTCTTCTTCATCTTTTTCTCTTCTTCATCTTCTCTTCTTCTTCTTCCAATTAAGGACCAACAACAATCTGATGACTTTCTTGTTTTGCTGGAGTTTGCATCTTGGAGCACCAGTTGAGACTCGCATCGTAACGCTGAGAACTTAACAAAAAGTACCGCTGCCACAACTCAATGACACGGCTCGTTGATTGTCCGTTCAGAAGGCTCCGACACGGTGCCAGCTCCCCAGGAGATCTCTAGCCGACCGTCTTAACTCGCAGAAATCCTTATCAGTTTACTAGTGTGACTGAAGGAGGGTTTCGGGGGTAGGGTTGGAGGTGGGTGTGGGATGAACGAATGCTTTTTTTTTTTCTTTCTTTTTTTTTTTTTTTTGCAAAATCAGAGGAGGGACGTCACGGTGTCAGATACCGTCTCCATTCTCTTCGCCTGACTGGTCAAATCGTGTTGTTCTAGCAACTCAGTTGGGAAAAAAACAAACAAACAAACAAAGCAACAACAACATCAAAAACCCTAACAATTTTGCTTCCTGGGCGACTTGTCTTCCATCTACGAATTCTGTTGAAAGCAGCGATTTGTATTGCCTTGAGTTTAAAAAAAAATGGGGGGGGGGGGGGGGGGGGGGGGGGGGGGGGGGAGGGGGCACCCTATAACTATGCTTTTAACGGGGCATCTCAATTCGGTGTAGAACATCTGGTGATAGCAGCTCAGCCCACCAACGTCACGGTCACGGAAGGCGATTCCTTGCGTCTGGAATGCCGCTTAGAAACGAACACATCCCGCGCTAACATCACGTGGTTCCACGAGACACCTGAGGGCGCGCGCACGGAAGTGACGTCAGGCGTCACGGAAGTGAGCGGTGACTCCGTCTTGGTGATCCCCAATGCGCGCGTCAG
>JADBJO010001852.1:190000-230000 GCA_016801955.1 Conus betulinus
GTGTGAGAGAGAGTTTTCACAGGTGTGTGTGTGTGTGTGTGTGTGTGTGTGTGTGTGTGTATCAGTTTGTGGATACGTGTGTGTGTGTGTGTGTGTGTGTGTGTGTGTGTGTGCTCACATTTGTGGGTAAGTAAGTGTGTGTGTGTGTGTGTGTGTGTGTGTGTGTGTGTGTGTGCTCACATTTGTGGATAAGTAAGTGAGTGAGTAGATGAGTGAGTGAGAGAGAGCGAACGAGAGAGAGAGAGAGATCTTGTGTGTGGCAGTTTGGGTGGCATGTGCACGCGAGTCTCGCAGCAGATGGACAGACTTTTGGACAGTGAAGGGACGAAGGTTGGAAGTGGAGTGGGTTAACGGACGGATGAGAACCAGCAGCTGTGAATGTGGGCGTGTAGGGGCGCGGGTTTGTGTGAAACATCAGTAAAGAATGGATCTCAAGTGAATTCTTGCACGATTCAAACGGAGCATTTCATGGCATTCACATGGCATCTGTTTTTCATCTTCCACTTCTTTCTTCGTTGTTCCCTCTTTAATTTCAGAAAAAAAAACCAAACCAACTCCATTTTGTTCAAGATATGTCTATCACTTATTTCTCATTTCCGGCTTAACAGGAAGTGCGACCTAGGAGAGTCAGGAATGCGGGAATTCCAGTTTTCCGGGGAGACTTCCCTGCCGTTACAGAGCGTCCCGATTCACAGTTTTCGACTTCGCTGTTCCATCTTCCAAGCCCACCCACTGACACTAATTCCAAGCCAATTCTGGCTCTCTCTATCCCCCCCCCCCCCCCCCCCCCCCACCACCACTCCTTAGTCCCCTTCCCATCTCCAGTCACATCCATAAATACATCTAACTGGGGTTCCATCGAATCCACGTCCTTCCAACTCACAGTCTCGACAAAATCCTCTGAACACCACCGAAGTGGCTCGGCAGCAGTGCAGTGTCTCCTCCGGTGGGTTGCCTCTTGACGACTTGACATTGACTGCTGCAAGTGGATTGCCGGTGCCGGGGTTGCGGTGGGCCGACCCGGATTGTGACTGTGGACGACTGCCACGGGTGCACTGCCACTTAGGTGGCACAGTAGGGGGAGAAAAAAAAAAAAGAAAAAAAAAAAAACCTCTTTAGGCCTATTGGTATGCTTGTTGTTAGAACTCTCAATTACAGTGTAAAGTATAGTATCATCGGCATAATTGATTTTAAGAGAATGTTGTTGCAGGACTCCTCCTTATGCCAATCAGCGGTGCACGCGGGTATTCTGGAAGAAGCGGGATCTGGTGGTACAGTGGTATGGACCAATGACGTCAACACAGCGTCTTTCATCGCTGACGCTGCTCGCGGCATTCAGCCTGCGGCCTCCCGGGGTAACGACACCACCACCACCAACACCGACAACAACAAGAACAGCGATATTAGGGCAGAGTTATGGCAGTATGAACGCAGCAAAATTGTAGTAACAGCTGCGGATAGAATCCAGAAATACATAGAGAGAGAGAGAGAGAGAGAGAGAGGAGAGAGAGAGAGAGAGAGAGAGAGAGAGAGAGAGAGAGAGAGAGAGAGACTATGTGTAAATGTTTTTCGTTTCTTCCGGATTTCTACAATGCGAGCGCGCTCGAACACACACACACACACACACACACACACACACACGAAACACGCACGCGCTTGGGCCAGGGAATAATACAGACAGAGAGAGACAGAGACAGACAGACAGAGAGAGGGGGGAGAGAGAGAGAGAGAGAGAGAGGGGGGGGGGGGGGTCGTGTACCAATGATGATTTAGATTCGATCGGCTCACCGATATTGGAGGTACTCCAGTCTGCTTTGATTCCTGAACATAGCTACACACAAATACACACACACACACACACACACACACAGAGAGCTATGTTTGTGTTTTGTTTTGCAGTTGTATACAATGCTACACACTACACACACACACACACACACACACAGAGAGAGAGAGAGAGAGAGAGAGAGAGAGAGGGGGGGGGGGGGGGAATACTGACGATGTCTTAATGTTTGTTTCACAGGAACACTATGGACAGTGTTGCCGTCACCCCGGTGGACTTGGATGACTGAACACTCGCACAGACACTTGCGCAATGCATTATACGCATGGACGGTCCTGGACGCGCTGATGAACATTTCTGATGGCATTTAAAAAGACATGGCCGAAGCGAAACTAAACTTTAGACTTTGTAGTGGTCGACCTCTTTGCTGATGTTGATTCATTTTTTGTTTGTTGTTGTTTATGGAGCATGCCGCTTAGTGCGTGCAGGTGCGCCTAATGATGGGGAGCGAGATGTGAAGCGTTGCCTTGACTGTGTGTCCTTTGAAAACATCACAGTACATGTGCTGTGTGTAAGCGTGGTATGAGTGAGTATATATGGACATGCATGCTGCAAATTACTCCAAAGCCAATTTCATAGTTAGTATCATTTCCAAACGATAATGGACCAACGTGACACAGCAATCTCCGGTAGCACGTGACCTTCATGTGACAGGGTTGCGTCTCACTCACGGCACTTTTATGAGGTAATGAGAGAGGTGACCATGAAACTATTGCAAGATCAATAATACGAGTATGCAGAGTGTCAGAGTGTCGGGGGGGGAAAAAGAGGCTCAAATGGGATTCTGGAATAATGTTTCAACTAGCCTGGGATGTTGGACGAAAGTTTTACACACACACACTCTACACACGCACACACACACACACACACACAAAACGGGGATGGTGGTTGTATTTGTCATACATCAGAATCGTGTGCTTTCATTGTTGCTTGCTGTAATGTTCACAAAACGAACAGAGGAGTAAGTCGCTCATATATATATGTGTGTTGGGGGGGGGGGGGGGGGGGGGGGGGGGGGGGGGGGGGGAAGGGTAGGGCAGTCACTCATGTTGTCCGTGGGGACTCAGTAGACGATGGTGTTCTGACTACACTGGATCACTGGACGACCGCAAAGTTCCATATATGGCTGCCATTTCGTTGAAATCAACTACACAGGTATCATAAACGACCACCATTGAAGCAAAATGATCATAGCCCACGCAATGTCTCTTCCAATGATTTGTTTCACGACAATAATGATGGACATGTACATACCGCTTTCTGACGCCCAAACCAAACAGAATACAAATAATGAATAGTAAAGACATTGCAGAGTAGATTATACTGTAAAATCAAGTTTAAAACATGAAAACACATAGAAAAAGGCAGTGATTCTAAAATCGGTTAGCTAAGGCACAAAGAGTGCGTCCACCATGTTTTTTTTTTTCGTAGTAGCATAGTTTTTAGCAAAACATTCCATTGAGAGTGGAAAAGCTAAGAGTTTTGGATGGAACGTGGGTTTCAGGGTGTCTTGGGCAATTCATCGGAGCCTTTCCAATAATGATCTGAAAACACAGACAGCATTTCATTCATACTGGCTTCTCTGTTCTACTGCAAGCCCAAGAAGCTGTTGGAAGAAGTTTTCTTCAAGTGCATGGTATTATGAGATCTGGATTTTACCCTGGCAACAGCATGCTGGATCTGTTGTTGTAGTGGTTTTGTGAGTGTCAGTTGGTGAAAGGCTAGAACTTTATAGGAATTTACACCAGTCTGTCTGGACAGGATGGAAGAGAGAGAGAGAGAGCAAACTAGCATTTTGACTGTGTCAACTGTGAAATACTAGCGAATGGTGCTAGTGCGGCTGATTTCGATGTTTGCCGTTGACATTTTCGTCACATGCTGCTTTAAAGGCAGATCATAGTCAAGCAAGAAACCACGATTTTCAACTGAGCGAGAAAATTCAGCGTCGATGTTATTTAGTGAAACAGTGGTCAGAAGAGATGGAATAGCAGGCATACTGGTGGAAGCGGCGTTAAAGAATCTGATCGTCTCTGTTTTACGATTATGGAATATCGTTCTGTTCCTACCGCATTTTCACCTTTTTAAAGTGCGTATGAAGTAATTCAGGTAGTTCTTTGTAAATTTCAGATGATTCAGAGTGATGGGAGTTGCGTATTCTCTGACAAACTGAAACTCTATTTGGTTGGTGAGAGTTGTGTAGATGATGAACAACAGCAAAAAACCAAACATGGAGCCCTGGGGTACACCCAACTAGAGAACATATCTGCAGACATTTGATCTTCAACTACAACATGTCCATTCCGACCAGACAAGTATGATCGAAAGCAGTCCAGGGCAGCTTCTTCAGTAACAAAGACATGTTGAAGATGGGAGAGAAGAACATTATGAGATATCGTGTCAAAGGCAGCAGACATGTCCAACACAAAAGAATGAAGCAAGAATATCGGTAAAAATAGGGAGGAGGCCAGTCTGACTGCTGTGGTCAGATCTATATGCAGACTGGTGATCACTGACTATGCTATGAGCAGGCAAGTGTGACGTAAGCTGGCTGGGAACAAGAAGACCCCCCCCCCCCCCCCCCCCCCCCCCCCCCCCCCCCCCCCCCCCCCCCCCCCCCCCCCCCCCCCCCAGTATTTTTTTGATACCACACAGGGTTGCAACTGGTCTCTAATTTTTCAATTCGTTTAGATCAAGTGAAGCTTTTTGACATGGATTTGGCAACACGACTTTTGAAATCTAAAGGAACTATGCCTGATACCACAAATCTAAATAAATATTAAAATAAATATTATTGGTAATAGCAGGGAGCAGAGAACCACGATTTCGGAAAAGAAGTCTACTTGGAATTGGGTGAAGCTCATAGGTCTTGGGATCATTCTCGCATCTCCACAATGTTTTTCACGGCCTCTTCAGAAGTGGAGAGAGAAAGCAAAAAAAAAGCGAGAACCAGGCAACTTATCCAACTGACTAGAATCGTTCCTTTGTGCCATACGGATAAAACTCTGGCGGATGGAAAGAATCGATCTTGTTGTGAAAGAAATCATGTAACGAAAAGAAAGTACCTTGATATAAGTTGAAAGGAGGAACAGAGTTTTGGCTTAGACAAGGACGGTGATCATGGAATGAAACGGCTGTTTACAAATGTTCCCAGAGGACACCGTTTAGAATGATTTGTTTTGTATCTTCAGCGAAGTTGGTGACTTTCTGATTGCGTCGTTGTATATCTTTCAGCGAACAGACAGAAGTGAGGAACTGGACAGCAGTGTTCCATCCTCTGGAACTCGTTGATCAGCAACAGAATTGTACCGAGGGGTGGGTGTGCGATGGCGCCTCGTCTGCTGACATACAGTTGCATGGTTACCCTACACACATCTCCAATGAGAGTTGAAATCAGGCAGTGACATGTTAGCAGTTAAACCACTTGTGATATCTGCAGAGAAATCATCTGGACTGACCTTGAGCAAACATCTAACAGATCAAGACCTGACAGATTGCTCATGCTTACAGACGGAGACAGAGACCTGACAGATTGCTCACGCTTACAGACGGAGACAGAGACCTGACAGGTTGCTCACGCTTACAGACGGAGACAGAGATCTGACAGGTTGCTCACGCTTACAGACGGAGACAGAGACCTGACAGGTTGCTCACGCTTACAGACGGAGAGGTGACAGAGACCTGAACAATGTCAGGGAGGCACAGTCATGACAAACATGGGCTGAATACACAAGGTTATCAGTATGTTAATGAACGACCAGGTCACGAATACGACCACTTCGGCGAGCTGGTTCATTTCCCAAGTTAGCAGCCGTACCAAACATGTCCACAACATTTATTTCAGCGTTCATAATAAAAAAAAAAATTAACTTCCTCACTCCTGCAGAAAAAAAAGTTAAATAAAGTGTTTGAGAAATGAGGGGGAAATTCCTCAAAGAAAAAGATGACCTGATATTGTACACTGGGAATGTAGAGGACATGACAGGACAAGGCTGCATTGGTTATGTGGTGTACAGTACGGGGTAGCTGGAATGAGCAGCATGGATACAATGGCACTGAGGGGGGCATGGGCGATAAGATGGCAACTGAATATTTGGGGGTGGGGGTGGGGGTGGGCTTTTATTGCATGGTTTATGTGAAGGATGGGCTTTATTGCATGGTTTAATTAGATTTCCACCAATTTGAAATTTCCCATAGCCATCAATTTAAAATTGGCTACAGATACTGCTTCGTAGTTTGCACATGTGTAGCAAATGTGCACCATACCAACCCAACTGACCTCAACAGACATAATGTACACTGTGCAGTAAGCAATATTTGTATGCATATACATCTCGTGCATCACCATTTTATTCCTTAGAACCACTTTTCTTACATGTATCTGACACGTACATTTTGCTCAAGTTGACTGGAAAAATGTTACCTCTTTCGTGAAAACAATCAATCAACAAAACGGCATATTTCAAAACAAAAAAGCCTACACACATGTACAAGATGCTCTATGTACACAACAGTTGAACATTCGACACAACAAAAGATGCAAGTCATGAAAAATGAAATCACAGTCAGTGTCCATTTTCCCTGTCCTCTTTTGCACACAATTACATGCATACTCAATGCAAAAAAAATCCAGAGCCTTATCATTTTTGGACAAGGTGGGGTAAAAGGGTGGGTGGATTTACTTTGAGAAATGAGAAAATAAACACGACCCACTCTCTTTATAACTCATCAATTACCATAAACTCTGTAGCACAAACAGAAAACAAAAATGAGCTAAGCTCACCAAAGATGCCACTCGCCAAATCCGTACAGTCCTGTTCATTTCTTTTCCATCCTCAGTTTGGTAAAAAATCATTACATGATGCATGACAATTCCTAACTTCTGAGGGCCATAATTCTACCACCATCCTCAGAGCTGAGGGATTTTCCACCTTTGCACAAACCCATGCACGATCTTGCTATTCATCACTTACAAATGAAATCCAAAGAACACACAGAAAGGTGACATTACTAATAACATATTAAACAAAATAGAGTGTAATAAAGGAATGTAACCCACATGCGCATTACCAAACCAGAAGTCGACACTACTTCCTAAGTGCGACACCTTTGTTGGCACACCTATTTTCCTTCAGCATGTCGCCAATTTTTATCTAAAAAAAAAACAAAAAAACTAACAATTCTGTTACACATTCTGCACTTACAACCAATCCTAAGAAAAAAAAAAAACTGTTTAACAGTTCTAGCATTTCTTTTTTTTGTTGTTGTTGCCAGTTTCACACAAGCACACACACACAAAAATTCCCTCCACAAACCCATGCCCACCATAAAAAGTAAAGACAGGAAATTTAAAGGACAGTTAATCTGTCAAAACTTGATGCCAAGAATTTTCTCCCTTAGGCATCTGTGAGAGCCCATGTGGTGCACTAATAAAAAAGGACAGTACTTTGCCTTGCCTTGTGCAAATGAAATGGCATTCTCAGTTTAAGACCTTAAAATTGGTTTTTAAAGAAAACAGACCTGTGAGACGAGAATAAATCATAGTGACAAGAACAGTTCACATGGGCAACAAACAAATCTCTGAATTTTGGTCTTGCAAGTAGTCGCAATGTCTGTGTGTGTGTGTGTGTGTGTGTGTGTGTGTGTGTGTATATGTGCATGTACGTGTGTAATATATATATATATATATATATATATAAAAATGAGAAAATCGAAGTTCTGAGAGTCCTAGCTGCCAACATGTAAAACAAAAAAAAACAAAAAAGAGAAAGAAGAAAGGGGGAACATTGTATTTTCTTGTAAGTCTTCAAACCAATCCATAGCGATTGCAGTTCATTTTCCCCCGAGTCTGAAGGAAATGCATCACACTGGTCAACAGAAGCAAAGCAAGGTGCTGAACAACAGGGAGCCAATGGAATGGAGAAGAAGGATGAACCAACAGTATACTTTGTGCCCTCTGGCTCTGAGCAAACTTACATTAGAACTGATATTAAGAATCACTGAAAAAAAAAAAAAAAAATTAAAATCACATATTCATGCTTCTGACATAACACTGACATTGTTCACTGGTAATACGAGCACATTCTGAGCGAGTATGGTGAACATGTAGTAGACTAGCACGGCACGGAGGAGTGATGGGAGAGTGATGATTTGCTTTAAGCTGTGCATCCCAAATCTCTTTTCAGGGTACTTCTAACTAAAGACTGGCTCATTCTCCATGAAACAAAGAGATTTTCCAAACAGGAATTTCTTCACTAAACACTGAAAGTTACTCACGAAGAAATAATTTGCACTAAAGATTTATATAAACAATTATCATGAATAGAATTTTAAACTGCATGAGAATGACAAAAATTTGAACTTTCCACGACAAATCCCTCCCTTGAAGCCAGTTTCTTATCATTTAAAAACAAGACTGACATTCACATTAACAGTCCACTTCCTTTTTATCTTTTAAATGGCGGAGAGAACTGGTGGGATGGGTGTGGGTGGTGTTGAGCATTAAGTTTATATGTTTGGTGAAATGCAGTACAAAGTACACTGTGAGTCTGGCCATGTAGGTCTGACCAAACCACTACATCTAACAAGATTACTGCCAAATTTTTTTCTACTCCGACTGGCTCCTACCCAGAGTTGAGTTAGCTACGGGGTCAGTTGGGAAGAGTGGGACCACACAGTCGAGATTCATCCACTTAATGGATGCGTCTCTGAGAGTGTTGCTCATTCCTGACCAACACTGCAGGTGTCTGTATCTCTTGCGCCTGGTTGACACCGGGATATCTTATGAAAGGAAGCGTAGAGTACAGCCCTACAGCCCTGTCATGCTGTCTCAGACTGGAATGGAAATCCGTAGCGTCATCTTAGTCATCCTTATGCTCATTGGCATTAAAAAAAAGCCTCAAATTCTGTGGCCCTTCATACCCTGCTCTCATGGTGCAATCAATTTTGATGTCCTCTCCACGTGTGTGGCCTTGGTTTAGTTCCGTCGGGATGATCGGTACTGGCAAGTCCATAGGGGCTGTTGTTGGATGGACGTAGTGGCGCCCTCTGGAGGGAGAGCTCACTCACACCTGCTCAGCGACTTAACAATTATTGTCGTCAGTAGCGGGCTAAGCAGGGGGTGTCCTGCGTATATTGGATCAGAACAGGCGCCACTGAACACCACTGAAGTGACTCGGCAGCAGTGCAGTGTCTCCTCGGGTGGGGTTGCCTCTCGATGACTTGACACCGACTGCTCCCTGTGGATTGCTGGTGCCGGGGCGGAGGAAGGACTGACTGGGCTGTGCCTGTGGACAGGGTGCTGGAATGAGCAGTGTGGGTCCAATGCCTCTGAGGTGGCACAGAAGAGATGGGACAGCAAAAAAAAAAAAAAAAAAAGAAAGAAAAAATTACTGCCAGATGCCTTGAGCTCAGAAACGGACAGTTGACTCAAAGAGTGGGGAGACATCAACAATGAATGCATCATACACATAAATTAACCAGCGTTCTGGCCAGGCCCAAAATTCTATAGGTTACTTGAAGATAAGCCCATCTGAATCGCCCTACCATTACCAAAATCATCTACAGATCAGTCTTTCACTCTCTTTTTCTTTTAGAAGTTTTCTTAACAGTTCATATACAGCTACCGTCATGTTTTCAACAAAAATGTACCAGTGCTCCCCTGATTCGCTTGAGGTTTTAGCTGCTGATAGGTGCATTGTAACTGGACTTTGCTTCCTGCTCATGCGTATCAAAAATTTTCAAAAAAGGCAAGACGGCATCAAAGTGAAACAAACTCATGAGACGGATGAAAGCGACGATAATGATGGCAAAGACGAATGCGTTACAAGGTTTCTGTGTATGTGTGTGTGTGTGTGTGCGCCTGTGTGTGTGCCTAAATGTGTATACAAAATGCCTGTGTTTTAATGACAGTAAAAAAAAAAATACTGCTTGAATCCAGCACTACCATTAACTGAAAATTTCCTTTATGTGATGGCAATACCAAGGGAAAACTCGTTGACACATAGGCAAGTCCGCATTATTTAAATCTTTTACATGGAGCACAAGCACATGAACAAACACAATGGGAGAAAAAATATTCCTGACAAACAGTGCATGTCTGTATCTTGTGGACCTGGTTGATGCTGTGATGTATTATGAAACTAAAGTGTAGAGTACAGTCCGGTCATGTGGTCTCAAACCGAAACAGAGCTCTATAACATTGATCATCTTAATCATGCTCATTAATCAGTTGGGGGTGGGGGGGGGGGGGGGGGGGTCAAATTCTGTGGCCTTTTGAACCAGAGAGATCCGCATGGGGGGCGTAATGCTGTAAGGTGACATAAAGATGAGACAGGAAAAAAAAAATCCAAACAGAAAAACCTCGACATGTATGCAAACGCACGCCCAAGAAAACTATCTAGACTCTCTCTCGACACGGTTGATAACAATAATACATGCCTGATCTATTATCCTTAGAGACCATAAAAAGCCATGCTGAGGGTATAATTCATCACCCCCAGGGGACAAAAATGAGTGAAATATTAATGAACAAAATTGCAATTAAAACAAAAAGAAAAAACTAAGCAAAGAGACAGGACAGAACACCACCACTGTCCATAATACACTATGTTGCATTGGTTCCACGGACAGGAATGACTTGCAATTGACTCCACCGTCATATGAACAGACACATCATTCTGACACTGACCAAGAAGAACTGTTGAAAACAGCTAAAGTACTATTAAAAGCTTTGCAGTTTTCAGACTACCACTACTTCCGGGCTTTTTCATGCCATGTATATTTAAATGAAGGAAATCAAGTGTGTGTAATGCGAGGCTTTGACTGCGTGAAATAAAATGAAGGAAATATATGAAATGAACAGGTTAGGGTCCCTTACCAACAAGCGGTTTGAAGAACAGGTCAGTTGGTCCAGATGGATGGAAGGGGGGGGGGGGGGGGGGGGGGGAGAAGGAGTGAGTGGACTGAGTATGCATAATTTCCCTTTTTTAATATCCAATGAGTCGGGCAAGTTCTTGTTCCCTTGGCGCCTCTCCTCCATACTTCATGAGTTCTGCAGGGATGTTGTCTGTGCCTGAAGCCTCGCTACATTTCAGTGACTTCACTGATGCTACGACTCCACCAAGTATTGGAAATTCTTCCATATTTGATTAACTGGCACACTCTTTGGTTGAACGTAACTGCCTCTTTTAGCCAACATACTCAGTTCAAAAATTTGTTGGGAGGGCACTGTCCAATATCAGAATTCCTAATGATAATAATAATAATACATATATACCACCATCATGCCATGACAGTTTTTGTTTTCTCAAACCAGAATATTTCTGTACTAAATTCTATTAATCATGGGTTCATCATTGGGGCATATTCTGTCTTTTCATCAAGTTTTATTGAAATTGATAGAAATTTTCTTTTTTGCACAATTTGCTGACAGAAGAACAAATCAACAGACACCAGTGAGAAGACGACCTGTTCTGCACTGGAAGTATCTTGTACTTCATAGGATTCAGTCCAAAGCAGGTCGGTCTAGATTCATCTTTCAGTTTACATCCTTGTGCTTTAAGTGACCTGTGTTGTGAGTTACAGCATCGAAAATTTTTGAATGATACTTAATGGCACCATATTTGTTCATTATGATTATCATCAGTAAGTGAAAGAAACATATCTGAATTGCCCAATGTAATTGTAGAACAATCTTATGTAAATGTTTTGTTGTTTTTTTTGTGCTTGCAACACACTTACACAGCTAAACTTCAATCAACTTTTTGAGGAATACATAAAATTTTATTCATAATTATCATGATCACATTTTTCTCCTTTCTCCAAGAATAATACTGAAGTCCAATGAAAGTAGATCTGTACATTCTTCACCAAAGGACTAAATGTGTGACCAATCATCAAATTTCCTCAACCGACATTCAAAGTAACATTTTCTGTGCTTTTTTTTTTTTTTCCCCTTCTTTGCTACCATTCTCCATCAACCAACTGATTGTGTGACCAATCAAATTTCCTTATCCAATGAAACATTCTCAGTGTTCTTCCTTCTTACTACCATTCTCCATCAACCAACTCAATCTGTGACCAACTGAATTTCCTTTAACCTATGAAACGTTTTCTGTGTTTCTTTCTCCTTCTTGCAACCAGTCTCTATCAATTGACTGAATATTGAACATGTGACCAATAAATTTTCCTTCCCCAACATTAAAATAACAATAAAAAAAAAAAGTATTTTCTTTCAGCTTTCTGCTGCTGATCCTTACAAATAGACAATCCATGGCATAATGCTTTGTCTTGTAATTTGTTTGTCCACGTCAACTGGTGGAGCTATTCAAAATTCCTTTCAAAATGTGTTTCAATTTCCGCCTGCAGTCACCTCCCTTTGAGACTAACTTCTACTGAGCATCCACAGTGTTGTCAGGCAGCAGCAGCAAGCACCAGCTTCACACATCAAGTCACAAAGCGTCATGAAGCTGACTTCCCCCATCATGTTCTTGTGCATGGCATCGCAGTCCCAGTACCCCCAATCACTTTCAATACTTGGAATAAAAGATTTGTGACATGGAGGAGGCGAACGAGGTGAAAATGCCAGACCACAAACCACTTAATCCTTTCAATGAGAGAAACCTTCGAGAATACTTATCAAAACTAACATTGTACAGGGACACTAAGGCCGATTGAAACAAACAAAAGGGAAAAAACACTGACATCTCCCCTCAACTCCCTTCCCCACCTGTGTTTTGTATTGTTGTCGTAGGTGACTATATCAGTATATGCCAACAACTGGTTAGTCAGGTCCATCCGTATTATAGTGCCCTGGTTGCTTGACATTGTAATGTAACTTTGCACTTTTGCCCTCTAGAGGAAAGGTCATGCACACGCTCCACCTCAGACAGATCACGGAGAACTCTGCCTTGATACAAACTCAAACAAAAGAACAGATCAAAATCTTCCTGTGGAACAGACCATGCATCAGACTCACGATTTTAATGTTCATCACAATATTAGTAATGAAGACATGCCTAACTCACAACGTCAAAGGTGACTGGTTCATGCCCTGTACAGAAAAATAGTGCTCACCTCCCCCTCCCCCCCCCCCCCTCCCCCCCAACACAGCGCCCTTGAATATGATGTAAAACTGATTGGATCATTTTCAGACTAGCACTGTAGCGATCTGCCATGTTTTCTTCTCTTGTCCAATTTATGAACATGGTATGGGAGCAGCAAAATGTGGCAGGCAAGCAGCAAAGATGTTCAGCGCAAGTCGCTCACCTGTGAGGACATGATGCCGACAGCCACCTACTTTTAGTGCTACCCTCATCTAATCACCTGGGATCTCTTCATGTGGCCGTACAAGGTGACACGGTTTGTGCACGGGAAGAATAACAATTTTCATGCACTCCAAGACCTCACTTCAACAGACCTGTCTCACACTGCCGACCTGTAAGCATTGTAAAGCTATATTTCAAAATAAATCCAGTTTCTGAACAGAGAGCAGGGGAAGAATCACTATTTTCATTCATTCCAAGACCTCACTTCAAGACCTATCTCACACTGCTGATCTGTCAGAGTTGTAAAGTTATATCTCAAATTATTCCAGTTTCTAAAGCAAAAAAAAAAAAAAAAAAAAAAAAAAAATCTTCTGGATATAAAATTATAATCTATTTTTCTAAAAAGCACACAAACTATAAAAAAAAAAAAAAAAAAAAAAAAAAAAACACCCACATGAAAAGACTGGCACACACACACAACTGTTACATAACTGAACGTGTAAGAAATAAAGTATAATCACCAGAAATGAAAAAAAATAGAAGAGAAAGAACCTGGTAACAACCAAATGTGACATGTCAGGACCACAAACTGATTTTGACTGATGGCATATGCTCACAAACTCGTACAGCAACAGTCTGTTGGCGACAAAATAAAGCATACAACAGATGAAAATTCAAGAACACTAACTGAACTGAAACCAGTTTTCAATTCTATCCATTTGGGCTGATACCATGATCTCTGCTAAAAATCTACTTAAAATAATCTCATCATTCATTAACTTTCAACTACAAAACCTAAAGTTGGAAAGAACATAATTTACCAGAAATAGATTGTTATTTCATTCCCTCCCCCCTCTCCCCACCCCCCTTTAAACGCATTTGACCGAGTGGGATTATAATAAATTAAAAGATCAGCTATAGTATTTGAACAAACTTAATTCTTAATCATCTGCAGAAGAATGATTTGAACAGACTTGAAAATTCCCAACTGTCTTCAAAAGACTGGCAACTTAAATGGACCAACGCCTATTGGTCTGACAACTTGAGCAAGTTTTTAGAGCTTGTGTGTTCTTGTGGTGACTTTATGCTGACATTATAGAACAATTGATAAAACAAATCTACAGAGTCCACCGACAATCCCCAAACATTGAAATGAAGGTACCCATGTCACTGACAATTTACTAACAACAATATCACAAACACAAAAAAACGTCCAGTGCTGTCCAACCAATCTTGTTCTGAGTCTTCGTGCTGTCACTCAACCACAGTCTCATCAACTTCACCTGAAAAACAAACAAAAAAAACGAAATAAATTCTATTCGCAAATCTTTCTGTATTGAGACAAGACAATAAACTGGATCTTCAAGCAACAAATAACCATCATGAACAGCACACACTTTATCCTGTAGTGAAAATAATAATTTGACTAAGCACAACAGACTTACAGGTCTATACTGATTACGCTAACTTGACAAAATACAACAGACTTCAGATGTTAAGTATGAGAATAATGTACAGATTACTGTCTTCTGAAAATATTTTGATTATTTCATAAGTGATAGGTACGGGGAAAAAAAAAAGAAAAGAAAACTGGTCATCGGACCCCTGATTGATTGACTGGCTAGTTCTTCGCTTGCAAAGATTGGTGGGAAGTTCCTGCCAGGGATGGGCAGCATGCCCTTTGATGACTGATTAGTCCAATTCGTGATCTACAGGATCTGTGGCATTGTGGGCAGGTGTAGATCTGGCCTGCGTTGTTGGGCTGTGGACCTGGGTCCTTCCTTCTCCTTCTCTTCATCGGACCCCTAGTCACTGGGGTACTGATCACAGTCCAGATCAATAAGATTGTCTGCTTCAACTTCTATGAATTTGACAGTTCCTCACTTTCGTCATCAACATCATCTTCAGTGCGGTCATGTAGTATTACTTGTATTGTCTTCTCCTTCATACTTCACCGATGTGTGTGTGTGCGTGCATGTGAGATATCCATCATACCAGCACGTAATAGCCTATTCCTCCACAGAGGACATGTTTTAAATTTTTTTCTCTCGTACATGCATTAACAAATTGTACTTATGTTCTTCGAATTACTACACACTCTGCTTACCTTTTCCCACCGGAGTGCTGACTGGGTACACTGACGCCACCGTCTCCAGGTACGACACAAACAGGTCACTGGACTCGCGGTGCTTCCTCCTCCACAGATACTCTGCCAGGTGGAGGTTGAATGTCCCACTGCGTCGATGAAAGGCCAAAGGTCGCATAGTGCCGCCCTGGGTAACATTGGAGCACCCACTGAAATTCAAGTCATTGTGAATAAACAGCTGGGTGTCCTTGACCACGGTGTGCTCGTAGCCAAACTTTTTCAGCTGAGAGTACGCCTCGCAGGACGAGGTTCTCACGTGTGTGCCTAGAGCGATCTTTGTCTGCAGGAGAGGAAGCATGGTGTTTGGCTCCAGGTCTGGTGTGACGGCGAAGAGCACCTCGTTATTCTCGATGCAGATCCCAGCCAGAATGTACTGCCCTTGAAACGCGTGACTTTGTGGCTCTTGGAGCCCCCTTCGTTGTGGCTCTTGGAGCCCACAAAAAAGGATTCATAGAGTTCCACCGTGTAGCCCAACCCTCCAATCGGAGGCAGACTCATGAGAGAAAAAGCGCATGTTTCCCGGCAGTGGTTGTAGTAATCCACCACTGTTTCTGTGGATGTGGACACCATTCGGTCCGAGTCCTCACACTCTGGCATGGCACTTTCTGATTTGGCGGTGGGTATGTCGTACTTCTTGATGAAGCAATAGTCTAGAATGATCGCCTTCCTCAAGGAGAGGTTAGAGCTCACAAATTTGGTCCCCCACCTCAGCGGAACCTGGTTCCTGCCCAGCTTGCACGGCTGTTTGTTGCACTGGAAGCGGAAGAGAGGGTCTCTTCCCTTGGCGCACAATGCGATACAGTTTGTCCAAGCGCTGACCGCACAAAGGGCAGAACCGGAAGCGGGGCAACATGTTGAAGTGCTGGCCGAACTCCACTGCTGCTTCCTCGTTGGGCAGCAGCATGGCCAACCGGAACAAGTTGAAGGCGGTGCTGCTGCCACTCTGCAAGCGCTTCCCCAGCTTCGGATGCATGGGAAACATTCCTTTGTCCTTCGTCTCCGACACTTCCATGTCTTTCTTCCTTTTCGCCTTGGAAGGACCGTCTGGATTTTCTACCACATCAACATGATTTCTGTCACCCCATGAAACAGTGTCCTCGCTGTCTGCCACGCTCACATGGTTGTTCTTGGACTTGGGAGGTCTACCTTTCTTTCTCCGATGCGCCTTCTTCACAGACGCCGCAGTTTTCTTCAACGGCACTTTCTCCGTTTTCTTCCCCCTCCTCCCCTTACGGTGGGCGTGTCGGTCTGCTCTCTTCAGCTTGATGGAGGTGGGCGAGGAGGAGACGGCCACCATCACGTCCACCACCAGCCCCTCCACCACCTGATCATCAACAGCCGTCAGCTGCGATGAGGCGATATCCGTCATGTCCATGTGCTCTGCCGCTATATCACCAGGGGTGCACTGCTGTAACTGCTAACATCTCCGGCGTTGCTAGGCGCTGACACGACTCCGACCAGCGGTGACTGGATCTTCAAGGCGTCCATGTCAGGGACCTGCGGTGGGGTTCTGACGACGCTCATCACGGTGGTTGTGGAACAGGAGCCAGTCTCCCGCGCTGGGTTGGCGGTGGTGTTGCTGACCTGTGAAGGCCCGTTCTGGATGGGCGCTGGGGCAGAAGTGGTCCTGACACCTTCCACAGCACAGGTTTCTGGTGACATCACTGCGACGGGGCCGCTGGTAGCGTCAGCCATGCTAGGCACAGCACCGTTCTGAAACCACCAGAAAGCTGTTGGTAAAAACGGTAATGCACTAATGCAGGAATGTTGAAAACTGTTAATTGTATTTGATTTATCTGAATTAACTTGCACCAGTATTGTGTTGCATCATCCACCAACACTTCCCCACACCAGTAAATTTGAAAGCATCATTTATAAGATAACCGACAACAATCTTGATGACAGCGGGTCAGTTACACTGAGTCAATCTGATCTGCAGATGCACAGCACATCATCTTAATTTACCTGAACTGAGGCCTTTAAAACCTTAGTTCAACATTATCCAATGCATGCTGAAAATATGATAGTGAAATTAGTTCTACAATATTCAATGCATGCTGAAAACATGAGAGTGAAATTAGTTCTACAATATTCAATGCATGCTGAAAACATGAAATTCAGGGGAAACAAACAAAACCTGAATGCCTTACTCAGTTCACAATAATGATGATGATAATGAATGCTCACAGAGCACAATCATCATCTTAAAGAGGAGCTATTTACACTTAACATTAAGTCAAATAGCAACTATAGATATTCTGTATCTTCAAAAGCACACGAACATGTAGGGCAACTCGTATAGATCTTCAAAAGCAAATGAACAAGTTGGATAACTCTTGCTCCCATGTTGAGACAAAGCAGACAGTAATTTGTTTGTGTGTTCTTTTTGACTGTATTCAACACACACACACACACACACACACACACACACACACACACAGCTGTACCAGTGCTAATACATCTTTGTTCATCCCTCCAGTAGTTACAGCATACATCAGTCAGGTACCGGTACAGGCAAGCTTAAAACATTCTTTTTTTTGGATGTCCCCTTGTTTGTTCTGTGTGCTCTGTGTGGGCATTTGTGCTACTATTATTAAGGTGTTGTCAGCAGCATTTGTTTGGAGTTATGTGCATTTAATTATCTGATCAAAGAAGCAAAACCTGCGCTAACTGTTTGTTAGTTACTGTTTACTTTCTTCTTCCTCATTTAAGGTTTCCTTTCGTACCAATCAAACCAAGGTTACCGGAGTATGTCTTCTTTTGTCTGTGCATTCTGTTTGATTACATTCAAGACCAAAATGGCTGTGCCAGTCTTGAATGAAGGTTAATTTCTGTGTTTATTCATTTCTCCAGTTGTTGCTGTGTACAGGTGTCAGGGCTGAGGGTATACAGGCCAGCTTGAAACCTTCTTTCTTAGGGATGTCTCCTTGTTGTTGTGTGTGCTGTGCTGGCATTTGTGCAAGGCGAATGGGTTTCGTATGTAGCATTTGTTTGGAGTCATGGGCAGATAATTATCTCATGAAGAGAGTACAGGTTATACGTTACTCTACTTGTTCGTTTACAGGTTACTCTACTTATTCGTTAGTTACTGTTTACTATTCCATGCTTCATTTAAGATTTCCTTTCACGCCAGCTGAACCAAGGTTTTCCATGTTTGTCTCTGGTCATGTGTGTGAGTTCTGTTGGACTATATTTGATATCAAAAAGGTTGTGCCAGACCTGAATAAGGGCAACTGTTCATTTCTCCAGTTGTTGTTGCTCTGTACATGTCAGGTGCCTGGAACATTTTTTTTTTTTTTTTTTAACTTTGGTTTCATATTTCACCAGTTGTGCTTCTACAACCTTCAAGGTTAATTTTCAAACTAACCTCCAAAACTTCTTGTCGTATTTGTTGTTGATGTAATATCTAACAACCAATCAAAATATGTAGAATGCTATTCAAACTCACGAATCTGGGACACGCTCGCCGCCACCTAAAAACTACAGTAGGTCCACTCTCACAGCACAAAACACTCCCTGACGAGGGGAAAGCTGAAGCAATGACCTCACTCACCAGCACCGGCACCGCCACGCTGGTCACAGGAGCAGACCAGTGTGCAGGGTCGCCTGCAGGGCTGTTGGCACCGGCGCCCAGCACGCCGTCTTCCCTGCCTCTTCCGCCCGTTCCGTTGAGGCAGGTGGCAGGGGGCGGGTCAGCTTCTTCCGGGGGCTCCTCCTTCACGGGCACCCACTCCATGCCGCCGTCTTCCATGATGCCAGGGTCGCTGTCTTCATAGTCGTCCTCTGGCTCCACTTTCACTGTGGTCATGCACACAGAGGATGATCATGAAACAAACTCCGGTTACAGACATCAGATGCAGTTTAGAGGCAGACATGAAGAGTCTCTCTTGTCCTCAGTTTGGTTAAACACGCTTCCCATGTCAAGCGACACACTGTTACTGTTAGGAACAATGCACGTCAAGACAAGAGGTGAGCTAGACAGAACATAAACCTCGAACGTATGAACAGCAAGACATTTAATAGTAATAATAATAATGTTAATTTTTATAGCGTCTATTCTCTAAAGATTAGGGCTCTAAGTGCTTTACATATAATATAAAAAACACTCGTTGACACACCGCTGCCTACCTGGGTAGTGCCGACTGAACAGATGCCTGCTGGCGCATCATTCAGTCATTTCCTGTATTATCCGGTCAACATCGTGCACTTAATTTCCTTATTTCCTTCATTCTTTCCATTTCTCACGCAGGATGCATGCTATGTGTAACGTGTCATCCATACCAACGGCCAAACTGGCCTTCTCTTCCAAAAGTTGGTGATGGCCTTAGAAATGTTGAAGAAGCGGAAGCGACCTAGCCCTGTCAAAGTGTCTTCTGGAGCCAAATGACAGAGAGCCCCAGTGTTTTTTTACCGTGTTAGCAATGAAAAATTTGGCCGAACAGAGCTGATTTACTGCTGTAACTTACAAGAATTTGGCATGGCACAGTACATGGTGTCAGACAAATTTTTAGAATTACAAAATGTTACATCCCTTCTGAAGAATAAGTGAACAGGGCCTGAAAAGAGATCAGATGATGTTATTTCAGGCATGAAATCTCGAATGAATGTGTTCTACATATTCAGGAATGATTAAGGAAAAGGAAAAAAAAACCGTTGTTGTTAGTTTTTCTTTCAATTCTCAATGGAGTGAAGCAAGTTAAAATGTTTGTAAACCTAAAGGCTACAGTGGAACTTTCCATGCAGACATCTGTCAAGGAAAAGTCCATTTGACCATCACTCTACTGTGTAGAGTCTGAACCTAACAATCATACAACACAGTTTACCTTTGGTTCTGCACACTAGTGTCACAGTAGGAGGCCATCAAAAGAGGACAAAATAATTGCCTTCCGTTCCACTGCTGAGATTAACAACAAGGTCATATAGCATCGGAGAATACTCTGCAATGCCTGTACCTGTCTACATGTATATGAACACTATGCTGCCTAGAAAACTTGCGACTTGCCACACACAAACACACACACACACGTGCACATCCACACATATCCATACCTACATACACATACACACACACACACAAACAGTCATACGCACACAGAGTGACACACACACACACACACACACGCACACACACACACACACACACACACACACACACAGTGACACAGACATATGCACACACACACACATACACACACTCACCCACTCTCATACACACACACACACACACACTCACATACACACACACACGCGCACACGCACACACACACACACACACACACACACACACACACACACACACACACACACACTCACATCCACACACACACACACACACACACACACACAGAGCAGTGTGTGAGAAGCGAGCCATGGAAGTGTAAAATTGTCAATGTTGCAATCTCATCCTCAGTACCACTTTAGTAGCACACGTTACACCTAGCGTTGTTTATTCCACTTCCTGTTCACAGAGCTACACTCTGGCTTGTCCTGTCGCAACCATGCATGTCATGGAGATATTGGTAACCATGCTGACTTGACCATTGATAGCATCTAGTCATCTCATTGCAACGGTATCACCTGCAGTGTACATCAAGGGGAAAATGAACATGAAAAACCTTCCAGCTCTACCCAAATCCAACTAGATACCACCCTGATCACTCCCTCCCTTCTCCCCTCCCTAGGATTTTACACTTTCAGAAAACAGCATCTTACTCTCTGTGGCTGCTTATTGTGCTTACTGCACACAATGCTCCTTAAAAAAAAAAATTGACAGCGGAAAAATCCCAACAAACTGAAAAAAAATAAAAACACATAAAAAAAGACAACAACAAAAAAAACGCAGCGCTCTCTCAATATGTCACCCGAGTTGAAAATTGTGCATGATCTTGACTCCCAACTCTTGAAAAGAAAAAAAAACCCTGTATTTTTCTATAGTGCTATAATTTTTTAAAATCTGCTTCAACCAGGTCAACAGTTTTCCCTGTTGTAGTTTGAATCAAACTGCACTTGAAGGCCTTTACAGGACTACAAAGTCCCTGATCATTCTTCTTTGCCCCGGGACGAGTAGATTATAATCTGCCTGTCCACACAAATTTTTCTTCTTGCCCTCCTTAAGTCGAGTGGCGGTACACCAAAATCAGCACTTGACAGGTCAGCAAACACACAAATCATTCATTCGATGACAAGCACTGCACATGTGTAATAAAGGCTTCACCATGACAAATAGGACTTTTGTCATGAGGAAATATATATTGCTCTACCAAACAAACAGAATTGAGGGGGTAGGGGTGGGGGGGCGGAGGGGGTAACTATATTGCTCTACCAAACAAACAGAATTTGGGGAGGGGGGGGGGGGGGGGGGGGGGGGGGGGGGGAGACCAAAACAAACCGGTTCCCACTGTGTGTAACACTAACAGTATATTACTCTATAATATATATATTGCTTCTACCAATCACACTTCCATCACGGACTGAAAATAAAATCCTAATGTTGCTCTCTATAAACAGACAGCATATAATTAAGGAGAGTAGTTGTACCATTCCTGCACTGACCAAGCACAATGCCTATACACTGTTATCTGATTGCAGCATAGACTTCACACCCTAAAATCAAACCCTGAATAGGGGCTTATCAATTATGAAGAATGCGGCTGTCTCGAAGAAGTGGCCATCCTTAAATGTAGTTACCCAAAAAATTGCCTCACTTCAGAACTCAATTTTGAAAGCACAATTTCTGATAGTAGAAAATGGACTCTAAGAGCAAATTCACCAATCAAAAGTGAAAACCACTATGCCTATCATTGGCTAACAAAGGTGCGGAAACTAAGTATTTTCTTCAGATCTATGATATCATTCGACGTCACAGAAGCAGATGTATGCAAAAACTAAAGAAAGAAAATGTTTCTCATATAGTGAAAAATACTTTGATATAATTATAGCATATTAGCAGTAAATGCTGCACAATTTTTCTTGTGTTTTACATTTTAACGAGTTCTTGAGAGATCGATTTTCAAATACATATGGAATGTAATTCAGTGTAAACCTGGTGAGCATATTATTTTTGTTGACTTCTGGACATCGCCATCCCTTTTATAGATAGATCTATATAATTTGCTCAGCTTCCTTTGTGTGCTGAAAATTTTGCATTCAGATCACCTCTTCACAAGAAGTTCAATAACAAAAAAAAAAACAAAAAAAAAAAAAAAAAAAAAGCCTAGTCCCTGTCCCTGTTCTTTTAAGGCTTCAATGAGAAGCTTAAATGTAAAATTGCCTCTATATAAGCGACTTGTTTTTAGGTCACATATGTGTATATCCTATTGATTTTGTTTCAAGTCAACACACATTGATCATTAAACCCTCTGATAAAAAATAGGGTAGTACTAAAATAGTGAAAACAGCTAGGGGGTCGGTGGAATTAGAGATGTTCTCTGTGTGCAGACAGCAATTATTACACACATGCTGACGGACTCAGTGACTGAAGCCATTTAATGTCAGATTAACATATTGTTGTGCTGACACTAAAAAATAAAAAGCAATAAATTAATGAGAAATGAAAATGATACAAATAAATCTGAATAACATAAAAATCATAAAGGAAACAGGGAAACATTTAACAATTACAAGTAAAATAATAAAATCAGAAATTGCGATAATAAAACAAATTACATCTTAACTCAACTGTACTGAAAATTAAAAATCTCTCTCTCAAATCACCCCACACAAAACACACACACACACACACACACACACACACACACACACACACACACACACACACACACACACGTATGACACAAAAGACCCACACTTCCCCTCCCCATTACTCTTGAAAGACCGGCAACAATCGGTGGTAGTGGATGGCGCAGCTTCCAGCCGGGTCAGTGTGCAGTCTGGGGTCCCACAAGGCTCTGTTTTAGGGCCGGCACTTTTCTTGGCATACATTAATGACTTGTCAGAAGAACTCTCCTCACTGACACGCCTGTTTGCTGATGACACAGCTGTCTACCGTTTGAAGGCCTCCAAAACCGACCAAAGCGTACCTCAGGAAGACCTCAAGAAGTTAGAAGCATGGGAGCACAGCTGGGACATGGCATTCCATCCTGGAAAATGTACTACTCTCCCAGTTACAAAATCATCCTCTCCTGCAAAATCCGACTACACCCTCCACAACCATGGTCTAGAAACTGTCTCTACCTCCAGGTATCTAGGTGTTACCATCACAAGTGACCTAAGCTGGGACCTGCACATCAACGCCATCTGTGCTAAAGCCAACAAGACCCTCGGCTTCCTTAAAAGAAACCTGAAGATCCCAGCAGTGCGCCTCAAAGAAACAGCCTATAGACTTTTGTCAGACCGAGTACGCGTGCACCATATGGGACCTGCATACCCAAGTCAACATCAATAAGACTGAAGCTGTCCAGAGACCAGCAGCACGGTTTGTGGTCAACCAGTATCACAACACATCTAGCGTCACCGTTATGATCGACAAACTGCAATGACCGACTCTGCAGCACAGGCGCAAGGCAGCTAGGCTTGTCATGCTACAGAAAATAATGGACGGAGAGGCGATCGTCGACAAAAGCTGCATCGTGCCAGCCCCTCCCAGACAAAAAAGGAAGCACTCCCGCCAGCTCAACCAGATTCAGTGTAAAAAACCCAACATCGTCAAGTTTCCTTCTTCCCCAGAATGATACATGACTGGAACAACCTGCCTGAAACAGCTGTGGCAGCAGACACCTTGGACACCTTTACGTCTAGGGTGCCCCCCAGTCAGTAGGTAGTTAGATATTAGGTCCCTTCCCCCCCCCTCGCCATCCCCACTCTTACCCCAATAGCTTTTTTTGTTGTTTTTTTAATTTATTCTTGGGGCCCTGCTGTCTTAGATCAGCAAGGGACCGGCTAGCTCGGAAGGGCGAAAAGTGAAGTAACACTAACAGTAGCCTGCTGGAGAACTCACTTAGAGCAGGACTAGGTTTTTATCCTCACTTTTAGGTCTATCGCTTTCTATAAGTTGTTTTTCTTTCATTGCACCCCCCACAAAACGGTGTAAAAATCAATTGGATGATCATGGCCGTTCATGCAGTAAAAGTAAAAGTACAAGTATTCACACATGCATGCATGCACATATCCGCACTCACAAACAAATAAAAACCAAATCTCTCTCTCATGCACACACACACACACACATATACACCATGCCCCCCCCCCCCCCCCCAATCCCCCCCTTCACTCAAAATATACCCACACACAAAAACGTATAGACACATGCACAACATGCACTCACAAAGTCACATACTTGTAAACAAACCAAATTCTCTCTTTCTCTCTCTAGCGTGCACAGCATATATGCAAAAGTTTCATAAATGGAATGATGCGACCTAGTACGTGTAAAGAGTTGGACAGCTATGTTATGTAATAATTTCTTTGCTAGCTCTACGTGTAGACACAAATAAAAAAAACAAAACAAAACAAAACAAAATTCCATTACAAAAATCTGCCAAGTGGATGAGGCTTTATCAGATGTACAGCTGAACTGGTCAGACGCCAATTTGAGTCCAAAATGGGTTGGGACAAAAAGCACTATGCAATGTTAAAGGTAGATTTTTAGATAAAATTTTATCTCACATACACACACACACACACACACACACACACACCACATCATACCACCACTATCATGATTTGGGGATCTATGGTTTGCTCCCACAAACCCACAAGTTACTTACACACACACACACACACAACACACACACATGCACACACACACACACACGTGCACATACATGCAGGCACACACGTGCACACACACACATACATACACACACCCACACGTGTGTGCACACATACACACACAAGCATGCACACACATGTCCACACACACATACACACACACACAACATGCACACACACACATGGGCCCGTGCCTACACATCCATACACACGTGTACATTCACAAAGCACACATGCAAAAAAAAAAAAAAAAAAAAAAAAGGACAACCAATGTTAGTTACGCACTCAAGGTCTGACTAGCGCATTGGGCTAATATGTAGGTCAGACATCTGCTAAGTCTTAGCCACGAGACCCTCTTCTTCAAGTCTCTTATCTTAGCTGCAAGTTATCCATCAGCTTAAAATAACGCATAGTGTGGTCTAAAAACTTAGCGGATGTGGTGTAGTGTACATGGACTAGTCCGCTTGCAGTGACGCCCCCTTGATGAAACTGAAACTGCAACTGGCAAATGTTGAGTTTGCTAGGACTTTACCCTTTTAAACTTTGCACATCTTTCAGAAAATTTTTAAATCTGCTTTGACAATTATTCCCACATGCGCTCATAAACAAAACTGTTCACAGCACAAGTAGCCCTGCCTCTCATTTGCTGGTGCAGAAGGTGGTTTCATGCCATTTCACGTTTTAGAGGGCATTTTCACCCATACTTTCAAACATATTGCGAGTGATTTAGGGCTATAAATTTCTACATCTGCAAATCATGGTGGCGGTGGTGTGATGTGTATGTGTGCGTGCGCGCGCACACACGTGTGTGTGTGTGTGTGTGTGTGTGTGTGTGTGTAACAGCCCCGGCTGCGCACGGATAACATCTCTAATTACCACCGACCCCCCTGCTGTTTTAAACCATTTTGTAATACCCTAATTTTTACATGAGGGTCGATGTGACCCTAACTTTTAAGCTACGTGCATATGTCGTGTGTGACTAACACAGGCGACAATCTTTTCGGACAATCACAACGTCAGGTTTAGACTAGTCATTTGTCACCGTCACTGATTAATCGAATCCAAAGCCAGCTCAGTGCAAAGATCGGTACGCATCTGAATTATTCGCTGGTTGCGCTAAAGCCAGAGGTCACAAAACATACATTCTGGATCTTTGTTACTGTACTTGTTGGCTTAAATAAAGATAGCCGGGAACAGGGTTCACAAACCTTCCGACCATGTTGTCCATCTCGTTAGACCAAGTTGATCCTCCAATTTTTGCAATTTTACAACCAAATTTCTGGGCGATTCTCCACCGCCACTTTCTACAGTGTCCGACGAAGAAGCCATATGGTAAACACTTGATGTATCAGCTCGCCGTTTGCTTGAGATCTCAAACGTCTCGTTTGCCTTATTTACTTCTAACGACGATCGTTGTTGAGCCAAATCAAGGTTTTCCTGCAGATTTTTTTTCCCCCTTTTGCTACTTCCTCTCGTCCTTTTCCCACAATTCTCGTAAAATCATACCAGTTTAGGTTTCCTGAAATAGTATACGATCTTGGGTACTTTGCTTTGCTCGTTCAGGTTGGCGACTCCCGACACACGGTTCCGAATTTATTTTGTTTTGTTTTGTAAGCGTTATTAACAAGATCCATTAGGTGATACTCCCAACACACGGTTCCGAATTTATTTTGTTTTGTTTGTAAGCGTTATTAACAAGATCCATTAGGTGATAACACACATACATTCGTGCTCAATGCGAGGGATGCTGGCTCATAATTAACATACCTTGATAATTAACAGAGCATTGGAGTTGCCTTTTCTGATGAGACTGATATATACATAGCAGCAACCGTTTCAGACTTGAGTGTCTTCTCAGTTCCAAACTCTGCTGTTAGCCGAAGATGATTGAGATGGAGGACAGAACTCCCGAACTTTCTGTGCGTGATGACACTTCACTAGCCGTTGCAATTTCAGCGGGTAAGCCAACGTAGGCTCACGTTCAAGGGTGAGATGCAGAATGAGCACCAAATCAGTTCTGTGTACGCTAAAGCCCCCCCCCCCCCCCCCCCCCCCCCCCCCCCCCACACACACACACACACACACACACAGATACGGGGAAAGACAGACTGGGCGTTGAGTGAGTTCTGTTGCGTGAGCGGAGCGGGACGGTCAAAGGTCGGAGAAGTAGATGGGGAGGAGTAACGGAAGGGACGGGGGCGTGGAGGGGGGAGAGGGAGTTTCGCGGTTGGAAGGGGAAGAGGAGAATGGGCGGAGGTGGGGTGGTATGGGGGGAGGGGGAAGAGGAGGGGGGGGGGGGGGGAACGGCCGTGGGATATTTACGTCTCATGGTACCTCAAGGGTTCTATAATGATGTTGACGGCCTGAACAGAATAGCAACAGAACAAGCAACATGGCTCCAGGCTGAAAGCCTTTTGCTGTCTTCAACGTAAGGACTAAAAGAATGCATCTCTTATTTCATAGCCCGTGGATATTCATAACTATCAGTGTATAAACATTATTTATATTCCCAAATGCTGTTGAAAACATAACGTTTCAAAATATCTATCTGACTGGTTTTCAACCCTGCCTCTCTCATCTCCTCCTCCACTGTCCTCCTCCAGGTGCCGAGTGGTCTGCCTCGCTTCCTCTTCCCCGGTGGTGCCCATCTCAGCGCAGTGTGAGGGAGTCTGGTCTTGCCCATCCGAAGGATGTGTCCCAGCCACCTCCACCGCCGCTGCTTCACCTCGGCCACAATGTTGTTTATGCTGGTGCGCCTTGACACTTCCCTGTTGGTGACACGCTGCTGCCAGTGAGTTTCAGGATTCGGCGAAGACACCTTCCTTCGAAGCCTCTGAGCCTACTCTCAATCTTCTTGTTGGTTCTCCATGTCTCTGAGGCGTATAGGAGTACTAAGCGTACGTTGGACCTGTAGATCTTCAACTTGGTTTTGGTTTGCAGGACAGTTGATTTCCAGATGTTTTTCAACCCGTTGAATGCCCGGGCTGCGAGTCCTATCCTGGTTGAGATCTCCTTCTCGATGTTGCTGTCGGCCGAGATGTAGCTGCCGAGATACTTGAAGTGTTCCACCTCCTCTAGAGCTGAGCCTCGCACACTGGTCTTCTCTGCGCTCTTCGTCTTCACCTTCATGATCTTGGTCTTGTCGGGGTGAATCTTGAGTCCCCACACTGCTGGCTATTAGGTCCACTCTTGATGTTTTTTTTTTCCTGGATGTCTTTCTGGGCGTGCGACAGCAGTGCAATATCGTCGTACAAGCCCTCTCGCCCTATCGCTGGTGGCCATCCTCATCACCCAGTCAATGACGACAAGGAAAATTGTTGGCGAGATCACGCAGCCTTGCCTGACCCCGATCTGCACGTGGAACCACTCGCTCTGCTGTCCATCATGTCGCACACAGCACAGGTTGTCTGCGTACATGTCCTGTAGGATGTTGGTGACTTTAAGAGGAAACTCCGTAGGCTTCCAAGATCTTCCACAGCGAAGGATGATGGATGCTATCGGAAGCCTTTTTGAAATCGATATAGTTGATGTAGAGTGATGAATTCCATTCGAAGGACTATTCCACAATTGTTAATAAAACAAAGATCTGGTCTGTGCAGTTTCTCCCGCTTCTGAACCCTGCCTGTCCTTCTCGTAGGGTTCTCTCGACGGCTTGCCTCATGCGCTGTAGTGGCCCACTTTTATTCGGACTAGAAAGAGTGTGAAAGAGAAGACGTGGGGCAAGAAAAAAACAAATGCCATGCATAATTCTATATACTTCAATCAAATCTCCTCTAAACGTCCGATACTCCGAACTCGAAGTCAGGCCATTTTGCCCTCAGAAGTCAGGTCACCCGCTCCAACAATAATCCTTTTCGTAAATTTACGTTGAACTCTTTCAATTAAATGTACGTGCTTTTTAAGAAAGGAAACACTACAGGATTTGTATACTGCAATACTGATCAGACCAAGGCTTTTATAATATAATGGTAACATAAGATCCTTAGGTTTATTCCTTATAGTTGTCATAAGCATTCCGGGTTATTCCCCCCCCCCCCCCCCCCCCCCCCCCCCCCCCCCAATTCTGATAACACAGTTGTCGAATTTCAATCGTGGTTCCAAATATTACACCCAGTGTTTCCCAGCAATAGCAGTGTCCAGCGTACTTGGTTTGTCACTTTAGGAATAAGATGTGAAGGATTATTTTCACCACGATGTGAAAACTTAAATTTTTTTGCTATTGGCATCAAGTAATCACGCGCCGTCTATCCACTTAGGTACACTAAGTGTACACGACTGCAACTTATCATGCTTATATCTTAGGTATCAACGGCAGAATATAGGCTTACGCAAAAAATCTTTATACCACAGTCAACCTGTTACAGTAAATGATGAATGAAGAAAGTGGGCTCAAGCACACTGTCCTGAGACACACCACTTATGACATTGACTTTGGGTGATGATTTTTCCATTTACAGAAGCATACCGAGACGTACCACTTAGAAAATCTTTGATCCAACAAAGCAATTTATCTCGTAGTCATACAGTGTATATGTAAGTTTTGAATGAGTCACAGTATCAAATGCTTTGTATAAATCAAATATGTAGCATCGACTGGACTGCTATTTTGAAGACTCAGCATCCATTCGTGGACCGTGATTAGAAGCTTGGTCACACAGGATCTATCCTCCAGAAAAACCAAACTGTTCGACAGATGATAAATGGTACAGGACCATGTCATTGTCCAGCACATCACCGACTAAGCCCTCGAACAACTTAAAAAACACAACCGAAGCTAGACTGACAGGTCTATAGCTGCCCCACTTATTTCATTACCCGTTTAAAAAAAAAACAACAACAAAAAAAAGGTGTGTGTGTGTGTGTGTGTGTGTGTGTGTGTGTGTGTGTGTGTGTGTGTGTCGTACCACAGCTTCTTTTCATGCCCTGGGTTTAGTACCAGTTTCTACTGACTCATCAAATAAAACCTTAAGTGGATGTGTCATAACTTCTGCAAGTTCCTTTAAGACTCAAGACATGACAAAAAAAAATGTTTTCGGATGTGTGTACACACACACACACACACACACGCACACACTCATTCACTCACACACATTTGCTCACCGGTGATCGAAAATCAAGAGAAAGAACTGCCATACACAGAGAGTAGAAAATCAAGGGAGAGAATTGCATGCCGGGAGTAGAAAATCAAGGGAAAGAATTGCATGCAGAGAGAAGGAAATCACTGGAAAGAATTGCGGGGAGTAATTCATAGCAAACCGGGACTCGTTCACCTCACTGCTTCTTCTTCTTCTACCTCTTGAAAATTCCCGTTGTTCGTTTCATGTTGCCCGTCAGAAGATCAATAACAGGTCGAGGGCCGGTTGCTTTAATGTTCATGTTTATCCTGTAGCTCAGCTTCGACGTCCGCCGCAGTCACCATTTTTTCAAACCAACCTTGACCTTGTTACTATTGACGTTATGGTGGAATTTAAAACAGATAGAAAGAGAAACAGACACTGTAGATGATTTAAACTTCCGTCGTTGTTTTATCTCTCGTCACTTTAAGTTAGGAAAGTGTAAACAATAAAGTCGTGGGGACGTAAATCGCTGAAATCTGTAAGCTTGCGTGCGATTGGGAGAAAGAACCAGCGGCATTTACCTGTCGGGGAAGCCAATGTAGACGGTAATGTTCTTTTTCCTGTTGCCTTCACAAAAGAGGTTGCCTTTTTTTCTGTTTCTGTTGGTTTGTCTGTCTGTTGTTCCCCTTTCTTTCCTTTCGTTATTCTCAACTTCTCGGTGTAGTCTTTGTGTCCATCCCCCCCCCCCCCCCCCCCCCCCCCCCCCCCCCCCCCCCCCCCCCCCCCCCCCCCCCCCCCCCCCCCCCCATCTTCTCTCTCTCCCTTCCTCTCTATCTCTGTCTGTATTTCTCTCTATTTTTTTTTCTTATTCAGTTACACATTCCATCACAACAACAACACATCACAGAATGTAACAGCTCCAATTTATTCAACACTATACTTCGTGCGTGTGATTTTCACACACACACACACACACACACGCGCGCGCGCGCGCGCGCGCACGCACACACACATGCGCGCACGCACATACACGCGCGCGCGCGCGCACACACACACACACACTTCACACACACACAAAATAATGTGTACTGATAACTATCTACATAGAAACAACTCACATGGCAGCATGTACGTAAATGTCAATTTGCTAACAACTATACACAAGCGAGTGAGCGCGAACCCCCCAACCCCATCCCACTCTTCTCCTTACACACACACACACACACACACACACACACACACACACACACACACACACACACTCGCGCACACACGCACACGCGCGCGCGCGCACGTACAACACACGCGCGCGCGAACACACACACACACACCACACACACACACACACACACACACTCCATCCACCATTCTAAACCCTCATCCACATACTCAATTCATCAGTCCCTCTACATCCATCGATCCATCGGACACGATACAGGATTTGAACCAGCGGACCTCAGCCACCAGCAAGGAATCACGCAGCCGGAAATGCACGACCTTGACCATGCTGGCCTTCAGCCCGCCGTGGCTGACGTACAGGTCCATCTCTGACGTCAGCACCAGGCCCTGAGGATGACGCAAGCGCTGCTCCGCCGTCACCAGATGACGCACAAACTCGCCCCGCCGCGTGAAGGCGGACACGCGGTCGTTGTAGCGGTCGCAGACCAGGATGTTGCCCTGGGAGTCCGTGCACACACCGCATGAGGGAACTTGAAGCTGCCGTCGTCCTTGCCGAACACCGCCGATCGTCCTGACGAACCTCCCGTCCTGGCTGAAGATCACCAGGCGGTGGTGACCCGAGTCCGACACGATGACGTCACCCTGAGGGGACACGGGACGTAGCGGGGCTGGTGGAACGTCACGGAGCCTCCGCCGAGGTGTCGGAGGAGGAAAGCGCCGTGGGCGGTGAGACGCTGACTTTGTGGGTGTGTATGTCCGTCACGATGATCTGGCCCTGTGACGTCACGGCCAAGCCGGAGGGGCATGACAGGTGGCCTTGACCTACGCTGCCGCAGTAGACCCCGCCGTCGCGCGCCAGCAGCGCCACCTTCCGGTGCTTGCGTGACGTCACGGCCAGGCAACGGCCGTCTGACGTCAGGGCGGCGGCCCAGGGTTCTGTGACGTGTTCTGACGCGTAGGTTCTGGTCACCTTACCTGTTTCGTCAAACGCCTGCCCCAGAGAGAGAGAGAGAGGAGAGAGAGGAGAGAGAGAGAGAGAGAGAGAGAGAGAGAGAGAGAGAGAGAGGAAAACAACATGTTCAAGAAGCACTCGGACCCAACACTTCCCCGGGGACAGGAAGATTTACCTCCCTTATGTCTTCCTGACTGTTTGAGTGCCCCCCGCCTATCTTTAGTTCCAATGCTCGCCGTACTGGAGGTGGACTAAGACTTGCCACTGCTGACCGTGTACAACGTTTAACTTCAAAGTATTGCGAGAGAGAGAGAGAGAGAGAGAGAGAGAGAGAGAGAGAGAGAGAGAGAGAGAGAGAGAGAGAGAGAGAGTCTGTCTGTGCTGTTTGTTCCTCTTTGTTTTGTATTGTTTTTGTTTTTCTTCTTTTTTCTTTCTCTCTTTTTTTCTTCTTCTTTCTTTTTTGCGAGAAAATTATTTTTGAAAGTATTGGTCTCCTCCATTTCAAAATAAATGCAGTACCCACTTCTTCCTCTCCCTCCCCCCCCCCCCCCCCCCCCTCCCCGTCCCCACCCTCGGTGGGAGGGTTAGGAGCTGGGGGTGGAGGGGAAGAAAATCAAACTTCACACACACACACACACACACACACACACACACACACACACACACACACACACACTCACACACACACACACACACACACACACACACACACACACAACCAAAGTACAAAACCCCACGTACATCATGGTTACATTGATTGTTAGTGGAGAAATGATCATAACATGACAAATATCGCGTAACACACTACAACACGATGCACAGACCTGTCGTGAGAAATACATTACAATAGTCAGTAACTTGAAAACGAAGTTCTGTGTCCTCTTCCATACCAAACACACCACGCATTCCGGCTCCCCCCCGCCCGCAAACCAACCCTGGACTGTCCAGTGGGCTCTCTGGCACCGACAAGGTAGTGTGGCTTATAGCTCAGCCGATCGCAAAGGGCCATGTCAGGGCAGTCACTGCACTGGAGTCAACTCACAAGTCATTAAAAAAAAAAAAAAAAAAAAAAAACCCTCATTCACACAACCTTTTGGAACACATCTTCTAAAAACACATTGGGAATTTTGTTAAAAAAAAAAAATTCCTTCCGTAAAATCTTAGATCAGATGAAAAATGTTATCTCTTTCGAAAATTCAAAGATCACATCAGTTGGGACATCTCTGAACAAGGTTTTCATGGAGTCTGCTGTAAAATGTTATGTCTTACATCATGCAAGTCCCAACACTCTAAAAGAATATGTTTCACTGTGAGTGATACATGACACAGAATGCACCAACACACACACACACACACACACACACGCGCGCGCGCGCGCGCACACACACACACACACACACACGCGCGCGCGCGCGCGCGCGTACGCGTACACGCACGAACCACACACACACACACACACACACACACACACACACACACACACACACACACACACAGAGAGCTTTTTTCACCTTTTAAAAGATAAGAATGTGTGTAAAGGGAGGCCTGAACGCAAACAGCACAAGACTGTTTCTTCCTTACGGCCGCCTCGGGAACATGGTAAAACTCTTTCTGGTTTGGACGGATTTTTAAAATTGGTATCCGTCTGCAAGTTCCATTCCTCCTGGCACCGACAGTCCACATGGAGCAAGCTATCAGCATGGAGTCTTCTTCTTCTTCTTCTTCTGCGTATGCAGGCTGATACTCCTGCGGACACTCCCTATATGGACAGGCAAGTATTAATCCCATCTTTCAAACAAAGGGAGTGGAGTTTTGTGTGTATGACCATTTTTTTTTAAAAATCCCGCCATTAAGGCAGCCATATTCCATCTTCGGGGAAGGGCAGCATATTCCATCTTCGGGAAGGTGCATGCTATGTGTAACGTGTCATCCATACCAACGGCCAAACTGGCCTTCTCTTCGAAAGTTGGTGATGGGATTTGACGTGTGTGCAAGATGTTATGCGTGCGTTCACACACGGAAGCTCGGTTTATAGTCTCATTCGAAGGACTGTATGGGAAACGGAGTCAGAACCAATGTTAACTCCGAGGGAAAAATCTCCATGTATCAAAACGGCCTGAGGGAGATTCGAACTCGCAACCCTTGCATTACGAGTCCGGCGCTCTACCAACTGAGCTATTTCCGGCGCCCCCAGCGTCCAGTCACCCTGAGGCGACCGGCCAGAGATTACCCTGCACTGCTGCCCGGTCACCTCGGTGGCGCCTGTTCTGATCCAACACATGATGAGGATGGTACCCACTAACATCTACCCCTCTCCCACCTTTTCTGATGGAAATGATTGCTTGGTCGCGGAGCCAGCGTGAGTGAGCATCGTCTTCTGGAGGGTGCCACCACGTCTGTCGAGCGATAGTCCCTGTGAATTTTATCGGTGACCTCTCAGACAAACTCACCGGGAACACGTAGACGTGGAGAGGAAATCAGAAACTGAGGTCAACATGACATTAAGGCATGAAAGGCCACAGAATGTTAGACCCTTTTTTTTTCCCAGTCTGATCGATGAAGGTGAGGATGAGGCAGATGATGCTATAGTACTTCCATTCTGATCTGAGAATGACATGACGGGGCTGCACTCTACGCTTACTCTTATAGTCTGTCCCAGCGTGCCAACCAGGTCCGAGAGATACAGACACCTGCAGTTTTTGGTCAATCAGAGAATTTAAGCGACACTGTCTGAGACGCGTGGATGAAACTAGACTGTATGGCTCTAGTCTTCCCACTGAGTCCATGGCAAACTCTACTCTGGGTAAGAGCCGGTTAGGGCTGAAAAATATCACAAAAACATGGCTCTCAGGGGAATCGAACCCACGACCCCCCACCTTCCCCCGCTCAAAATTCGACACGCTGACCACTGCCTCATAACGGCTGATATAAGGTACACCTTTGCTTTGGGATAGTTCCATGTTGCCACGGGTTCTTTAACGGGTATGGGCACGTGCAAGCCGCACGCATGGAACCTCATTTTGTCGTCACATCTGAAAGAATGTCATCCAGAGCCAACAGTCTAGGGTTAATGTCGTCACATCTGAAAGAACGTCATCAAGAACCAACAGTCCAGGTTTAATGTCGTGACATCTGAAAGAATGTCATCCAGAACCAACAGTCCAGGTTTAATGTCGTGACATCTGAAAGAATGTCATCCAGAACCAACAGTCCAGGTTTAATGTCGTGACATCTGAAAGAATGTCATCCAGAACCAACAGTTAAGGTTTAATGTCGTGACATCTGAAAGAATGTCATCCAGAACCAACAGTTAAGGTTTGACGGAGCAACGTAAGGGGGAGGGGTGGGTTTATTGGAGAAGAGAAGGGTGGGAATGTGAGAGAGAGAGGGGGGAACGGGAGGGTACGGACGGAGGGAAGGAACGCTGTGGGGGGGGGGGGGGGGGGGGGTTCACTATACAACACAGACCTACAGACCTGCAGACGACTGCTGACTAGGTCAGTGACCAGTAGCTGACCCTCTCCCAGGTACTGGATGTCCGTGGCATCCTGTAGGCCTCCCTCCGTTTTTTCCACGACCCCCTGTCATCACCATCATCAGCACCAGCAGCATCAGCGTCATCATCATCATCAACATCGTCAACGTCAGCTGCAGCACATTCACACACACACACACACACACACACACACACACACACACACACACACACCCTACCGATCTCTCTATCAATATATGGTAATTTTCTTATGATGAAGATCGTAGTCATCCTTACTGTCGGACTAGGCTAAACACTACCACGATCACCACCATCATCAGCATCGTCGTCAACCTCATCATCACCATGGTCATCATCATAGCCATCGTCATTATCATCATCATCCTCACGTTTCCGTAACAACAGCAAAAGCACCAATATCACCGTCAAATTCATCATCACCCATCATCATCATCATCATCATCATCATCATCATCATCACCATCACCATCATCACCATCACCACCATTATCACCACCACCACCACCACCACCACCACCACCACCATCATCATCATCATCATCATCATCGTCATCACCATCACCACCATCATCATCGTCGTCGTCGTCGTCGTCGTCGACCAGTGCGTGTCTACGCTGTTACCTCTATCGTCTGTCTTCCTGATCATCCCCTATCGCTGCACAGATCATCACAACTCCCCACATTTTGATTTTTATGTTGTATTCTTTTGATTTGATCTCTTATACCTTCGCTAAGGAACTATGTCCGTTTTTTTTTTTTTTCAGCATGAGGTACAGTTTTCTCTAGAGTCCGTTTTTCTTTCTTTCATTTTTCTTTTTTTTTTTTTTTTTTTTGTCCTGCTGTCCCATCTCCTGTGCTCCTTCCTGGCACTGTACCCACAGCGCTCATTCCAACCCTTCATCCACAGCAAGGAGCCGGGCCGGTCCGCCACAGCTCCAGCAATCCACAGGGAACAGTCAATGTCAAGTCGTCATGAGGCAACCCACTGGAGGAGACACTGCGCTGCTGCCGAGTCACTTCGTTAGTGCTCAGTGGTACCTGTTCTGATTCAACATTCGCAGGACACCAACTATTTAAGCGCCCTATGCCCTATTGAAGACACAAAGTTGCTTATTTGCGGAACCGGCGTGTGCGAGTTCTCCCCCCTCCGCAGGGCGCTACCAGAGAGAGAGAGAGAGAGAGAGAGAGGAGAGAGAGAGAGAGAGAGAGAGAGAGAGAGAGAGACAGAGAGAGAGAGAGGACATAATTAAACATCACACTGTACATTCATATACGTATGCGCACGCTTAGTAATAGACGCAAGGTATAATACACTACAATAAACGACAATGTAGCACGAAATTTATGTAAGGGAAACAAACATGATGATGATGATGATATGATGATGATGATGATGATAATCATCATCATCATCATCATCATCATCTCAACATTTTAGATGTGAAAAAAATGGACACCCTTCTTCTACACTACAATACAAGCCGCGTTTTGATGAAACTCACGCCAACAATCAACATCCAAACAAAAAAGAACGTTTAAAGAAACCCACTGTCTCACCAAATTCGGAGCCACACTCCACACGAAGTCGCGCGAAACCGTTGCCATGATCGCCGGCCTCATCATCCTCACAACAGAACAAGTTGATGTTGCCCCCTAGACAGGAAACACCGGGGGGCGACAACACTCTCTTCGGCTCCTCTCTAGCTTTGGAGTCTCGTTTGGTGACCGTCTTGTTATCTGTTGGTGCAGACGAACTCTTAGACAATCGTCACGAGAACATGTAAGCATGTGGTGGAGTTCACTGAGGCTGATGATAATGTATGCTTGAGCTGTCCGTTACATGATACGTTCACGTGGTTCACGGGGCGTCATCGTGTTTTCATATACAGCCCATCACGGATACACTGAAGGTGAATGTCATCATCGTGGAGCATTTCACCCGGGCATCGTTGACTGTTGCTTGCGTCTGTTATATCTTGAAAAGGTTGTTCTCTTTATGCTAATCTTTGCAGCCGTCCAGAAGATTAATCTAATGGGATGGGAGGGGGGGGGGGGGGGGGGGGGGGGGGGGGAGTTGGGGGAGGGAGGAGGAAGGGTGCGTTACCGTTTGGACCCCCAGATCTGCGTGCCCCTATCCTTCCATTCCCTCCTCTCCCTCCCCCACCCCGAGTTCTTTCGTACTTTCACAAAATGTATTTGAATGAGTGAGTGTGTGTGTGTGTGTGTGTGTGTGTGTGTGTGTGTGTGTGTGTGTGTGTGAGTGAGTTTGTACGTGTATGTGTGTACGTGCGTGCGTGCGTGCTCACGCATGCGCGTCTGTGTGCGAGTGTGTGTGTTTGTCTGTGTGTGAGAGCGTGCGTGCGTGCGAACGTGTGTGTGTGTGGGTGTGGTATGTGTGTGTAAACGTGCCTCGGTGTATGTTTCCAACTTACTGATGAAAAAAAAAAACAACCAACTAAAAGTCTGAAAAGCATAATCGCGAAAACATAGAACATAACATGACACTCCCCCCCCCCCCCCCCCCCCCCCCCCCCCCCCCCTTTTTTTTTTTTTTTCTCACTCACCAATCTGCCGCTTGGAATTCTGGTCGCCGACGCACGAGTCATCAAACGTCACTACTTTCCTGTGACGTAACGAGACTTTTGACGTCATTCTGGAGCTGGTGTTTTCGTCTCCGACGTACACGTTCCATTTCTTCAGCACCGATCTGATGTTCATGTTGGCCATCTCGCCTAGCAGCAGACAGGAGGTTCTGGCGCCAGCTGGCTGTCACTTTCACCCCCCCGCCACGCTGTCGTCGTCCAGTGGGTGCGGTTCGTTGCAAGGTGAAGTGACCGCAGGCGGAAACTGAAACAAATTTAAAGCCATATTTGAACTAACTCCACCAGTCAACATGGACAAACGAATCACAAGACAAAACACGACGCGTTTCGACCTCGAAGTATTTTTTTTCAGGCGAGACAAACAACGTTCAGGACAACGAAAATGAAGAACGACCATCTTGAGCTGAATTTGACCAGATAAGTGATTGTTCGTTCTTCATTTTCGTTGTCCTGAGTGTCGTTTGTCTTGTCTGAAGAAGACCTAAGAGGTCTAAACGCGTCGTGTTTTGTCTTGTAATTCGTTGTCCATATTATTTGGCGGGGTTGCTTCGACTCGTTTTGAAATTTGTGGGTACAGGTCATGCTAGACTTAACAAGATGCAAAGCATATAAACGTACTCCCAGTTTAGCTTGAATAAAAGTACTTTCTGAAATTCCATAAAGAAGTAAAACCGCTTTGGGGGCCGTTATAGCGTTAGTAACGGCTATTTCTGGTAAAAAATAAAACATCGGGCATCATCCATGACCCATAGTGAACACACGTACAAATTTCCAGAAAGATCGGCACAGAAATTTTGTCTGGAGCGAGTGGAACACATTTTGACCACGGACAGACACACAGACAGCATTTCTTCGATCCATTGCAAAGTATTCCCTGTTCTATAAGAACTGGGAGTGCAAAAAACTACGCTCCACCTACACAGTGCTGTACTAAGTAAATCTATGTGTATTCCCCCCCCCATTCATTTTTTTCATTTTTTTTCTTTTCTTTTCTTTTCTTTCAATGTTTCTTTTCTCTTCTCTCTTTCTTCCTTCCTTCCTTTTTTTTTTTGGGGGGGGGGGGGGGGGGGGGGGGGGGGGGGGGGTATGTACGAATTGGCCAGATTGACAAGTATGATAATTATTGTTGCCTCCTTCAGGTTCAGAGATCATCATCATCAACAACAACATCAACAATAACAACAAAGCAAAACTAAGCAAACAAATGAAATTAGTATCAAGTCAATGTCGCGTCTCCCCCCCCCCCCCCCCCCCCCCCACCTTTTTTTTCAAATCTTTCTGCTCCTCCTTTTCACTTTTTTTCTTCCCCTTCCCGTCCCCAATCCCCTTCCTCCCCCCCCCCACCCCCCCCCCCCCCCCCAACTGCCCCTCCGTACAATGAACGTTCTACTTTGATTTAAAAGCACGTCATGCCCGTATGACAAGACATTCAATTACATTCAGCAGATAACATACACTTCGGGACCTTGAGTGTATTATGAAACCCAACCACAGATAATTGTTTTTTTCCGTTTTTCCCCCACCTTCTCCTCTTTTCTGTCTCTCTGTTTTCTCCTCTTTTCTGTCTCTCTTCTTTTCATCTGATTATCGCCTTCATTCTTACCTTCCTTCCTTTTTAGGTGCCTGAATTGGTCAGTGAGTCGCGCTGTCCCTCGATGTGAACAAAATCAACACAACGTAAACAAAAGATTGGAGACTGAAACGAGGGTG
>JADBJO010001852.1:235000-250000 GCA_016801955.1 Conus betulinus
TTCACACCCCAGATATATATATCCTCCCCCCACCCCCCACTTTTCTAAATGCGTTCAAAGCCTCATCTGGATGGAGTGCTACCCCCCCCAAACTCTTTTCCGATGTCTTCAATGCGCGGTAATATGATTAGTTTTCCCCGGACCCCCACCACCCCCACCCCCATTTTCCCACTTTTGCACACCCCCCCCACCCCGATGTGCGCCCCCCTTATCCTGTAGTTATGTTCTAAAAGATTCTTTGGGGCTCCAAACATGTATGTGCATCTCACAAGGGAGGACGAGAGTACTTGGAAGGGGGCACTCACTATGCCAAAAAAGACCCCCCCCCCCTGGTGCATTGTGCTGAGTTGTTCGTGCCCCCCCCCCCCCCCGTTCGCGTCGCGCGTGCATGTGCAAGATTAGGGGTGTGTGCATAGGATGGTGGGGTGTGGGTTAGGTGGTGGAGACACAGGCGCCCCCCCCCCATGCTCACCCCACCCCCCCCCACCCTTATGTTGGCCCCCCCCCACCCCACTTTCAAAAAAAATGCCCCCCACCCCACTCTCCCCATTCTCTCCCCTCCCCCCTCCCTCGCCCCCCCCCCCCCCCCCCCCCCCCCCCACCCCCTTACTTTGCCTTTCTCTCTGACCCCACTTTTTCGGCATACTTGTTAGATTTTACACTTGGGAAGAACCGCAAGGGCACTCATTATTTCAGAAGTAATTCTGTTAAGAAATGTTCAACACCACACAAATCATCCAGCATCAAACTTTGCTTCCTGGATGAATATTGCACACCGCAAAGAACAAGGGATCTTATCGGTCAACAGAGCAGTGTTTATGTGATTATGATGGTAGTGCTCCAGAATCCCTCTCTGCAATACAGTCTCTTTTCAATGCTGTGATTGTATTGTGGATGTGCAGTCAGTCCAGTCTCGTGCAGTTTGCACAGAGGATTATCATTTTACACCCATTCTTTCTGTTAAAAGAGGAAGAAGCTCTGGTGCATCCATGTTTTGTTCGACCCACAGTGGAACAATATATATATTCCTCAATGGGAACCTGGACGATGACATAATAGGTGGATCCAAGCGCAGGTAATCTGTAATCACGACTGCAAAGAGTTACCTTTGAAAGTGGAGCTAGCGTGGACGTTCCAAGCCTCATCATCTTGACCAGAAATAACGTCGGTGGAGCTCATATATATATATTTAGTGTTGGGACTTGCATGATGCGATACATAAACACTTTACAGCATGCTCCATGAAAATCTTGTTCAGCGATGTCCCACCTGATGCGGTCTTTGAATTTCTGAAAGAGATAAACAGATCTTAAGATTTGACGGAAGAGAGTTTCTTAATGAAATTTCCGATGCGTTTTTAAAGGTGTATTTCAAACCGTTACATCATCTAATGAATCATCCCCCCCATGAATCATCCCCCCCCCCCCCCCCCCCCCCCCCCCCCCCCCCCCCCCCCAAATGACTTGTGAGTTGACTTCAGTGCCGTGACGGCCCTTTGCGGTTGGTTGGTCACAGAGCTAAAGAAGCAACACTACCTTTACCTCACTGCCCTCGTGCAATACAGTGAACTGACTGTGTACGTTGAACCATGACTTTTTCTTCGTCCATATCTCCGTGAACAGTTCACTGTGCCACTACACTTTAAAAAAAAAAAAAAGTGTCCTCAATGGGAACCTTGACGATGACATAATAGGTGGATCCAAGCGCAGGTAATCTGTAATCACGACTGCAAAGAGTTTCCTGTGAAAGTGGAGCTAGCGTGGACGTTCCAAGCCTCGTCTTGACCAGAAATAACGTTGGTGGAGCTCATATCCGACCCTCAGAAATGATCTCTGGTTTACCTGTGAGAGACAACTGAGCACCTGCTACCTTTAATAATGATATTAATTACTACCACTACTACTTCTACTACTATCACTACTAAATATATGATTAGTATTTGCAGAGCGCAATTCTTGTTCAAAACTAAACACTGCGCTTTCATACACCATTCAGACCTTCATTCATTCACGTTATTACAGCTGTCTTACAACAGAAAATATTGTAGTGGCTTTCATTCCAAGAGTTACATGAGCATCAGTAGCCCCCACATGTGACCCGTTAATTCATTGCTGATAACCCTTCAAGACTTTTAAATCTGTTTACAAGTTTTAGCACTTGTCCTGCTTCGAATTTCTAGTCTTGGTTACTTTCGGCACTTGTCTTGCTTTGAACTTTTTAGTCTTGGTAGTTAGGTTTCAGCACTTCTCTTGTATTGAATTTCCAGTCTTGGCAGTTAAGATTCAGCACTTGTCTTGCGTTGAATTTCTAGTCTTGGAAAACAAACGAAAAAAATAAAAAAAAAACCAACAAATGCTGGCAGGTCTTAACGTTTTATCAGAAATAAGATATTAAAAAAAATTGTAGAATGAAAACTGGAGAATGACCTCAAAGGCAGAAAACAAAAGTGAATGAAAATGAAGAAAGAAATTTAAAAAAAGAAAAAAAAAAAAAAAAAAAAAAGAGAGAGTGCAAGAAAAGAGGATGTTACTATCACGGAATACCAGAAGAGGAGGGGGGGGGGGAGGGTGGCACTGGAAGAGCCTTTCCCATCTCCACGGGGAGGTCCCCCGCTACCTCCGCTCCCCGTTTAAAACGACAATGTCGGTGGGTGGTACTACTCGAAGACCAGGCAGCAGAGACTTTTGAGGAGCAGGGGAGATAACCCTCAGAAAGGACTGAGCTTTTGATGGCGCGGTTACGTCCCCTGAAACACCAACCCTCCGTTGACAGATTGCGGAATGGATTAAGTCGAAACAAGTACTCGACCCCACTTTGGGACAGCGGAGACGGACAGCGGCCATTTGCCAGTTTAGAATCAATTAATCAACGAGTGGGGGGAAAAAAACTTTCAACAACAGAGACAGAGAATTTGTTGCAAAGGAAGAAAAAAACTGTGTGCAAAAAGAGGAGGAAAATAATGTAAAGTTGAAAAAAACTCTCTGGGCAGAGCTTGACAAGAGGTCTTCAGCGCGAAGAACCCCCCCTTGACAGGTGTTTTGGCCCTGACCTCCTTACCTTCTAAGGGGGCCGGGCCACATCCAGGTCACGACTCCCAGATGCCCTTCTACTGCCCCCCAAAACAGCCATAAACAGTGCAAGCAGAGTTGAAACCAAGGGCATTTAGCACAAAACTTCCATGAGATGAGGATAAAGTTTGCACTGAAAAGCGAAAAAAGCGCCTTTGGCATCCACATATGGGCAGCCGATGTGCATTCCTGGTGTGACCTTGTCAGTCAGTGAGTTACTGTAATCTGTCGTTTCAGTATTTTTCACATGATGAAACAGTTTTAAATCAAGGACAAGTAGTTGATAACTAGATCATAATTTTGTTTACCTGGTAATTGCATTTATCATTGTCTTAACAACAGAATGGTTTCCACCTACCGTTAATTCAGATGAAAAAAGACAATACAACAACAACAACAAATCCAAAGAGTGGCTACCATCTCTATAACTTGAGCTAACTAATGGAATGAACGTGAACAGAATTATCAACTTTGGGGCTTCAAGCTGGGCAGAATTCCAGCATATCCCATAATGCTATATCTCACAGGATTTGAACCACTGACCCCATGATTGTCATCTCTATATTACCAGTCTCTGTTGGCTTGCTGCTCTGGTTTTTGCATGGCATTTTTGACATGTCCGTAGGAATGGTAAATGACATACACATTCATGTACACACATCAACCACATTCAAATATCACACACACACACACGCGTGCGCACACACGCACACACATTCACCCTTTCACATACACACAGAGAAACGTTACTTTCAACAACTTGTTTTTAAACACTTTGAGAGTCTGGTCCTCCTCACAAGAAATGTTGCTTTTTTTTTTTTGTGTGTGTTTATGTGCATGTTAGATATATATGTATACACACATTATATATACATACACATCTATACATATGGAGAGAGAGAGAGAGAGAGAGAGAGAGAGAGAGAGAGAGAGAGAGAGAGAGAGATCGTTTTCTAGCATCAGTGTTCAAGGAAAGAAAGACAACATGCAGAACTGAACAGAAGAGAGAGAGAGAATTTATATATAAAAAAAAAATGCTTTGTGTGTGTGTGTGACCTTTGACATTAAAAATAGGAGCTGAAAAAACTTTCAGTACATTTTGATGATGTACATGAATACACTTGACTGACAGCTTCTTGTGCAGCACAAAATCTGCCAATGGCAGCAATTTCTTATACATCGGTGGGATGGGTGGGAGAATATATTACCTTTTTTGCATTATGAATTTCATAACATCACATAACAACATTTCTTTTCAACAAACTGAACTTACTGAAGTGCAAACTGCCATCATGACCACCAAGCGTGTGTCCAACACTAAACATGAGATAAATATGATAAGCAGCAAAAAAAAAAGAAAAAAAAAAAAGTTCCGAAATGTTTTATCATTTTCATAACGGTACACCATGCACCATCCATGTTCCCTCCTCCCCCTTCCCTCCTCCATTATAGTCCCAGTCTAAAAAAAAATGTTGACATTTCATATTCAAAGAGAGTTGTACCCAGTCCTCTTTGTATGTCAACTATGTATACACAACTCAGAAAAAGATTGTAGCAACGAGTGATAAGAGAGGTACAGAGTTCAAAGGGAAATAAATCCTGTTGCATGCAGAAAATGAGAGAAGACGTAAACTGCAAATCTCTGTGAGCTGCGAGGTGAGGTGACTGCAGGAAAATCTAAATAAATTTAATTGGAAATAACTCCGCCGGATATCATGGACAAACGCATTACAAGACAAAACATGTATTTCGACCTCCGAGGTCTTCTTCAGGCAAGAGAAACAACACTCAGGACGTCGAAAATGAAGAACCAGCTATCACTTATCTTGTCAAATGGTTGAAATGCGTTTGTTTTGTCTTGCAATTCGTTTGTGCGTGTTATCTGGCAGGGTTATTTCCAATACCTTTTAAAATTTACAAATGTCTGTGTTCAAGAATAATCAAATCACAAGGAAAGAGTATGCTGGGTTGCCATTTGTGATACAATTCTCAATTTGATTGGTTGAACAGTTCTCTTGGGTCTTCTTCAGGCAAGACACAAAACAATGAGGACAACGAAAATGAACGAGCAATCACTTATCTTCAATCACTTCAGCGCAAGATAGGCACTGAATTTAACCTTTCTCACCTTTGTAATTTTATTGTTTGAACCTGGATAACAAAAACACACATAAAGAAAAAAGAAAAAAACAAAAAAAAAACACACACCAAAAGGTAGCCTGCTATGAAATCAATTTCCGTAGGAAAATCATGTTGTGCCATAAGGAAGGGGCTACTTACATGCTTCAGGGCTGGTGCGTTGGGCATGGCACTTCCTCTACATGATACACATCTATGTCACAGATCTGGACAACAGTATGCCTGCTGCCTTTTCCTTCTGCTTAATCTGCAACATGACCTTTCTTGTGGTACAGAAATCACTGTATGCTTTATCTTTTCTGTTTCAGTGAATCATAGCATCGTGTCAGTGCACACACATACACACAAATACACACACACAAACACATACTCACACAAACGCATGCATGCATGCAGGCAAGTGCATGCACGCATGCACACAAACACTCACACATGCATTCACACACAACGCACACACATGCATGCACGCACACACACACATGCACGCACACAATCACTCACACACACACAAACGCTCACACACACATTCACACACACACACATACACGCACACACACATACACGCACACACACATACACACACACACATACATATATATTCTGGGAGGAGGGGGACAGGGACGGGGGGGGGGAGGGAGAAAAAACTGCAAGCAAATACTTTCTCCGTCATTGCGACAAGGACTTCCAAGATCTGGAAGAACGAAAAAAAACTAACAAGGTGGAGAAGGGGAGGTGGGGGTGAAGAAGGATGTAGGAGGGGGTGAGGGGGGAAGGGATAAAGGTACTGACTCCCCCCCACTGACAGCCTAATTTATGGGAGCCATCCAGTTCTGTCCTGTGCACAGTTCTCGTTAGTAATGCATGTGTAGAGTTGGCCTTCGTCTTCTAAGTCATATTCCTCGGTCTGGGTCTGGTCTGTGTGTGTGTTAGTTCATCTATGGCGTATGACAGGGAAAGATAATTCTATGGCACTCTTCACCACCATGGGGAAAGCATCACCATCCCACATGCCTCCGAAGACAGTCTGCGAAGAGCATATGATGCGAAATGGGAAAGAAATGCCAGAAAGTAATAAACAACAACAATGTGAAGAAAGAATGATCACTATCAAAAAGAAACCTTGAGCCTGAGCCTTCATTTGATCTTCATTTATATCAATTGTTCAAAAACAAATTGTTTGTCATACTGTTTCATCACGCAAAACTTTCAAAAAAAAACTAAATCTTCCATGATTGCTTAAATCCAGCGTTGGCAACATATGGCACACGAGTTTGAGAATTTTCTACACAATATCATTCATGGCACAGGTTAACGTGTACAGCACATTGTATGTCACGTGTCATCACTGATTCAGAGCTAGGCTGTTTACAGCAGGAATGGAGATGTCTGAACACTCGTCTAAGATTCCGTCTCTGTGTCAGAACTGTAGTGATCGTCATCACGTATTTGCTCTTCAGGGCTCTCTTCTCTATGGTCCGTGCCAGACTCGCTTCCCCTTCACTGTTTCTGCTGTCTCTTTTCTTTTCTCTGCTTTGCTTTGTCCGGTCCTTTTCACTCTTTGGCAGTCTGGGTCTGCCTTTCTCAATGTTTCACTTTCTTTGTCTGTAACACAATCTGTCACCATTTGGCTGCCACTGTCTGTTGCTGCTGATAGCATTCTACTGGCAGACTGAAGTTCTGTGCTGCCTGCGTCGTCTTTGTTCTTCCTCTTCTTCTGCTTTTCAGAGATGTTCCTACTGTCTTGGGGAGGGGTTTTCTATCGTCAAGTCATGATGGACCCTCTCTTTACCTGCCTCAGCCTCTGGTCGTGGTGACTGTTCTCTGATGTCGGCTGCCTCATGCTCTACACTCTGCCCACTTGCTGCATCTGTCTTCTCTCGATCGTCGTCAAGGTCACCATTACCCATCCTGCCATTCACCATGTGCGTCACCTCCGGCGGCTTGGCTTCCATCGACTCCCTGATGGCCGTGGACAGGGCAAAAGCAGCTGCCACATCAGAATGATCGTGGCTCCGCATGTGAGTGGAGAGCAGGGTGTTCGAGGAGAAGGTCGACCCGCACACGATGCACTCACAGGGGCGGAGCTCTCCATGACTCCGCATGTGGATCTCGCGGTACTTGGCCGAAGAGTAGCTCACCCGCACACGGAACACTTGAAGGGCTTGTGCTGGGAGTGGCTCCGCAGGTGAGCGTTCAGGTTGCTGCGCTGGGTGAAACTGCTTGCCGCAGGTGTCACACTTGAACGGCCGGATGCCGGCGTGAGACCGGAGGTGAACCTTCAGGGTGTGGGCCCGCGAAAACACCTGCCCGCATTTCCGGCACATGTTCTCTTTCCGCCCCGCCGACGCGGGCTGCGGATGGTCGTGCCGCATGTGCGAGGCGAAGTCGATGGAGCGGACGAACACCTCCCCGCAGAGGTCGCATGAGTACGTGCTGTCCTTGGGGAAGCACTGGATCTCCAGTTTGAGCGCAGTGCCCTCCCCTGCCCCGCCTTGCCTGCTGGCCGGGTCGACCGACTTCAGCGTCTGCACGTAGACGGTGGTGTTGTCCTGCGACACGGTCACGATGGGTTTGTTGTGGGTGCGCGCGTGCTTCTTCAGCTGTCCTGAGGTGATGAAGGCACGGTCGCACTCGCTGCAGACAAAGGGTCGCTCTCCGGTATGAGTTCTCGTGTGCACCTTCAGGGACCCTTGGGTGGTGTAGGATAGCCCACACAGATCACACTTGAATGGTTTCTCTCCTGGACAAAATTGAACATGAGAAACCGATTATTGCACAGTGAATGGGTTTTCTTTTCTTTTTTTTCAGGTTGCAGGAGGCAGAAAGGTTGCTGGGAAATTAAGAAACTATTATTAAACTTATGAAACTCTGTGTGTGTGTGTGTGTGTGTGTGTGTGTGTGTGTGTGTGTGTGTGTGTGACTGACCATTGGCGATGATATAGTTACTTGCCATGGACTGGAGGGCTATAATCAACATGATCTTATGTGTATGTGTATGCCTGAAACTGCACATGTGTATGCATTGTGACAATGGCAGCATGCAAATGTGTGTGTCTCTGTGTATGACATAGCTTGTGCATGTGTGTGTGTGTGTGTGTGTGTGTGTGTGTGTGTGTGTGTGTGTGTGTGTGTGTGTGTGTGTGTGTGTGTGTGTGTGTGTGTGTTTCATGAATCTGGTCATGTCATGAAAAATTAAAGCAAATCACATTTTGCTGTCAACAATGCTGGATTTTACACAAGCTGTTGACTTCTTTCGTAAGAAAATAGATCCAAATTTCTACAGATGCACTAATTATCTAATCTTGCACAGAATCACCCTGTCACAACATATGCATACATTCACATACGCAAATTTAACTTTGCAAATATATGACAAGAAATTTTCATTACTGAAGCTTGACCCCCCTCCCCTCCTCCTATTCCAATTCTCCATGACCCTCATAATTTTGACGGTTACAAACAGCCTCAGAATCTGAGGTCCAGGTAAACACTGTTGCCTTTTCAGATCAAAACTTAGTTTCAAAGCACTGTGTGTAGAGTATGAGATGAAAGAGGAAGCCATCCCATGCCTTCTACTGCCTTAAACTTCTCTGAACTGAATCAGGTACCTGTTTACTCCAGGGAAGAAAGACAGGGTTTTGAAGCTGAAAAAAAATCCACCACCATGATTTCTTCAAACTTACGACTGTCAGCTCCATAGCCGAACGCTTTTAAACCCTTGGGACTACAAGCCCCTCTTGTAGTCTGTCTGCACTGCATTCTGGACTGTGATATGTCCTGCATTCACAGTTTCCGTTTAGTCTATGATGTTGGAGGGATGCAAGCTACAGAATGGTGATTAGAAATTGGTTTAATCCTTACAAATGTGCATCTGTCAGTAAGAACGAACAGCTATTGATAAACACTCTGGATGAATGTGTGAAAAAAAACGTTCACACGCACACAAATGAGGCGTAGCAACCAAACGTTTTACATGACAGAGATAAAAAGATGAGATATGCACATACCATATGCACACAAGTGCATGCACGCACATTGAGGGTGGGGTGGGGGGCGGGGGATGGGAGGAGGAAGTGGACCATGTGTGTGTCGGGAGGAAGAAATTGGAAGAGATGAGAGAAAAAAAAAAAAACCCACAAGGGGTTGGGCGAGAAATGGTTAAAACCCAAATGGGACTGTCCCGGTTGGAACAGTCTAACACACCGAAGTCAAATGGGACTGTCCCGGTTGGAACAAGTCTAACACACCCAAGTGAAATGGGGACTGTCCGGTTGGAACAAGTCTAACATACTCAAGTCTGTGTAAGAACCAGTGCTTATTGATAAAGACTCTGGATTAATGAGTAACAACAAGCAAATGATGTGCTTTACCCACAGTTCCACATGAGAAAAAAAAAATGACACACACACACACACACACACACACACACACACACACAAAGTACACATACACACACACACACACATGCACATACAGACACAGACACACACACACACATACACACACACATGCATATACACACACACACACACACACACACACACACACACACACACACACACACAGTGTGAGGAAATTGGACCTTGTGGGAAGGGTGGGGAGTGGGGGGGAACTGAAAAAAGAAGAGAAGAAAAAAAAAAAACCACTTGGGACCGGAAAGCAAAGGCTTAAACTCTGAACAAAACAATAAAAAAAAAACAAACAAACACTTGGAATTGAACTATAAAGGTTTAAACCCACAAACAAAACGCTAAAAGAACCCCCAACAAAAGAAAAACAGGCCCACAGACCAGTATGGGAACGCATGTGGGTCTCCAGATGGTAGCTCCGCTGGAAGGCGGCGGGGCAGAGGCGGCAGGCAAAAGGCTTGTTGCTGGGGTTGTCCGGGTGCTCCGTCTGCCGATGCTTGCTCAGCTCGCTGGGGCTCCAGCACTTCAGCCCGCAGTCCTCGCAGGTGAACGCCCCTTCTTCCGCGTGGATCCGTCGGTGCTCCGTGAGCAGGCGCCCGTGCAGGAAAGCCTCACCGCAGACGGTGCAGGGGTAGGGCAGGAGGCCGTTGTGTTTGCGGGCGTGGATGCGCAGGTAGGAGGAGGAGGTGAAGGCGTCGCCGCACTCGCGGCAGATGAACGGCCGCTCCCCGGAGTGCTTGCGCAGGTGCTCGTTGTAGCGGGACGGCCAGCGGAAGCTCATGCCGCACTCGGGCGCAGACAAAACTGGGAATAAGACAATGATCTCTTTGAAATTTTTTTTATTCAGTGAGATGCTAGATGTGTAAGTGTGTTTTACAGGCAAAAAAATACCATACAGTTTCTGGAAGTACACAAACCTACAATAGTGCATGCAGGTAAAACTAAGTCTCTCTTTTTCTGTGTATTACATTATTTGCAGGGGGAAAATTAGTTACGTAAGTGCATGCTCACCGTCTTTGAAAAGAGTTTTTGAAAATATTCTAATGTGACAAACAAAAAGCAGCATTTCTCTTTTTTCCATGATAAATTAATAATAAAAAAAGAAAAAGAAAAGAAAGACCATCAACATTCAGATGTTCTAGACATCATTCATACACAAACCAAACCATCCATAAAAGTGTTCGAATCAAACCATAGTGATTCAATGCTTTCAACAATGAATTACTGTCTTGGACTGAAAATTAAAGTGATGTGTTCTGACCACATACACACAGGATAATTTCCTCTTTCCAAGGCTTCTTTTCCTGTAAACATCCCTACTGACTCAGTGTTGCAATTCAGCAATGAAGAACAATCTGTGCAGTCTTATTTTCTAAATTAATCTTCACACTAATACTGCCTTCTGCAGTTAGTTTGAATTTCAGATGTAGTGCAGCCCAGCTGACACAAGACTGACACTGGGGCCATTCCACGGCTGTCATTTAACAAAAAAAACAAAAAAAAAAGACAAACACAACTACCAACACCAATCCGATACAGCAAACAAGAACCTGCCACGCTTGCTGAACGACTGGATGAAACATCAACGAGTTAAGGAATGCATGGAGATAAGCAACGAGAAGATCTTAAGTCGATGGCTGGCCCCAACACAACCAGTCACACCGATATACCTGGCCATGGCAGAAGCCAGAATCTGTTCAATATTCACTTACACTTCCTCCTGAAGTTGAGCAGTATGGCTCTGAGCCCTGGCAAAGCCTGGGTGGGGGGGTGGGGGTAGGGATGGGGGGGGGGTGAAGTGTTCAGAAGAATGTTCCCAACCTGTGGGGGTGGGGTGAAGTGTTTTGAAGAATGTTCCCAGCCTACCTGGCCAACCCAATGTGCTGACATGATAAATGCTGGCGTCGCTGCCTGTGTAATTCACTGTTTCATGACAGGCTGCGTGGAGGCCACTGCACAGTGGCTGTTCCCATCAGCAGTAACTCCTGTATGGGACTGCACTCTTAACAAAAGAAGATTCTCTCCCTTTTTTTTTTTCTTCCACCAATCAATGGATGAAAAAAAAAAAAAATCATACTTTGTTTATTGGAAAATGGTATTTTTTTCTCTTCATGATAATACATGTTATTTTTGATGCAAAGAGCCTCAAACAAGGAACGTCCAAAATGTTTGTGTTGCGCAGTCAAAAATTCATTTTTTTTTTTTTTTTACCTCACCAACAACACAGTTTTGGTGTTCACTGAAAGGTATCTCAAAGCTTACTGAGGGCAAAAGTTTTATGTCTTATCCTTTCTGTTCAATTATAAAACAAAAAGCTTTCGTGTTTGTATTAAGAGGCATAAAAAAAAAAAAAAAAAGTCGTCTGCTATCCCTTTTGAAAAATTGAAAAGTGTATGCATGCGGATGATCAGGCAGGAAAGTTGAAAACTTAAAGATTCTACGTCACCATCAACAGCCTTCACTGGGTTATACAAAAAAGCAAAAAATGCGTAGCTTGCACAACACTGGAAGAGAAGACAGGCCCACCATACACTACATTCCCCATCAATGCCCATCTTGCACCGAGTTCGACAAAGGTAAGCGATTACTCGTTCTTCATTTTTGCTGTTTACCTTGCCTGAAGGAGACTTAGGAGGCTGAAACGCGTTGTCTTTTGTCTTGTGATTCCTTTGTCTACATTGTTTGGTGGAGTTAGCATGGTTACTTTTAAAATGTATCTTCCCCATCAAAAATGCCCTGACAATCCCTCACACAGCAGCAACATTCTGCCGTTCATGTTCTGTTGTGACAGCACTACTCTCTACCAGTGACTGGAATGATAAAACATGAACACTGCTCCCCACCCCCCAACCCACTCTGACCAATCACATTTTCTTACATCTGTGGTTTCTGGTTCCGTCGGCGCGTCCTCGTCTGCTGGTTCGCACTACTGGCTTGTCAGGCTTCAGATTGGCAGTTTCTGGCAAACTGCTGAGGTGTGACGATGCCTGTTGATCTTTTCTGACGGTGCCAGACAGGTCAGTTGTTCCTGGGGGCTGTTTCTTCTGCGACTGGCCTCTCTCTGCGTGCAGCACCTGTAGACACGCACTGGCGCACATGAACAACACAAATGCTGTTCACTGAAAATATCATAACAATTTGTGTGGACATCTTAAGTTACAGCACGTTGCACATGGTCATCATAACCTTGTTGGAAGTTATTCACACAACAAATATTCCGTATGTTCTTGTACTGCCCTACACAGCAAGGGAGAGAACAAACTGAAACAAACAAACAAGAACAAGAGCATGAACAGCAAAAGGGCAGAGAGAAAAACAAGCACAAACATTGGCTTTTTTTTTTTTCTTTTCTCTCTCTCTCTCTCTCTTTTTTTTTTTTTTTTGGGGGGAGCATGGGTGGGAAAGTGATGGAGGCACAGGAGGGGTGGTTGTGTGGTTGGGGGAAGGGGGAGGGGGATGGAAGTGTAGTGGAGAAAAGGGCAAAAGCAAGGTCTGTGGATAATCTTTTGCTTGTTTGTTTTAAATCAATTAGCTCAAACTGATTTTCAATTTTGTTGTGTTATCATTTCATCTTCACACACACACACACACACACACACACACACACACATACACACACACACACACACACACACTATATATATATATATATATATATATATATACATACATATATATACATAAAATTATTATTGTTATTTTTTTTTTTGCAAACTGTAAAGAAACTACTCAAACTGAGAATACATTAGCGTTACTAACAAAACAAAACAACAACAAAATCAAAACATCTGATCATATTCATAGCACTTATAATTTATTTCGAGTTGGTTACAAATTGTGCAGCTGCATGGTGGGAATAATGATTGTAATACACAGACCAAACTTGCAAGGTACCACAACTGACACTTGCACTTTTGTCAGTTGACATTGATCATTTTGGTGACACTAATTTCATGACAATTCTTGGCATTGTTTGATACACTATTTATATCAGTCACACGGAAACAGGAGTTAAAATACAGGAAGATCTGATTTTAAAGCTCGTAACTTGAGATGGACCTATCTGGAACAATGAACTGTAGTATTTGACCTAGAAACCTGTAGATTTAAATGATGAACTGTTTCACATAAATCATGTGGAAACAAGAGTAAAGCAAAAGAAAAATCCAATTTCTAAACTTTCAACTTTGAACTATAACTATCTGAAAGACTAACTCTTTAAGTTTTTTCTTTGAAACCTATGCATTTGTGTGCAATTGTCAAAGTGTATTCATGCGCATGCATGCACGCACACACACACATATATACATGTACACTCACACACACACATATACACACACGCACACACACACATGCATGCACAAACACACACGACGTGTACACACACACACACACACACACACACACACACACACACACGCACACTCTGCCCACCTTCAGGTTCTGAAATGATACCTTTTTCCTCTTTGCTCTGGGGGTCAGTGACAGAACCACAGGTACTCTCCGTGACACCAACGACCTCTTCCGTCGGCTGACCACCGTCCTTCTGGCAGCATCAGATGAATGTTTCACACCGGCGCCAGCGCTATTCATGCCAGACGACACAGCCTCCTCAGCTGATACAGCAAGCTGATGCATCACAGACCTATCTTCTCCGCTAGCACAACCCCCGCTCGACTGTTCACTCCTGTACATCTGGAATGGGAATACTGCCTTACAGCAATCGTCCGTGTCCAGTTCTTCCTTCTTCACTTTAACAGGGCGAACATTTCTCACAGTTGATGTAATGTCATTGGAGCTGCCTTGTGTAAGATGCTGCTGATTTAGTGGTTCCCTGTCATTGTTTTCGTCCAACGAGGATGGTGGAAAATGAACAGGACTCCAAGATGTTTGGTATCCATCCTCATGATCGCTTTCTGGTTCCAGTTTAATTACCATGTTGCCATTTTCTAAAATCAGACCTAGTAATATCTGTTTCTCCTTTCAAATCTATTTTGTTATTATATTCAGAAATGAACCGCGTCTTGATAGGCATACTTGTAGCTGAGGTTGCCATCATGTCAATTTCTTTTTCTCTCCCTTCACTGAGGTGGGAAAGTCACATCTGCAAAAATAATGTTAGTTCACATCTGCAATGAATTTCTGTTCACAGACACAGACACAGACACACACACACACACACACATTTTTCTCCCTTCACTGAGGTGGGAAAGTCACATCTGCAAAAATAATGTTAGTTCACATCTGCAATGAATTTCTGTTCACAGACACAGACACAGACACACACACACATTCATAAGAGAAGAGTGGGTAGGGGGGGGGGGGGGAGGGGAGGGGGGGGGTGGGGAGGGACTTACATAAGAAAGGTGCTAGGTGGAGAGGGG
>JADBJO010001852.1:255000-257500 GCA_016801955.1 Conus betulinus
CAAACACAGCATCTGGCTACAACAACAAACACAGCATCTGGCTACGACAACAAACACAGCATCTGGCTACAACAACAAACACAGCATCTGGCTACAACAACAACACAGCATCTGGCTATGACAACAAACACAGCATCTGGCTACAACAACAAGCACAGCATCTGGCTACAAACACAGCATCTGGCAAACAACAGCATCTGGCTACAACAACAAACACAGCATCTGGCTACAACAACAAACACAGCATCTGGCTACAACAACAAACACAGCATCTGGCTACAGCAGTGACGCAGGTATCTCTGAGGACAGCACTGAGTGTTGCGTTTCGTTATGTGAAGGAAATACACTCATAAAACTCGTACCAGAGCTTTTTTTTCCAGCCAGTCTCTCTCTGTGTCTCTCTGTCTGTCTGTCTGTCTGTCTCTCTGTCTGTCTGTCTGTCTGTCTGTCTGTCTCTCGCCCCCTCTCTCTCGCTCTCCACCCCCTCTCTCAAACAAAAACAAAACAAGAACAACAACGAGCGGCAAACGTCACATCGAAGGAACCACTGTCCTACTAAAGGGGCTAAACTTCCAGCCGATTCTGTTTGAAACTTTTTTTGTTGCCTCCCTTAGACCGAGACTACTGTTGTTATCTTGCTCGCTTGTCATTCTCATTTTTTCCTTTTTTCACCTTAATGTTTCTTTTTCTTTTCATTTCATCCTGTCATCCTCTCTTTTCTTCATCTAAAAATTCATTAAAGTGCGTTTGCTACAATCGAGTTTTTTTTTTTTTTTTCCGATTTAATTTGGTTGCAAACAGAAACAATCTCTCTCTCTCTCTCTCTCTCTCTCTCTCTCTCTCTCTCTCTCTCTCTCTCTCTCTCTCTCTCTCTCTCTCTCTCTCTCTCTCTCTCTCTCTCATACGCATGCACACATGCTCGCGATATTGAGTATTAATTAAACTAGCAACATGTAAGCAACATTACTGAACGACAACTGAACTGCACTGACAAACACTCGAATTAAGATATGAAACATTGGTACCATTAGGTGTCATTAGGTATCATTAGGTGTCATTAGGTATCATTAGGTGTCATTAGGTGTCATTAGGTGTCATTAGGTGTCATTAGGTATCATTAGGTATCACTAGGTGTCATTAGGTATCATTGGTATCTGATAACCGAATTTTTCGAATTCCCTCCTATAACCGAAAGCAGCACGGTTCTAGAGCATTCTCGTTTTCTGTGGCAATACACTGGAATTCCCTGCCTTTCCTTCTACGTCATGCCCCTTCCTTCTCGACTTTCAAGTCTGCACTGAAAACGTATCTGTTCAAACGCCAGTTGCAGAATACCACCTGAAATATTACTAAATTCGACATGTCACTTGCACACTTTGCTCGTGTACAAATGAGCTGTTCATATAGTGTGTTTATGTATGCAACATAATGTTCCAGTGTGTGTGTGTGTGTGTGTGTGTGTGTGTGTGTGTGTGTGTGTGTGTGTGTGTGTGTGTGTGTGTGTGTGTGTGTGTGTGTGTGTGTGCGCGCGCGCGCGCGCGCGAGTGTGCTGTGTGCGTGCATGCGTGCGTGCGTGTGTATGTTTATGACTCGTGAACGCAGAATTGTGTGTGTGTGTGTGTGTGTGTGTGTGTGTGTGTGTGTGTGTGTGTGTTCTGTGTTATATATGTATATATATATATATATATATATATATATATATATATATATATATATATATATATATATACATACATATTTATACGTTGAATTGTTAAAACTTGTAAGGCACCCTGTAGCCTACGTTGTTAGGATCGGCGCAATAGAAACTGTCCCTCATTATTATTATTATTATTAGAAAACTAAACAAACGGTGATTTGACTTCTTAATTAATGAATGGAAGGCTAACGTTCTTAATATGACCCACTTCTGTATAGCTTGATTCAGCTAACAATTGGGAGGAGCGGGGAGGGATGGGGGGAGGGGGGGGGGGGGGGGGTAAGAGGAGGGGGTTGGTAGGTAAGAAGGGGGTGAAAGGAGGTGGGTATGACGTCAATAGGTTGAATGACATTTGGTTGTTGTAGATGAACCTGAAAACATGAAGATCAGTCAATAGTGAAGAGATTCGTTTTTGAAGTCCAACCGTTCCCCCCTCCTCCCCCACCACAGCCCCCTTTTCCCCCCGTGACCCCCCCCCCCCCCCCCCCCCCCTCCTCCGCCAACTTGCCTGTAAAATGTTGGGTCATCTGTGCGTTCATTAGTTTGAAGCATGCCGAGAACTGAAAAGATTGAATTGCACACGCAAAGTAGTAGCGCATGCGACTACCTAAAATCGACTTAGAGAGGAACAACATGTTTTTTATCAAGTGTGAGGCTGTGTGGAAAAAAGAAGAACGAGTAAGCTTCTCCTAGACCGACGATCGATAGCAATACACGTGCGTCGGCTGGGCTGAATACCCGAGTTTATGCGCATGTATCTACTTTGGTACATTGGCTCACAGAACGAAAGGGTATGTTTCT
>JADBJO010001852.1:262500-270000 GCA_016801955.1 Conus betulinus
GGCAGGGACGACTAAACCTTTCATTCTACCGTCGGCCATTGAAATGCTGCGGCAACAAGGAGGGTGGACGGGATGGGGAGGGAGTGGGTGGTGGCGGTGGGACTGGTAGGAAGAGGGGAATTTAGGGAATGGGGGCAACAGGTGGGGGTGGAGGTGGGCGGGGCGACTGGGTGGATGTAGGGGGGGGGTGGGGGTGGGGGTTGGGCTGGGTTGGGGGGTTGAGCTGGGTTCAAACCCATGATAGAGAGGTTTCAAACCCATGACACACTGACACAGTCAGAGACAGAGAGGAAAGAGAGAGAGAGAGAGAGAGAGAGAGAGAGAGAGAGAGAGAGTCAACTCTACTCAGCTCAACTCAAACAGTTTAATTGCAAAGGCCACCGACCTATCTGCATTGAAGTAAGAAACGAAAGTAGAAACACACGGGCTCGGCGCATATACTGAAAATTATGAAAGGAAATATTTGCATAACAAAAAATGGATGCTCTTCTTGAAATTAATCCGGCATTTGTGTGTTAACTGATAGCAGTTCACCTCTTCGTTTCACTGATTTGAAAATGAACATAGCTACAGAGCGAGTTACAATTTTCTTTTCATTTTGCAGTAAAAGAAGCAATGATACTTAATGAACATTTCTAGTATGAGGCAAAATGTATTTATCTCTTAAATCTGTATAGGATGGACAAACAATCAAAAGATGTATTTCGTCCTCGATTTGGTGACACAATGGACAGTTCTAGAGTTTAGTGTATATCCCTGATGGACATTCAAATTCACTTATACCAAGTCGAAATCTCACGAACACTTTGCGAAATTTAGAAATTGTAATATCATTTAAACATTTATTTCTCAGACTGCCATAAGAATATGAAGGAACGATATGTTGAATATCTGTCACTATTAAGCATTTCATTATCCGAATTTTGTCCATAACATTCAATCATGCCTTGTTTAAGTTCATGTAAAAACAATTTCTTATAAATCACTCCACCGTTTAACCAATCGAAAGAAAAGCCAAAGGTATCCGAATAATGTTTTATCAAAGATACCCAAGACTCCGATATCTTGTACATTGAAATAATTTTGATTTTTCCATTTCATATGCTTGTTTTGGTAGTCTAGCTTTTACAATTTGAACCAGTAGCGCATTGATTTTATTGTACTATCTATATACAAAGGATATCTTTCTAGCAAACCGTATATCATTGTATTTTGGGGGGTATTCAGGCGTACTTTTGAAAAGCGATTGCATGCAAACATGTGAAGTCATTCAGTTACATGTAGATGAGACTGTCCGCAGACGTCTGCTACGGATAAAAGCATAGCTTTCACTTGCGTATCAAAAAGTTTTGAAAAACAGGCTTCTATCCATTGTTCCCAAACTCCACATTGTTTTCATAACTTCTACAAGTTTGGCTTTAGCCGTGCCTGCATACTCTTCGAATGCAATGTCGTATGATAGCTTTGTGGTTAAAGCAAATTCCAAGTACTTATAACTGTTAACAACTTCAATCTCTTTTCCCTGATAGAACCATTTTTTTTCTGCTTTTGATAGACGTCCCCCTTTTCTAAAAACCGTAACTTTTTTTTTTTCTTATGTTCACTTGAAGTCCTAGAGAAGTTGATGCTTTATCAAGATTATTTTGTAGCCCTGAAGGAGTTGTCGATGTCAAACATATATCACCAGCAAATAACAATGAAAAGATTTCCTGTAAGCCTGGCAAAAACTGGAATCCGTGTTTGCCATGCTGTGTAACATGTTCAGCAACCTCAGTCATCAACAAAGAAAAAAAATCAGGGGAGATAACATACATCCCTGTTACACGCAGCCTGGACAGTCCGAGTCCATGAAGTCAGACATTTCACTTCCCCAACGTATGCACGACTGGACTGATCTATATATGCTTTGGAGCATGCTTGGCATTTTAGTGGACGTTTTCATCTTTTCAAGAACTAGCCAAAGAAGATCTCTGTCAACAGAGTCGAAGGCTTTCATAAAATCAATGAAAGCACGTACATTATACACTTTTTCAGGAGAGAGAGAGAGAGAGAGAGAGAGAGAGAGAGAGAGAGAGAGAGAGAGAGAGAGAGAGAGAGAGAGAGAGTTCAGATCTCAGACTAAAGATTATCGACAGATTTCAGATCTCTCTCTCTCTCTCTCTCTCCTCTCTCTCTCTCTCTCTCTCTCTCTCTCTCTCTCTCTCTGTCAGGATGTTCATATTGGCAAGCAGGTTCAGAAACCAGTTGTATCTCTGGGTTCAGTAGACGCTAACCGCGCCCACTACTCATTCGCCACTCCCACATGCCCCCCCCCCCCCCCCCCCCCCCCCGCCACACACACACACGCACACACACACACACGAGCCACACACACACGCACACCTCCCCAGCCACCCTATCTCCTCTGCGCCCCTGTTCTGCACTGGTAGGCCTGTCAGCTTTGTCTTGTTGTCAGTCCGATGTGGTCTAAAAACTCCTTCAAAACCCTTGAAGCGAGGTCGACCCCGATTCATAGATAATCCAAGGAGGAATTCAGGTTTTAACTCTGTGTCTGTCTGTCTGTCCGTCTCTCTCTCTCTCTCTCTCTCTCTCTCTCTCTCTCTCTCTCTCTCTCTCTCTCTCTCTCACAGACACATACACATACACACACAGACGCGCATGCGAGCGCGCGCGCGCGCACACACACACACACACACGCACTCACTCGCGCGCGCGCACACACATGGGGGGGGGGGGGGGGGGGGGGGGGGGGGGGGGGGGGGGGGGGGGGGGGAGGGCAGGAGAGGAGGTCCAAAGGGGACTGCGAGTTCAGTCGTAGTGGGGGTAACCACGTGCCAAAGATGCCATTTGAAGAGAGCCAGGGGGAGAAGGCGGAGGATGGGTCTCCAGATAACCTGAACCACCACACCCCTCCCACTCACACACACACACACATACATACATAAATACACATAGACAGACATACAGGGACACACACGTACGCACCGCACACACACACACGCACGTACGCATGTACACACGCATAGACACACACGTACACACACACACACACATACACACACACACACACACGCACATACACACACACACACGGCACACACACACACACATACACACAACACACACACACGCACACACACACACGCACACACACACACACACACACACACACACACACACACACACACACACACACACACATACACACACACACACAGAGAAATAGAAAGAAAGATGGAAATAGACATGTAAATGAATAAATAAAGATAGATAAATAGATAGATAGACAGGTAGATGGATGGACACACACACACACACACACACACACACACACACACACACACACACACAGAGAGAGAGAGAGAGAGAGAGAGAGGAGAGAGAGAGAGGGAGATGAGAGCGAGAGAGAGAGACGGTTGACCATTGTACTGGAAGACTGTCTTTGGTTCGCTGGTTTGCAAAGAAGGATGTTGTGCTCGTGTTGTGTTTATATTGGAAAGAACACTTCGGACGACGTGCAAAATTTGCAATCAGAATAATCATTATATTGCATTGGGTTTATGTTGCATTCTACTGGGTTGCATAGTAGTTTAGTTGTGTTGTACTGTATTATGCTGTATTGTCTTGTCTCGTCTCGCGTCGTCTTGTGTTACCTGGTATTCTGTCACTACGTCGTGTTGTGTAGTGTTGAAACATGTGACATAGCTTTGTGTGTGTCTTGTTGTATTCCTGTGTGTTGTGTTGTGTGGCATGGTATGTGTTGTGTTGTGTTATGTTGCACTGCGTTGTGTTGATCGTGTGGCTTGGTATGGCATCGTACTGCAATTGCATTAGATTGCATGGCATGGCATGGCATGGCATGGCATGGCATTTTTGGGTATTGCATTGTTGCATTGCGTTGCATCATGTTGTATTGCGTTGTGTTATGTTATTGTTGTATTGTACTGTGCTGTGTTGCATTGCATTGTATATCTTATATTGCATCGATCATCTTGTATTGCATTGTGTTATGTTGTATTGCAGGGTATTGTTTTGTATTGCGTTGCATTATGCTGTATTGCGTTGTATCATGTTTGTGTTGAACTGTGTTATGTTGTATTGCATTGTATTACGTTGCATTGCATTGTATGTTGTATTGTATTGCATATGTTGTACTGCATGTATCATGTATTGCATTGCATTATGTTGTATTGCATTGCGTCATGTTGTATTTCATCATGTTGTATTGCATTGCATCATGTTGTATTGCATTGCATTATGTTGTATTGCATTGTGCATGTTGTATTGCATTGTATGTTGTACGCATTGCATCATGTTGTATTGCATGCAATGCATGTTGTTCTGCATTGCATTATGTTGTATTGCATTGCATTGTGTTGTACGCATTGTATCATGTTGCATTGTATGTTGCATTTGCATTATTGTTGTTGCATTGCATTGCATTGCATTATGTTGTGATGCGTGGCATTATGGTTTTTGCATTGCATGTATGTTGTATTGCGTTGCATTGTTATGTTGTATTGCGTTGCATTATGTTGTATTGCATGTATATGCATTGTATTGCGTATTGCGTTGCATTATGTTGTATCGCGTTGCATTATGTTGTATTGCATTGCATTATGTTGTATTGTACGACATGTTGTATTGTACGATTGCATTAGATTGCATCATATCATCGTGTTACATTTCACTGCATGGTACTGCACCGTACTATATTGCATTACATTTATGTCCTGTATTGACATTGTATTATGTTGTACTGTATATAAGTGTTGTCGGTAACAGCTGTCTCTGTGAAATTCTGGCTGTTCTCTCCGCAGAAACACATCACTCTCTCTCTCTCTCTCTCTCTCTCTCTCTCTCTCTCTCTCACACACACACACACACACACACACACACACACACACACACACGCACGCACACACACACACGCACACACACACACACACACACACACACACACACACAACTTAAACTACTACTAATCAGCACACAGTCTGTAGTTAGTGAACAGTTCGAGACGAAACAACTCTGAACTTTTTCTGCACCAAGTTTAACCCAGGAAACCTTCAATTCGAGTTGTCTACCTTCCCAGCTCTGTCCCCACCCCCCTTTCCCCCACCCACCTCACCCCTCCCTCTCCCCAGCCCTAAATTCCAGTTATTCAAAGAGTCTGCAAAGTCTACGAGGCCAAGCCGGATACAACGGATTCCTCCATCACTGAGACAGAGGCTTCAAGGTGTCTGATTGGGTGCAGTGGTAGTACGCTGAGTTCGCGATCAGGGATTGCAGGTTCGATTCCCGCTTGGTCCAACAAGACTGTTTGCTACAATTCTTGACTGCCTGTGTTGTAATTCTGGTGGTATCAGAGTAGTGTTAGATAACCTCTCTTTTCTCCTTCTATCCGTATCTTCTTTGTAGTGTTAGATAACACCCGCCATGTCACCTTTGATAAGTATGGACGTGACATCTAAATGTGAGGCTATTTTGTGCCAGGAATCTGAAAAAGAAGAACTGAAACAGGATGTAGCTGTACTGATATAGCTTTCAGTGCCGGCCTATAATTTGAAAAGATGAAACACTAAGGCAGACCGTAGCGTTAGTATAGTGATAAAGCTATTAGTGCCAATAATTAAAAGGAAAAGAAGATTGAAACAAACTGCAGTGTGACTGGATAGCTTTAGGTGCTAGTGATTTGAAAAAGGAAAACAAACTGAAACAGATCGTAGCGTTGCTGATAAATCTTTTAGAGCACGAAAAAATTAAACGGGGGAAAAAGATTGAAACAAACTACAGTGTTACTGATGTGGCTTTTGGTGCCAGTAATTTGGAACATGGAAACAGACTGCAATGTTGCTGATGAAGCTTTTAGTATCATAGAATTGAAAAAAAAAAAAAACAAACAAACAAACAAACAGACTGCTGCCTCATTGATGGGGGTTTTTAGAGCCAGTAAGTAATTAAAAAAAAAAAGAAAAAAAAAAGGCTGAAAACATATCGATGAGGTCTTGAGTGCTAGTAATTAAAAAAAAAAAAGAGTCTGAAGCAGACTAAAGCAAAATTGGTGCAGCTTTCAGTACCAGTAATTCAAAAAGAGTAAAACAGATTACGGCTTCGCTAGAGGCTTTTAGTGCCAGTAATTCAAAAAAAGTAAAAACAGATTACAGCTTCGCTGAAGAGGCTTTTAGTACCAGTAATTCAAAAAGAGTAAAAACAGATTACAGCTTCGCTGAAGAGGCTTTTAGTGCCAGTAATTCAAAAAGAGTAAAACAGATTACAGCTTCGCTGAAGAGGCTTTTAGTGCCAGTAATTCAAAAAGAAAAAACAGATTACAGCTTCGCTGAAGAGGCTTTTAGTGCCAGTAATTAAAAAAAAACTAAAGTACACTGTGGCATTACTGATGAATTTTTAGTGCCAGTAATTTGAAAAGACTGAAATACGCTGTAGCATTACCGTTAAGAGTTTTAGTGCCAGGAATTCAAAAGACTGAAATATATTGCGGGCTTTACTAGGTGATGAAGCTTTTAGTACGAGTAAATTAAGAAAAAAAGACAAACAAAAACTGAAGCACACAGCGGCATTACTGATGAAACCATCAATGCCTGTAATTTACAAAGACTAAAACAAACTACTAATGTGGGTCTATGGCTGGAAATTTAAAAAGACACGAAGCCACTGGCTTCTGGTAGTCCTCATTACATTGCTCCAATGATTTCTCGTAGGCCTTAATACGCTAACCTACCACCCCATAGACTACGTGTACGTCTCATCATTGACATAGCAGTCTGTTTCAATCTGTCTTGTTTCTTTCAATTCCTGGCACTAGAACCCTCATCAGTAATACTAGAATGTGTTTCAATTTTCATCCTTGTGATTATGTCACTAAAAGCCTTATCAGTAACCAGGTAGCCTCTTTTCATCTTTTTTTCTTCTTATAATTACTAACACTAAAGCCTCGTCATTAAAGTGGCAGTCTGTTTCAGCTCATATTCGTAACCGTTTAATCAAAAACAAGCCATAAGGACAGCCGTAATGTTAGATATTTCATGATGGACAGAGTGCGTCTAAAAACTTGTGCAACGGGGAATGTATGCGGTGTGAACAGCACAGGATCTAGCATTGACCCCTGAGGTACTCCAAATTCCAAAGATGATTCAAAAGATTTGTTGCTGTTGACAAGAATAGCCTGTTTTTTTTTCTTCTTAAAAAAAATAACAAAATCAGCTGAGAGAGAGATCAATTTTAATTTTAAGGTTGTGATCTAAAACGCTAACGGGGAATGTCGTGGTCTTTCCTATCAAAGGCCGCCAGGAAGTCCAAGAGGAGGAGAACAGAACGTTTGTCTTCATTTGAAGGGACGTGGAAAATCGTTCAGGATGTAGGGGGGAAGAACAATTTCTGTGTTGTGCCCTCTCCGACAGGCTGATTGCCGAACGATGAAAAAAGATTGTGGAAGGTCAAATGAGAAAAGACTTGACGAACGATAAAAAATTCAAGCGC
>JADBJO010001852.1:282500-285000 GCA_016801955.1 Conus betulinus
GCCCTGAGTCTCACGATGCTCACTTGGTCTGGTCTGGGTAGGAGGTGATAGGCGTTCTTTCTGTGATAGTTTGGATGCTGTTTGGAGCCTTCTTTTTCTGTTTCGCTCAGCGACAAGGATCTTGGCTCCTTGGACTTTGACGTCCAGCTCCGGTCTGGGTTGTTGTCCTCTTTCCTTTGCTGGTCAGTCAGTGACCTCACTGCCCTGCATGCTGCAGTGTGACTTGATCGCTGGACATACTGACTGGGATGAAAGAAAACAAACAACGAACAAACAAAAACAACAACAACGAAACATGCACATATACACACAGACAAAACAACACACACACACACACAACACACACACACACACACACACACACACACACACACACACACACACACCAACACACACACATACACACACACTCACCAACACACACATACACACTCACTCACACACATACAAACACGCACACACACACTCACTCACAGACAGACAGACAGAGAGAGACACACGCGCACACCACACACACACACACGCACACATGCACACACACACTCACACACACATACACGCACACACACACACGCACACATGCACACACACTCACACACACAAACACACACACACACACAAATACAAAACACACACACACGCACACACACACACACACACACACACACACACACACACACACACACAACACACACACACACAACAAACAACACATACACACACAAAACACAACACACACACACAACAAACAACACACACACACCACACACACACAAACACACCCACACCCACACACAAACACCCCCCCCCCCCCACACACACACCTCAAAGAAACTGAGAAGAATAACCTGCAACGACGGCAGACCCAGTAAGATGGCCGCCGCCAGTACAGACAGGGTCAAGTGTACACACCAACCTCACAGCTGAGGAAGAACACTGGATCCTTGATGCCAACAACCACAGAACGCAGCCCAGACCGTGCTGTCCAGATCGTCATTCTAACCGATGCCACGCCTGTCCCTCAGTCTGCGACAGAACACAACGACCTACCCCCACCCAGAATAGGCGTCGAAAAAAAAAAAACAAACCATCAGCAGCATCACACAACACTGCAGATACAACGGTCCAACCAGCCGCCGTGGCGAAGTGGTTAGCGTCGCGGACTCCCGGCTGGGAGGTCGTGGGTTCGAATCCCATCAGAGTCATATGGGTTTTTTTCTGCCCCGACCGGCTCCTACCCAGAGTTGAGTTTGCTGCGGACTCAGTTGGGAAGACTGGGACCACACAGTCGAGTTTCATCCACTTAATGGATGCGTTTCTGAGAGTGTTGCTCAAATTTCCTGACCAACACTGCAGGTGCCTGTATCTCTCGGGCCTGGTTGACGCCCGGATATATTATGAAAGGAAGCGTGGAGTACAGCCCTGTCATGTAGTCTCAGACCGAAATGGAAATCCGTAGCATCATCTTAATCATCCTCATTCTCATCGATCAGCATTAAAAAAAAAAAAAAAAAAAAATGTCTCAAGTTCTGCGGCCCTTCATGCCCTGCTCTCATGGTGACCTCAGTTTCGATGTCCTCTCCACGTCTGTGGCCTTGTTTTGTTTCCGTCGGGGTCACCGGTATCGGCGAGTCCCATGGGGCTGTCGTTGGACGGACGTGGTGGCGCCCTCCGGAGGGAGAGCTCACTCACGCCGGCTCCGCGACTAAGCAATTATTGTCGTCAGTAGGGGGCTTAGTAGGTGGTGTCCTGCGTATGTTAGATCAGAACAGGCGCCACTGAACACCACCGAAGTGACTCGGCAGCAGTGCAGTGTCTCCTCCGGTGGGGTTGCCTCTTGACGACTTGACATTGACTGTTCCCTGTGGATTGCTGTGCCGGGGCTGCGGCGGAGCCGACCGGGCTGTGGCTGTGGACGGGGTGTCGGAATGAGCGGCGTGGGTGCACTGCCTCTGAGTGGCCATCTCATGGAGCTGAGCACAGCCATTGAAATCTCTCTTCAAGCAGGACATACCCGCCGTCACAGAATGGATACTATCAGCGGAACCCGTCATTCCACGCCACCTGCAGGTACAGGACACAAACCGCCTGACCTTTCACTTCTATAGACATTCCCACCTTGCTCCAACCCCCCCCCCCCCCACCTCCCTACCCGCTCCTCTCTGATTCTGTGGAGAAGCAGAACAGACCATAGAACCATTCTCCAAAACTGTGTGCGGCCCTCCAGGGATTGAGAGAGAGGAGACAAGGCCGAGGTCAACCATCTACCAGACTGTGAGGCCCTTTAGGGGCTGAGGGAGGAGACGCCAGCGATGTACACACCAATACTGTGGGGCCCTCCAGGGGTTTGAGACCAAAGACATGACCGATGGCCACACGCTTTACAGGAAAACGTAGGCAGGACTGCAGAAGCTCGGAGGAGGGCTATTCGTTGTGTTCTCAGGACCAGTCTACAAGTGGGGAGGCATTGGAGAGGAAGGAGAATGATCTTTCTGATGGT
>JADBJO010001852.1:292500-297500 GCA_016801955.1 Conus betulinus
CACACAGAGAGAGACACAGACACACACAGACATACACTCACAAACACAGACATACACTCACAAACACACATATACGCATTCACACAGACAGACAGAGAGACAGAGAGACAGACAGACAGACAGACAGACGGACAGACATCACTACGATAAACAGACAAAGCAAAACGAGACAAAACCAAACAATCACTTTCCTTTCAACGTTCATTTTCTCTTCTTGTTTTCCTACGCTTCTTTTTGCATTTTGCCAGAAAGACAAATTGGAAAATGATCGCAATAACAACAAAAAACACACAGACTTGAAGACACCAAAAACTAGCCTACAGAATATCCACGCCTACGAACGTGGTGGCCCCCTCCGGGGGGAGAGCTCACTCACGCCGGCTCCGCGACTAAGCAATTATTGTCGTCAGTAGGGGGCTTAGTAGGTGGTGTCCTGCATATGTTAGATCAAAACAGGCGCCACTGAACACCACCAAAGTGACTCGGCAGCAGTGCAGTGTCTCCTCCGGTGGGTTTGCCTCTTGACGACTTGACATTGACTGTTCCCTGTGGATTGCCGGTGCGTGGCTGTGGACGGGGTGTCGGAATGAGCGGCTTGGGTGCACTGCCTCTGAGGTGGCGCAGAGGTTGGGACACCCCCCCCCCCCCCCCCCCCCGAAAAAAAAAAAAAAAAAAGAATATCCACGCCTGTCCACACTCATTCAACCCTACCCCTACTGGCGCATTCTCTCTCTCCCACCTCCTCCCTCCCATCTCTCCCACAGCCAGATAAAGACGGACGAGAATCTGCCAGAACAAGTCAGTTTTCTCCTCACACCACTCACCCTCTGCTGAAGCGACGAAGCCACGAGCTAATGTAATTGGGGAGTGGAAAAGAGATGAAAAATTGATGAGCAGACCCATTCGGACACGAGAAAAGATGATCAATTTTTCACCACTCCATCGAACGGACGAGTGCTCGAGTTTTGCAACTGTGGAGTCTTGTATGGAGACACACTGCTGCTGTTGTCTGTAGGGCTGGATGTGTGGGACGTCTTATCGTTGTTTCACTTCGTGTTGCTTTGTATCCTAAGGCTAGCTGGCTGTCGGACTGTCAGAGATATATCATGTCTGGGGCATGGTATGTTGGAAGATAGAACCGACCCCTCTCCTACTGCTGCCTTTAACCTGCCCTAACCTGAATCAGGTACCCATTTACTGCTGAATGGATAGAGATGGTTTTTAAGTTCGAACCTAAGACCATTGGCCCCACAGGCAAATGCTGTGGCTGTTTGACTACAGGCCGTTCTCACTTTCCCCTGAGGTCCTCTCAAGTTTCACAAACAGGGACACACACCCTTCAGAAAACAGTTAAAAACGAGCAACAAAAAAACTAAACAAATAAAAATCAATGTAAAAACTGTAATGGCAAATGAAGCACGCGTGCGCGCGCGCAAAGACACACACACACACACACACATACATAGAGAGAGAGAGAGAGAGAGAGAGAGAGAGAAACACAGACACACATTCGCATACATGCACATACTCACACACACATACAACACACACACATATGCAAACACATGCACATACACACACACACACACACACACACACAAACACACGCCCACACCAAAACGAGACAAAAGCAAACAAATCATTTTCCTTCCAACTTTAATTTCTCATCTGCTTCTTCTGCTTGATTTCCAACGCTTCTATTTTCACTTTGCCACAAAGACAAATTGGAAAATGACCATGACAAAAACACACAGACTTGAAGACATAAAAACTTACCAACAGAACATTAAAACTTGTCCCACACTTTTCAGTTTCACGTCTATCCGCATACTCTCTCTCCCACCTCCTTCCCTAATCTCTCCTAAAGCCAGATAAAAAATGGACAGGGAACTGCCAGAACAAGTCAATTTTCTCTTCACACCGCTCACCCTGTGCCGAAGCGATGAAGCCACGAGCTAATGTAATTTGGAAGAGCAGAGGGAATGAAGAATTTATGAGCGGACCCATACGGACAAGACAGAAGATAATCAATTTTTCACAGCTCCATCGCTTTGACATGTGCTCGAGTTTGGCAACTGTGGAGACACTGTGCTGCTGTCTGTAGGGTCGGATGTGTAAGGCGTCTTATTGTCGTTTATGAGGGAACCATCGTTATATCCCTTCCGAAGGCAGATCTATTTGTATTGCCTGCTGGTAGGCAGATCTATTTGTATTGCCTGCTGGTAGGCCTTTCATCCGCTGGATCAGACTCATCAGGGAGACATAGCTGGTTGTGTCGGCGCTCCTGGCATCAAATAGAGACACACCAAAGTCCATAATCCTTTGGTGTTCTCACCACCAAGGGTTCAAAAAGTAATCCAACAGCACCCCCAAAGCAGCTAGCGAAGGGTAGTAAGTGAAACAAAACGAAAGTGTGGGGAGAAAAAAAGTTCTGAAAAACTAAAGATATTATGCAAACAGTATAAAATGTAGGGGACGATCTTTGAGCCTATGCTTGTGGATCCACCCAAGGATGCAAGGGAGATCAAAAGACAAACACAAAGACGGACAGAAGCAACACACAATTACCTCAATTATGAAACGAAATTGAAAATGAAATGAGGCAGGGAACAGTAAACAATAAACAGAAAACAAGTAGGGTAACTTTTGCTCCCATAAGAAAACCTAACACAGAGTAACTTTCATTCAAGACTGGCACAGCCTTTTAAACCTGAATAAAGTCAGACAAATACAAAAATGAACAATCTATTTGACGCCAGGAGCACAGACACAACCAGCCGTGTCTCCCTGATGAGTTCCGATCCAGAGGATGAAAGGCCTCGGAGCAGGCAATACAAATAGATCTGCCTTTGAAATGGATTACGATGGTTCCCTCATGCAGCTAGTGAAGAGTTTGCATATCTATAATACATTTTTCTTAATTTCATGTTCCCATTTTCTTCATCTTCACCTTTTCCCCTCCCCTCCCCCCCCCCCCCCCCCCTTAAGTCCAAATCTTTGCCAAGTCATTACTACAATGGCAGAGGAGTTGTTGGCCTGCGCTTGTTTTTTTTCCCCACACTGTAAATTGTTCGTCTTTGATTTGTCAGACTTTATTCAAGTTTAAAAGACTGTGCCAGTCTTGAGTAAAAGGTTACTATGTTTTAGTTTTTCTTATGCTTGTTTACTGTTTAAAAAAAAAAAAACGAGACAAACACAAACAGATCATTTTCTCTTCCAAAGTTAATTTCTCTTTTGCTTCTGCGTGCTTCATATGCCATTTTTGTACATTTTTGTCAGAAAGACAAATTGGAAAATGACCTCGACAAAAACACACAGACTGAAGACATAAAAAAAACTAACCACAGAACATTCTCGCCTGTGCAACCACTACACCACTACTCCAACCTCCTCCTCTCCTAATCTCTCCTACAGCCAGTTAAAAGAAGGACAGGGATCTGCCAGGACAAGTCAATTTTCTCTTCACACATCGAAAAAACCTCACCCTGTGCTGAAGCGACGAAGTCACGAGCTAATGTAATTTGGGAGAGTAGAAGAGATGAGGGATTTATGAGCGGACCCATATGGACCCGGTGGAAGATGATCAAATTTTTCACTGCTTCAACGCTTTTGGCGTGTTTCTCTGGAGTTTCACAACTGTAGAGTCTTGTATGGAGACATGGGCTGCTGCTGTTTGTAGGTTCAGCGTGTGGGGCGTCTTGTTGTTTTTGCTTTTGTGTTGCTGTGTGGTTGGGGGGTGGGGGTGGGTGGAGGGGTGTGGAGGGGAATAGAGAATGGAGGACTGCAGGGGAAGGAAGAAAAAGGTGGATGGAGTTGGGCTGTCGTGAGGTTGGGGTAGTGGTTGGGGTGGAGGTCGGGGTGGTGGTTGGGATGGTGGTTGGATGATGGTGGTTGGGATGGCGGTTGGGGTGGAGCTTGGGTGGTGTTGGGATGGTGGTTGCGGTGGTGGTTGGATGGGTGGTGGTTGGGGTGGTGATTGGGGGTGGTGAGGTGGTGGTTGGGGTGGTGGTGATTGAGCTGAGGAAGGACTTGAGACAGAAGGAAAGGGTAAAATTAAGTGGGAGAAATGGAAGGAAGAGACAGGATGGGAGCGGGGTAGGAAGGAAGCTAATTGCGATTCTCTCTCTATCCCTCCCTCCCTCCCTTCCTCCCTCTCTCTCTCTCTCTCCTCTCTCGATCTCTCTCTCTCCTCTCCTCTCTCTCTCAGATATCCATTATCTCTCTCTCTCTCTCTCTCTTTGTCTCTCTCACCCCCCTTCAGATATTCATTACGTCTATGGCATGGCAAATGGATGACGTAGACCACCCAGCCCTCTCCTTCCACCGCCTTTCACCTGCCCTGACCTGATTCAGGTACCTATTTACTGCTGGGTGAACAAAGATGGTTTACAAGCCGGAAAAAAACCCGACCCCATGAGCGATTTAAATTCACGACTGTCAGCTCTGCAGGCAAACACTTTTATTGACCATTCTGACCTTTCCCCAAAGTCCTCCCTTTATATCACACACACACACACACACACACACACACACACACACACACACACACACACGCACGCACGCACACACACACACATGCACACACACACACACACACACACACACACACACTCATGCACACACACACATACACACACACACACATGCACACACCACACACACACACCACACACACACACACACACACACACACCACACACACACACCGCACGCACACACCACACACCCACACAGCACACACACACACACACACACTGCACCACACACACACACCACACCACACACACACACACACACACACACACACACACACCTCACCATTTAGAAAAACAACCACAATTAAAAACAACAACCCCCCCCCCCCAAACAGAAATATCAATGTAAAGCTGGTATGGCAAATGGAATACATACAACACACACATATACATACAATACACACATATACATACAACACTACAACACACACTATACATACAACACACACATATATATACAAACAC
>JADBJO010001852.1:302500-310000 GCA_016801955.1 Conus betulinus
GAAATCTTCCATGATGAAACCTGAGCGTTCTGCAGGAAGATCCATAACTAGTCATGATAATTACAACATTACGTTTGTATAGCGTCTTGCCAAAGGTTCTAGGCGCTGACAATCGACGCTTGTGTTCACAACGGGCTGCCTACCTGGGTAGTGCTGACTGAAGAGCTGCCTGCCGGGGCTTCGTTCAGCCGTTTTCTGTGTCATCCGGTCAATATTGTTCACTCAATTTCCTTACTTCCTTCATTCTTTCCATTTTTCACGCAGGGTGCATGCTATGTGTAACGTGTCATCCATACGAACGGCTAAACTGGCCTTCTCTTCAAAAGTCTCTTCCAAAAGTTGGTGATGGGATTTTACGTGTGTGCAAGTTGTTACAGCGTGCATTCACACTCAGATCCTCGGTTTTATAGTCCCATTTGAAGGACTGTTTTGGGAAATGGAGGAGTGAGAACCAATGTTAACTCCGAGGAAAAATTCCCCCTGTACCGAAACGGCCCGGTGGAGATTCGAAACCACAACCCCAGGATCACAAAGGTTACGAGTCCGGCGCTCTACCAGCTGAGCTAGTCCGGCCCTGGACACGGCTCAGACCGACACGAGAGGCCGTATTCAAAGGAACCAAGAATCTGGTTGACCACCTGGTAATACCTGCCCTCCATCCTGAACATCCCTCAGGTAATTCCACGTGCAGCAAACTCTCACATCCAGCACCTGCACATGTATGGACCTGGCTACAGTTATTCAGAGCTCATTGAGTCCAGAACTTTTCCATCAGATATCTTTTTTCACTTTCCGAAAGCCAAACATACATCGAGTCAGAACTTTTCCATCAGATATCGTTTTCACTTTCCGAAAGCCAAACGTACATCGAGTCAGAACTTTTCCATCAGATATCGTTTCACTTTCCGAAAGCCAAACGTACATCGAGCCAGAACTTTTACATCAGATATCGTTTCACTTTCCGAAAGCCAAACGTACATCGAGTCAGAACTTTTCCATCAGATATCGTTTCACTTTCCGAAAAACCAAACGTACATCGAGTCAGAACTTTTCCATCAGATATCGTTTCACTTTCCGAAAGCCAAACATACATCGAGTCAGAAACTTTTCCATCAGACATCGTTTCACTTTCCGAAATCCAAACATACATCGAGTCAGAACTTTTTCCATCAGACATCGTTTCACTTTCCGAAATCCAAACATACATCGAGTCAGAACTTTTCCATCAGATATCGTTTCACTTTCCGAAATCCAAACATACATCGAGTCAGAACTTTTCCATCAGATATCGTTTCACTTTCCGAAATCCAAACATACATCGAGTCAGAACCTTTCCATCAGATATCGTTTCACTTTCCGAAAGCCAAACGTACATCGAGCCAGAACTTTTACATCAGATATCGTTTCACTTTCCGAAAGCCAAACGTACATCGAGTCAGAACTTTTCCATCAGATATCGTTTCACTTTCCGAAAGCCAAACGTACATCGAGTCAGAACTTTTCCATCAGATATCGTTTCACTTTCCGAAAGCCAAACATACATCGAGTCAGAACTTTTCCATCAGACATCGTTTCACTTTCCGAAATCCAAACATACATCGAGTCAGAACTTTTCCATCAGACATCGTTTCACTTTCCGAAATCCAAACATACATCGAGTCAGAACTTTTCCATCAGATATCGTTTCACTTTCCGAAATCCAAACATACATCGAGTCAGACTTTTCCATCAGATATCGTTTCACTTTCCGAAATCCAAACATACATCGAGTCAGAACTTTCCATCAGATATCGTTTCACTTTCCGAATCCCAAACGTACATCGAGTCAGAACTTTTACATCAGATATCGTTTTCACTTTCCGAAATCCAAACATACATCGAGTCAGAACTTTTACATCAGATATCGTTTCACTTTCCGAAATCCAAACGTACATCGAGTCAGAACTTTTCCATCAGATATCGTTTCACTTTCCGAAAGCCAAACGTCATCTACGCTGTGTTGTAGCTTCTGCCATGTAAAACACGTGGACGAAACGTATGGGACCGCTACTGAATGCTCTCTGAGGATTTCCGGGGGGGTAATGTCCTTACCACAGAAAGGCACCCCTGTCGCAAATCACTTTAACGGTGAACGCCGCAACCTTCTCACATGTCAGAGTAGCAGCTCTGTGGGACCTGGGTGGGGTTTGGTCGTCACCGCTAATTCATGGAAAACCTAGTCATCTCCCGCCTAAGCGCCTTTCAGTCATACGGACTTTAACGTCAGAGAGTGACGCGTCAGCCCACCTCCCACCCCGTCCTTCCCCTTTCCTTCTCTCTCCCCCGTTCGACACCTTCCATTCCCGTCCGTTCGTTCCACCCGATCCCACGTCCCCTCCCCACCCCCATTCTCTCCCTACGTTGCTTATACCACCTCCTTTTTTTCCCTTCAATCCAAGGCACGTAACTGTTTCTACTTCTTCCACCTCTCCTCCCCCCTCCCCCCCCCTCCCCCCCCCTCCCCCCCCCTCCATACCACTTCTTTCCCTCTGCCAGCTTCTGAAAGTTTTAAGGTGCTGTTCTGACGATTCCCAGGCACCATACTGTTCCTGAACTTCTTGTGCACTCTGTGTGGTACCAAATCACATCACTGAGCTTAACTGTAATCCTCAGGTCTATGAGCTGGATTCACCTCTCAACGTCATCATCATCAGCACCTGTCACAACTGTTTCTTGTTTCATTTCCAGTCAGTGTGAAGAGGAGACCACGACTCGAAACATTGCACTTCTAACTGCAAGGTACCTTCATGTTCAGACTAAGTCAGATTTTACATTTTTTTTTGACACATGGTCCACCGGTAAACACGTCTTCGTATGTGTGATTCCGATATGAACTGAAGGGAGGATACAGGACTACCAATCAGGAGGAACAAAAACAAGTACAAAACAGCCGCAGCGCGTTTCAACAGATCAATCATCTTCAGGCAGGACAAACAACACTAAAGCACAGATTGAAAACACCAGTCACTTAGCTCTGGTCAACCTCAGTGGAAGTGTGTTCTTGAGTCGATTGAAATCGCGGAATGGAACTGAACAGAAAGAGGAAGAGGTGGAGAGGTGGAAACTATGAGTTAAAAGTAACAACAACAACATCATCATCATCATCATCATCATCATCATCATCATCATCATCATCATCATCATCATCATCAACAACACAACAACAGCAGCAGCACCACCAGCAACAAAAACAAGAACACAGCAACAACAACTACAGCAACAATAATTATGAATAATAATGGGTATAATAATAATGATAATGATAATAATGATGATAACAACAATATTGATAATGACAATAAACGGCTATAACCTTAAATTAAAACATCGGGCATCATCCGTGACCCATAATAAACATACTTACAATTTTCAGAAAGATCGGCCCAGTAGTTTTGTCTGGAGCGAGTGGAAAACATTTTGACCACACACACACACACACACACACACACACACACACACACACACACCCACACACCACGCACGCACGCACGCACGCACGCACGCACGCCCGCACCGCCCGCCCACACACACACACACACACACACACACACACACACACACACACACACACACACACACACACACACACACACACACACACAGAGCATTTCTTCTTCCACATTCTAAAGTACTCCCTGTTCTATAAGAACTGGGAGTACACAAAACAAAATGTCCATCAGAGAAAATAATTATTGTTAGAAATAATTAGTGTTAGAGACTCGAGGACTCTATTCTTTTTAGAGAAAATTTGTTTCTTGACAAAAGAGGAGAATGTTTTAGAACTCCTCAAGAGAGAAAACAGCAAGGAAAAAAAAAAAAAATCCGCATTTGTCCTTCTAGAATGTTTTAGAACTCCTCAAAAATACATAAAGAATAATCATCTACTACAAACAGTGAGTTTACAGTGTGTTATCTTCAACGTAAAGTTCTGAGTTTACAGTGTTGTCTTCAATGTATAGTTCGTAAAATTCTTTTGATATGTATACAGATTCTGGACCTGTTGTTTTCATTAGGGGAAGCAATAGGTGGACAGTCTGAAGTAGTTACTTCCCTTATAGTCAGCGTTCCTGTGGAACCATCCTGCATGCGTCATTGGATCAGGATCAGCGCCCTGCATCCGTCTCAAAGTTTAACGGGTTCGTCCCTTGGGTCACATATTGTCTTTTTACAAAGGTTTATCAAAGCTGGTTCGTTTACTTTACTGCTGGGAGACAAACCAGAAAAACAAATCCACGTGGGCAAAAAGTTATCGTCCTTGGTGGCGGTAATGAAGTAGAAAGTACACAGACGAAAAGGAGAAAGGAAAGAATTTGTTAGAAGAGGTTAGGAACGATGGGTGGGTGAGCGTTTACAGGCGGTAGGGAAATGAAACATAAACTCAGGATCCTGTGATTCATATCTGTGCATGAGAAGTCATGTGAAATATTAAAAACACGCGGACATACCCGTTATCCCCTTCTTTCTGCTAAAAAATATGTCTGATGCTGACTAATGTGTGTCATACCCATAAAAGAAATATATCTGCGAAATTTTGTCCATTAACGCACAAGAAGAAAAAGAAGAAGGAGAAGAAGAAGAAGAAGAAGAAGAAGAGCAAGAGGAGGAGAAGAAAAAGACGATAAAGAATAAAGAAAGAAAAGAAGAAAGAAAGAAAGAAGAAAAGAAAGAAGGAAAGAAGAAGAAGAAGAAGAAGAAGAAGAGAAGAAGAGAAGAAGAAAAAAGAAGAAGAAGAAGAAGAAGAAGAAGAAGAAGAAGAAGAAGAAGAAGAAGAAAAAGAAGAAGAAGAAGAAGAAGAAGAAGAAGAAGAATAAGAAAGAAGAGACGCAGAAGAAGAAGACACAGAAGAAGAAGAAGAAAAGAAGAAGAAGAAAAGAAGAAGAAAATGGAGAAGAAGAAGAAGAAGAAGAAGAAGAAAATGAAGAAGGAGAAGAAGAAGAAGAAGAAGAAGAAGAAGAAGAAGAAGAAGACACAGAAGAAGAAGAAGAAAATGGAGAAGGAGAAGAAGAAGAAGAAGAAGAAGAAGGAAGGGGAGCAGGAAGAGATTTGAGAATAAGAATAAGATGAAGACGTAAAAGAAGCCAAATGCAGTGATAAAGAGCACGGATGCAGAAGAAAAAGGAGTAAGAGATGAAGAAATAAGAGAAGGAAACGAGGAGTGGAGTGAGTGTGTGTGTGTGTGTGTGGGGGGGGGAGGGGGGAAGTGGTAGGATAGATTAGGGGCAAGAAGAAAATGAAAGAAGAAAAAGATTAGGGAGAAGCAGTCAACGATCTCTTCATATTTGAACAATACAGCCATTTTTGGTTTTAGAAATTTACCTTCACACAAATTCAACTAAAATTTTTGTGCATCCTATATGACGTAATTATATCCCAAAATATTCTGTTGTTGTCACTCCTCTCTTACCAAAATAGCTTACTTTGGGGGCATAGATTCTGTTTAAAATAAGACACACACTGTCCACTGCTGTGGTACAAGATGCATCCTGGTTTGGGGGCTGAGAAGTGGGGGGGGGGGGGGGGGGGGGGGGGGGGGGGGAGGTGGAGGGTCGAGTTCCATTAGGGGCACGTATTTGTGGAATTTTTTGGGGGGGTCTGGTGAGCTCTACCCCAGTAGTTGCATATGCCCTGAGCTTTAATAAAAACACTCGAACAAGACAGTCTAGTTTCATCCACAAAAATGCGTCTCTGAGAATGTCTATCTATTAATTTATTTATTGCTCACTATCCTGCATACTAACAGACAGATAGACAGACTCATTAGGCAGACAGATGATAAAGCGACCGAGGGACAGACGGACGGGCGGACAGACGGACGGACAGACAGACACACACACACACACACACACACACACACACACCACACACACACACACACACACACACACACACACACACACAACAACACACACACACACACACACACACACACACACACGCGCGCGCGTGCACGCGCGCATAGAAGCACACACACACACATACATATACACACGTTCACAAGCGCATACACACCTTTCGGCCGTTGTGTTCTCTCCAAATGTACTCTCTCTCTCTCTTCTCTTTTTTTTTTTTATTTTAGTTTCCTTTAATAAGGAACGTAAGTTTTGAAAACAACCAGACAGATCGCAATAACAACATAGACAACCGCATGCCTGCACAAACTCAACAGAACAACCAACAGGACATTGACATCCATCCGTACCCCCCCCCCCCCCCCCCCCCCCCCCCTTCTCTGCGCCACGTGATCCCTTCCACTTCTCTCGCCCAGATAAGAAGAACAGGGATCCGCCAGAACAAGTCAATTTTCTCTTCGCACCGCTCACGCTCTGCCGAAGCGACGAAGCCACGAGCTAATGTAATTTGGAAGAGCAGAGGGAATGAAGAATGTATGAGCTGACCCATACGGACGCGAGAAATAAAAAATGATCCATTTTTTTTGCTGGTCTGTTTGGTGGACTGTGCTCAAGTTTCGCAACTCTTAGAGATTTGTGTAGAAATGTTGATGCTGCTCTCCCTTGGTTCTTATGACTGAGATGTCTTTCTGTTGCTTTAGAGGTTTGAAGGGAAGGTGCGAAAAAGAAGCAGAAAAAAAAGAGGAGAGAAAGGTTTGGGGGTTGGGGGGGGGGGGTGGCTGGGGGTGAGACTGGAGGGTGGTGACGAGGTGAGGAGAGTACACACACACAAAAAAAAGGAAAAGTAAAAGCCAAGAAGAATGAATAAAAGAAAAGAGACAGCCATCTTTAGGCATGTGTGATGTGAAGAGGGATGTGGTTCAAACTTTTTTTTTTTGCTACCAGCTGCCGTGGCTATGGCCTAGGTTTGATTCCATCAGTACCTGTCACCAGTACTGGCAAATTCATTGGGGACTGTCGTGGCACAGACGCGGTGGGTGGCCTCTGGAGGAAGAGCTCACTCATGCCGGTGCTGGAGCTGCAGCGGGCCGGGCTGGGCTGTGGCTGGAGCCAGGGGTGTCGGAAGGAGTGGCATGGGTATAACGCTACTGAGCTTGCGCAGAAGATGGGACAGCCCCCCCCCCCCCCAAAAAAAAAAAAAAAAAAAAAAAAAATGCTGTCTTATCTCCCACACCTCTTGAATGGCATGACTCTCACGTCGATCATTCTGGCACCTATGCACAGCCACATCCCATTTTTTTTTTTTTTTTTTGAGTTGCAGCTCCAGCACTTGCACTTGCAGGCGGCAGTCAGTATTAAATTACCCATGAGGCAACCCACCGGCGGAGACGCTGTAATGATGCCTGGTCACCGCGGTACTGTTCAGTAGTACCTTTTTCTGATTGAACCCCCTCAGGACACCACATGCCAAGCCCCCCTACTGGTGACAAGAATTGTTTAATAGCAGAGCTAGCTTCAGTGAGTGTCGTGCTCTAGGGAAATGCCACCACGTCTGTCCAGCAACAGTCCCCATGCACTTGCTGATACTGACCAACTCGACAGGAGCTCACCA
>JADBJO010001852.1:330000-332500 GCA_016801955.1 Conus betulinus
TGTGTGGTGTGTGTGTGTGTCTCTCTCTCTCTCTCTCTCTCTCTCTCTCTCTGTCTCTGTCTGTGTCTGTCTGTCTGTCTCTCTCTCTCTCTCTCTCTCTCTCTCTCTCTCTCTCTCTCTCTCTCTCTCCCATATTTACGCATTTTCACTGCATCAGCCTGAATCAAATCATCATTTATTCATTTATCTTCCTCACTGTCCAGCCGATCCAGAGAGGCATATCAAGGCAGTAATCCAGAATCATTCCTGTCTGAAGACAACAGGTCCTTCAAGTCCCATTCCAGAAACTTTGGGAGTCACGGACCTCAACCGCCCGACGTCCTCAATCATTCTCAGCACTGAAAGAAATGGCTGGTCCCCCCGTCCATTTCCTTTCACGAATTCTACGACTGGTCCATGTAGCCTTCATTGCCCTTCCTGACAGGGTCTGCAAGAGAACGTCATAGTGAGGAATTGAGCAAGACCAGGCAACCTTCCAGCATTTGACAACTGTGAGAAAAGAGCCTTGTGTGCCAGTGGGCGTGCTGATCTGCAGTCTGACACACGTGTTTTTTTCTTATTCCCTTGGGTGGGTGGGTGGATGGGGGGGGGGGGGGGGGGGGGGTGGGGATGGGGGGGTGGTGGTGGTGGTGGGTGGTGGGGGGGGGGGCAGAATTCTCAGAACCTGTTTGCAGCCCTTCCTAGTAAACGCTCAGATTGTCCCTTTGATATCCACTTTCAGGGTTCAGGTCTCAGATCCATGTGGAAGAACATACACCACCAGTGAATAGTGAAGTTTCATCTTCACGAGGCAGTTTGACAGGCGGTTGTTTTTTTTTTTTTTTTTTCAATCAGATGAAGCAGCATGTTGTCTCAGTACATAGACGTCAGGCCAGGCCTAATCTTCGCCTCTTTTCAAGAGAGTAGTCCCAATGTTCTTGAAGCGGGACAGTGTTTGCTGGTTCAGCGGAATGTCGACTGCTGCATAACGTCTGGAACCGTTCACCAAGAGTTTGACTTTCTATGATCTGTTGTGTTATTCTGTACGCCTTCGAAGCAGCCTCTGGTCTCTTGTGGTCAGTTTCTGGAGTTCTGTGTTCCGGCCTTTAGGCGCGTCATCAGCGGAACGTGCGTTGTGAAGAGGTCGTCTTCATATGATGTTTTGAAGTTCAAAAAGCATGTCTTGCACTGAATGTTCGAGGTAGGAGTTGAAAAGGGAGAATCAGTCCATTCATTCATGCATACATACAGACATACATGCATTGTACACATATGTGTGAATGCAGGTGTACAATGTGTGTGTGTGTGTGTGTGTGTGTGTGTGTGTGTGTGCGTGTGTGTGTGTGTGTGTGTGTGTGTGTGTGTGTGCACACACACACACACACACACACACCACACTCACTCACACACTCATACACACACACACACACATACGCGCGCACCCTCTCTCTCTCTCTCTCTCTCTGTCTTCTTAGAATACGTGCACAAAATACACAGGCATGCACGAACTTGCCTATATACATCCATATGCACTCGGTAAATAATCATGCTTTAGCATTCATTTTGAAATAAAATAAACCTTACTGGACAGAAGAAGGTTAAGAAGAAAATGAAGAAAGAGTTGTAGGAACAGGTACTCTGGGACACGTCGGAGGGAGGTGGGAGGACAAGAAGGGGGGGGGGGGGGGGGGGGGGGGGAGGGAGAGGCTGTATGATGGCAGGGGCATAGAAAAGGGGCAATTTCAAAAGGAGAAGAGAAAAATCAAATCAAATCCAAATCGCGTGATTCAGATCTGTGTACGAGAGGTTATGGCAATGGGAGAAATTCACAAACACGACCCGTTCCACCCTTCCCCCGCACCCCCACGTCTTACTGCTCAAGAATTTGAAACTGCCTAAACGTGCGCTATGCATGTAACAAGTGCCTTTAGTAAATGTGGCTTTTAAACGTAGAGGAGTAGGAGGAGGAAAAGGAGCAGGAGGAAGACGAGGAGGAGGAGGAGGAGGAGGAGGAGGAGGAGGAGAGAAGAAGAGAAGAGAAAGAAGAAGAAGAAGAAGAAGAAGCAGAAGAAGAAGAGAAGAAGAAGAAGAGAAGAGAAGAAGAAAGATTTTTGATATGGTTAAGAAGAAGAAGAGAGAAGAAAGAAGAAGAAGAAAGAAGAGAAGAAGAAGTTGATGAATGAAGGAATTACAAAGAAGAGAAGAAGGAAAGAGAAAAAAGAAAACGGAAAAAGAGAAAAAGAAGAGGAAGGAAGAGAAGAAGAGAAGGAAAAGAAGAGAGGAGAGGGATGAAGAAGAAGAAGAAGAGGAAAGAAGAAGAAAAGAAAAGAAGAAGAAGAAAAGAAAAGAAAAGAGCAGAAAAGAGAAGGGGAGAAGGAAGGAAGAAAGAAGAAGACGAAAGAAAGAAGAAGAGAAGAAGGAGAAAGAGAAGAAGAGAGAGAAAAAAAGAGAAGAGGAAGGAAGAAAGAGAAAGGAAGAAAGAGGAAAAAGAGAAGAAAGAAAGAAGAAGAAAGAAGAGAAG
>JADBJO010001852.1:355000-357500 GCA_016801955.1 Conus betulinus
CGGGTTCGGCGCCAGATGGGAGCTGAATAAACGAATTGCTCGTTCATTTTCGTTCTATCCTGAGTGTTGTTTTATCTTGCTTGAAAGAAGACCTAAGAGGTCGAAACGCGTCGTGTGCTGTTTTGTAATTTGTTGGTCTATGTTAACTGGCAGAGTTGTTTCAAATTATTTTTCAAAGTTGTCATCTGGAAGTTTCACAGACCAGCGCGTTGGGCCAGTGCGTAGTTCAGACATCCGCTGAGTCTTTAGCCACGAGACCCTCTTCTTCAATTGTCTCATCTTAGTGTGAATTCATTTTTCTCCATCAGCTTCAAAACCATGCGTAGTGTGGTCTCAAAACTCAGCGGATGTGGCGTAGCGTATATGGACTAGTCCCGCACGCAGTGACGCCTCCCTTGATGAAACTGAAACTGAAAAACAGAAAGAGGGTGCTTAGGGCTGGGAGAGCTTGCATTGTGGAGGGATTTGAAGGTCCGATCTTATTATTGTTTGAATGTGTTTTTTTTCGACAAGAAAAGGATGGTCACAGTGTCGCCATTTCCCTTGGCGAGGAAAGAGGGTATGTCGTGGTGTGGGATAGAGGCGATGTCCAGGGGTGCTAACTCTTCTGTAATTTTGTGTTTGTGTTGTCTAGTAGTGTATTGCGGTGCGTTGTTCGTTGTGCGCTGCGTTATGTTGTGAGGTGTGGTGGTTGGTGTGGTGTGGTGTGTGGTGTGGTATGGGTTTGTGGTGTGGTGTGGTGTGGTGTGGGTGGTGGTGGTGTAGCGTCTTGTGTGCATTGCTCTAGGCGGCACTGCACGGTGTTGTGTTGTGGTTTGCAGTGGTGTAGTGTAGTGTAGTTAGTGTAGTGTAGTGTAGTGTAGTGTAGTGTAGTGTAAGTGCAGTGTAGTGCAGTGCAGTGCAGTGCAGTTGTAGTGTGTAGTGTAGTGTAGTGTAGTGTAGCGCAGTGTAGTGTAGTGCAGTGTAGTGTAGTGCAGTGCAGTGCAGTGCAAAGCAGTGTTGTAGTGTAGTGTAGCGTAGCGTAGCGTAGTGTCGTGTCGTGTAGTGTAGCGTAGCGTAGTGTAGTGTGTAGTGTCCGTGTAGCGTAGTGTAGCGTAGCGTAGTGTAGTGTAGCGTAGCGTAGTGTAGCGTAGTGTAGTATAGTGCAGTGAGTGTAGTGTAGTGTAGTGTAGTGTAGTTCAAGAGTAGTTTTGTTTTGTGTCGTGTTGCGTTTGTGTTGTGTTGTACTGTGTTGTGTTGTGTTTTCTTGCTGTGCTGTGTGTGTCGTATTAAGTTGTGTTCTGTGGTGCTGTTTGGGTATTGCATAGTGACAATAATGCATATTGCTGTGTTGTGTTGTAGCTATTACACTGGATTGTGTTGTGTTAGCATGCCGTGTCGTCGTACGTTGTACTGTGTGTGTTTACTGTAGTTGTTGTGTGAATGTCTGGTATTGTGCTGTGTTGTTTTTATTGATTTGTAGTATGTGTGTTGGTGTGATTTATTGATTTGTAGTCTGTTGTGTTGTGTTGTGTTTAGTTGATTTGTTAGTCTGTTGTGTTGTGTTTCTGTTGTTTGTTTGTATTGTTCTAAATGGAAATTGGCGATGGCTTTTGCGCCTCCTATGTTACATCAGATTGTCTCTGTGAGAAATTGTCATGCTTGCTCCGCGGTTGTGTTTTGTATTTTCGTGTAAATGTCTGGTATGGTGTCACTTCACTTGATTTGTAGTCTGTTGTGCTCAGACCACGGCGAGGAGCGCGCGTTGCGTTTGCGGTTGCGTTGAGGTGCGTTGGCCGGAGAACAGTGTGTGGTTTTTGTGTTTTGCTGTGGTTGGGTTGGCAAATTGGTGTTGTGCTGTGTTGTGTATGTGTTGTAATTAAACGGCAAGCAAACGCCTCCTATTATGTGTGCCTCACCTCTATGTGAGAAATTCGCTGGCTGCTCGTCGCTGATCAAATCACTTCTGCTAGAACACAGCACACCACCAGCGCCGACCCCCAGAGGTCCCAGAGGAAATTGTCTTCACACTAATTCGTCACTGTCGGCAATCTGAGTGGCCTCACACAGCACAGGTACGGGCCGTTCAATCCTGTGTGTTTATTCTCACAACTGATTTCCCCCGCTCCTGGCTTTTCTGTCTGGGACATGGATCGTTCCTTCCTAGGACAGGAGTTCAGATTCCATTCCGGCAGGGTCACCCCACCACTTCAGCTACAGCTTCTGTGGGCGCTGCCCACAAAGACATCCCCAGGGGGTCCAGCCCTTCGCCGCTCCCTGGCGTCCTTGCCAAGCCCCCCTCTCCCCCCCCCCCCCCCCTCCCCCCCCACCACCTCCCACATTCCCACACTAACCTCCAGCGTCAATTCTAACCGCCTCCCCCTCTCCACTCTCCCCTTTACTATAATCGAAGCCTACAACACACCACTCATATTTTTTTATCTCCATTTTTGCACCTTTGTGTGGATGTTTTTGCCCACTACCCAGTGGGAATTTTTCTGCCCTAACTTTCTTTTCTTTT
>JADBJO010001852.1:365000-369370 GCA_016801955.1 Conus betulinus
GGGAAGGTGCATGCTATGTGTAAACGTGTCATCATCCATACCAACGGCCAAACTGGCCTTCTCTTCCGAAAGTTGGTGATGGGATTTTAGGTGTGTGCAAGATGTTTATGCGTGTGTGTGTTCACACACGGAACCTCGGTTTATAGTCTCATTCGAAGGACTGTATGGGAAATGGAGTCAGAACCAATGTTAACCTCGAGGGAAAAATCCCCCTGTACCGAAAAGGCCCGGCGGAGATTCGAACCCCGCAACCCCAAGATTACGAGTCCGGCGCTCTACCCAGTGATTCCCCCCCCCCCCCCCCCCTTTCCCATCCCCCCCCCCCCCCCCCACCACCCTCCCCCCCCCCCCCCCCCCCCCACCAGAGTTATCACTAAACTGGAGAAAAGTACTGCCCCTTGAAAAAAAATAGCAATCTTTCTCTTCCCCCGAATCAAACGAAAAACAAACAACAAACAAACAACAGTAACAAACACAACAGAAATAATTGGAAAACAGTATACGTTGATTTTTTTTTTTTTTTTTTTTTGCAAAAAGACAACTGATTGGTATTAGTTCATTTTCTTGAAGCATACAAACTTTGCACGTACTAAGAGTACTGAGTTTTCCCTGAAGGTTTGGATGTTTTTCGTTTAAACAGGAATAAAAACACAAACACACAAAAAAATCCAAACGAACGAAAGATCCACCCCCACCTTCTCCCATACAAACGAATAAACCAACGAACGAACCCTAGCGACGAACACAGTAGCGATAATTAGCAATACTGTAAGTTAATTGTACAACAACAACTAACTGATTTACATCCTCAGGGCAGACAGACCACGACCAAGCGTAGAGAACCAGGCAATTCCCTTTATTTTATTTATTTTCATTCTTTATTCAGAAAAGGGTTTAAAAAAAAAAAAAAGCAACACAGACAGACAGACAGACAGACAGACAGACAGACAGACAGACAGACAGACAGACAGACAGACAGACAGACAGACAGACACCACCCACACACACACACACACACACACACACACACACACACACACACACACACACACACACACACACACACACACACACACACACACACACACACACACAACACACTCACACACACACTGTCATGTGACGTAGCCTCACATCAAGTCACGTGACGTTCCATCACATATAGTCTAGTGATATGAATCATTTCCCCCTTGCCACAACTAAAAAGGAAGAATATGCATGTGGCTTGACTAGTGTAGCGGGCGTCCCCAATAATTGTGAGAATTACTCATTGTTTAAAACAATGGTGGTCACTGGGTGACAGTGACCACTGAGAGATAGTTTAATAAGGGCTGGTAGGTGCTGGTCATGTGTTTTGAACACTGAGGATGCACTCACTAGGAGGAGAGGGAGAAAAGAATCAGTTTTTAGCCCAGCGGATGGCCTAGAGACTCGAACCTGTCAGGACGTTGTCAAGGGGTCCCCCACCGCTGACCAGTCATTACCAGATGAGCCATAGATAGTTGGGGAAAGGTACAGGGAAAACCTAAAGAAAAGAGAAAGAAAGAATTCATATGTTGAATTGGGAAGCAGGTTACTTACACGAACCTTATTCGTGTTTTCAGCCCTTCACCCTTCACTCTTCACCCCGTCAGCTATTCCTCCTCTGAGACGGGTGGTTAACGATGGCCATGGTGTGGGGAACACACCGATAGTTCAGCCCCAGCAATTGAAGATCCCGGGTAGAGGAGTCGGATCACACTGCTTCCCCAGTGACAGGAAGGTTCAAGGGGACGGAACGTTTTCTGATGTGGACAGGGCATCATGACACAGTATGGGGCGAGTCTTGTCTCTGATGCAGGTATGGCATCATGATTACGCAGGAATCATTTATTTCTCCTGGTCTGGATTTTGGGCCAATGTTATGTGAAGGCCATGACTTTATAGTCTAGGAGGTTGTGAATATTCTTTTTCTTCGGCAAGAAGGAAGAAACTTGTAAGAATTTATTGATTTCAGTTTGTAACCTGATTTATCTCTCAGTGTGAAGAGAAAGAGAGATACATGTATAGAATCTGGTTATTAATTGTTCGATTCATTTAGTAAAGTGCTTTTTCCCCGAAGGAGAGGGGGAGAAGAAAAAAAAACATTGGTGGTAGTGCGCCTTTTGGTTGATTGGAGGGATTGCGTGTGCGTATGGAGTAAATGCTGTCATGAATGCGTGTGTGCAAAAGTGAAGAGAGAGGGAGCGACAGAGAGCGAGAGAGATCGACGACAGAGAGAGAGAGAGAGAGAGAGAGAGAGAGAGAGAGAGAGAGAGCGAGCGACAGCGAGAGGCGAGAGAGAGCGAGAGAAGTAGAGAGAGAGAGAGAGAGAGAGGGAGAGAGAGAGAGAGAGAGGGAGAGGGAAGCGACGACAGAGAGCAAGAGAGAGAGACAGAGAAGAAGAGAGCAGCAGAGAGAGAGAGAGAGAGAGAGAGAGAGAGAGAGAGAGAGAGAGAAAGAGAGAGAAGAAAATAATAGAAAGCTCTTGTGGACCAAGAAAGGACCAAATGCCAAAAAGACAGGGGGGGAAAAATGGTGACAACTGTAAAGAAAGACCAAACTTTTAAAAAGAAGAAAGAAAAAAAAAAGAAAGAAAAGTCCAAGGCAAGATCACAGAGAAGAAAGTGACAGAGAGGTAGAAAATGACTGGGCTAAAGAAACTTCCAAGAGGGAGGGTACAATTTGTATGGAAAACCTGGCTTCCCTTCTTCCCCTTTCCCCTTCACCCTCCCCCCCCCCCCCCCTCCTCCTCCTCCCTCCTCCTCCCTGCTTCCAACTCCCCCCCTCCATCCCCACCCCATCCCTTTGTTACCACCCTCCTTTCCCTTCCCCCGTCCCCCACCCTTATCTCCTCCTCTCCTGATCCACCCCCGTCCCCGTCTGGCATCCTCATAGGGGAGACCACTGCGTTTATCCAAACACTGAGAGTAGGGCCCAGTTCTCTTCTGCCTGATCCCAGATATACTCGCTGAATAACTACCCCTCCGACTTGCAATGTTATTCCCTCCCCTCCCCCCCACACCATCCCCCTCCTCCTCCTCCTCCCCCTCCCCCCCCCCCCCCGCCCACATTTCCACCTTCTTCTTTCTCTCTCCCTGCCCCCCCCCCCCCCTTTTTTTTTTTTTTTTAAAACCAGGGTATATGTTGGAACGCGTAAAATACAGCTTAGAAGGAGAAGAGGAAGAAGAAGAAGAAGAAGAGGAGGAGGCGGAGGAGGAGAGGAAGAAGAAGAAGAAGAAGAAAAGGAGGAGGAGGAGGAGGAGGTAGATGGCGGAGCAGGAGGAGGAGGAAGAATAAGAAAACGAAGAAGGAGAGGAGGAGGAGGAGAGACGACGACGACGACGAGAAGGAGGAGGAGGAGGAGGAGAAGAGAGAAGAAGAAGAAGAAGAAGAAGAAGAAGAAGAAGAAGAAGTGAATCTTAAAACAGTGATTATCATTGGCACCATAGCATGCAGAGTGTTGAAATGGCCGTGACGGACACACACGGAAAAAAGTCAAAGGTGTCCGTAGCCCTCTGTCACCGATCAGGCGCGCAACGACCGAGACGATTGTCAAACCCACCCATTCCTCCATGTCCTCTTCGTTCTGTCTCTGTTGGGTCTTGAACCCGAGTCCGAACGACATTTCCTCCATGTTGCGTCCCTTCTGAAGTTTTCTTTTTTTTCAAAACACAATTTTCCTCCTCCTCCTCCTTCTCCTCCTCCTCACGTCCTCTCCTCCTCCTCCTCCCAGAGAGCTGTCATTTTGGGGCACTCCCCGATATTTTCTGGCGGAATGAAGACAGACCTTGATCCGTGATGGAAAGAAGGTGATGGGAAGGAAGAGGAGAGTGGGTAGGGGTGGGTAAGGTGGTGGACAGGGGTGGGGGTCTGAAGAAGACAAATGGTCTGCCATGTGTGTGTGTGTGCGTGTGTTTGTGTGTGTGTGTGTGTGTGTGTGTGTGTGTGTGTGTGTGTGTGTGTGTGTGTGTGTGTGTATGCGCGTGTGTGTGTGCGTGTAAGTGTGAGCGTATGTGAATGTTTGTGCGCGCGCGCGCGCGCGTGCGTGTGTGTGTGCGTGCGACGTGCATGATGTGCGCTGTGTGTGTGGTGTGTGTGTGCCGTGTGTGCGTGCGCGTGCGTGCGCGTGCAGGCGTACGTACATGCTTGCGTGCGTGTGTGCCTGTGTGTGCAAACAAATCAAGTCAAAAATCACCTCGCGTCTTTCAAGACATTAATGTCAACTTGCGACAAAACACACCCAGCGTTGTTAATGAAATCAAATCCTAATACCTCATCTATTTTCCGAACTGTCCACGGTCTGAAGGAGTGTGTTGTTGGGGGGGGGGGGGGGGGGGGGGGGGGGGGGG
>JADBJO010001853.1:0-7500 GCA_016801955.1 Conus betulinus
CCACCATATTTTTCCTCACCATTTGCCTTCATATCTCTGACAGCCTGTACACACATTTTTGTGGTCAGAGATTGTACATGATTATCTTCATACTACATTCAATTGTACATGATATTCTCTCATCTGCATTCAATGTACATGATCATTCTCTATCTACATTCAAGTTCTCAATGCATTATTGTATCTGAGTATGGGCCTCTTGGAGTTCTCTGTTTCAAATTTTGTTGCATGCTAATTTATACGCAAAGCAGACATCTTAACAGAAAGACTTGTGGTTCATGTTTTAAAGACTAAGCTAGGCCACTTTGCTGTAGGCTTTTTTGTTACTGAAAAGAGACGGTCAACTATGCATTTTATTTGCAGTCACTGTAGAACAACATCCACACCATGTCAATGTTAAGCTAAGATATGTGTTTTCCCGGTCTACCAGGACCACTATGTTTTACTTTCTTTGCTGTAGTTGTTATCTGCTCATGCTGTCCTGCCTACTTTTCAAAGCAAAACCATAAGCAAGAGCGTTGAAGATTTTGTAGTGTCATCTGGAAGCTTTGATAGCTTCAGCTATAAATAAATCATTCTTATGTTATGAGTGACTTCAAAAACTGCAACCTTTCCGAGAACTGTGACCAGTCTCTTTATCCATTTGTTGGAAAAGGTTTTGATCTTAATGATTTTTTTCATGTAAATGACCCTGACATATTTTTTAAATCATGAATGAGCTGTGCGTCAAGTGCTTAAGATAAAGTGGGTTTCATGGCATTTTATAGTGTTTGCGTGACTGGAATGTGTCTATCACAGGGTCTCAGTGGGTTCCATGGCATGTTATTGTGTTTGCTTGACTGGAGTGTGCCTATTACGGATCTCGGAGATATATCTTCATCTCTCCTATCTTATGGATAGCTCTTTGTGTTCTGATCAAATGTGTTGAATACATAGTTTTTTCGTGAAACTTACTGTCTCCCGTCCTCCCTGCCTTTCTCAACATCTCTCTCTTCTCTCTCTCTCTCTCTCTCTCTCTCTCTCTCTCTCTCTCTCTCTCTCAGTTGGCTAATTTTCCATTTCCAGTCAACCAGCAGTATAACGTTATATTTTTTTTTTTACAGTATTTGCTTTTCTTGTTAGATCGGATATCCTGATCTCTTAATGTTGACTATCCCGAGTAAAAGCGCGTGCTACCGATGTTTCGTCAGCTAGAGGGGCTCTAAGAGCTCGACGAATGTATATCCTTTCGCGTAGCGGAAAACGATGATTTCTCACCACAGCGTATCATGAAGCAGAATTTAAAGGTGCCTGATACATTTTGGTAACAAGCTAGCTGAGAAAGGATAGTCAGTCATTAGATGTGCATTTTCTCTGATTGAAATTAACCACGTACAAATAGCATATTGAAGGTCTCTATCGACACAAACTGTCCAGTGAGTATTATTTCACTCAGCCCAAATAAACTTATTTTACAGGCTACCTGAATGAACGTTGCCATGAAAGAAAGAAACAAAAACAACAGTGTGTATTCATTTCTAGAGAGAATCACAGTCATCAAACATCGGCAGCAGACAGAGACAAGTAAATAAAGAGAACAACATCTTCACACATTTGGTTAGGTGGTTTAGGTGGTTATGACCATGTCTAGGAAACAGTAAAACGTCAGACAAGTAAATAAATAAAGAAAAGATCCAAAAAATGTGTTTGGGTGGTTGTGATAATGTCTAAGAAACATTTAACCGCTTAAATAAGCTGGCCTCCATGACTTTCCGCCTTTGCTCCATGATCATGTTGAAGGTATAGAGGAAAGGGTTGATGACGGAGTTGACAGGAAGAAGAACAAGGATAGCCATGGCCACGTTCACTTCCCCTGAGATTGGCACACCCTGACTGGCCAGTAAGCCCAGAAGCCCGATGGGAAACCAGCACAGAAAGTCAGAGACAGCGATGGTGATCAAACGACGGGCAATATTCATGTCCTGAGACTGCCGCCCAGTGTCTGATGCTGCCATGATGTTGGCCCTGATGGATAGGTAGATCAGTCCTTGACCAAGTGTTATCAGTATGAAAAGAACAAAAATTGAGGACGATCATGATCCCAAAAGCAAAGTCATCCCCCTTAAACTCTGTCCTGGTGATGGGCAGTGGGATGCAGATACCAACCTGATTGTAGAACTCATGGAAGGGAGAGTGAGGGAACAGAGGCACTGAGACCAGAAGGAGACTGACTGACCACATTGCCATGCTCACCAACAGGGCAGCCTTGCGATGGAAGCGCAGCTGACTAAAAGGAAAGCGCAACACCAAGAAACGATCAATGGTGATAAGACAGATCATGAAGACAGAGACTTGCGATGATAGTAATGACAGAACACCAGCCGTCATGCATAAAGCACTGTGTCTCCAACGTGTGTCTTCCAACAGATAGGAGCCAAGGTACATACGATCCGCCACACCAATAATGGACAAGTACACTCCCCATCATGAAATCGGCAATGCAGAGATTGGTAACAAACACAGAAAAGCCAGACCGTTCTTTGTGCCTTCTAGTCAACCGGAAGAGAAATGTGGCCAGGTTACCAGTCAACGCCATGACAGCGGACAGAGACAGGAACACACGGTAAGTGTTAGAATGAAGGAGGGCTTCACACGACGACACTTCGTCAAAGGGAGCGTGGCAGTCATTGAAATTGAATCCCTGAGGAAGCGTAGCTGCACAACAGACCTTGAAATTGTCAGCATACACACTGTGCAAATGAGTAAGATCACTCAGCATTTTCTCTGGAAACTCAGAGAGTTCACAGCCCTTTATATCCAACACTTGCAGAATTTTGAATGCGTTAAAACCATCTCCTTGAATCTGATCAACTCTGCATCCTGACAAATTGAGGACTTTCAAATGAACAAACTGGTTTAGATCACTCATATACAACACTGGAAGCTGGATTAATGACATATCAAGGTACTGCAGTGATGTAATTGTCACGTTACTTTGAAATTTTGTGAACGTGAGGGCAGGAAGATTTCCGGAAAGAAACAACACTTTCAGCAGAGGAAATTGTTTAAACTGGTTGATCTTGAAATTTTGTAAGAAGTTATGGCTGAGATCGAGGCTTTCAGATTGTTGAAGACAACATCATCAGTCCAGACAGATTACAGTGGGCCAGACCAAGGTGGATCAGCAACAGCTGATGTGCAAAACTGTTTCAGGGTCATGCCACTGTCACGGGCATCCACATAACGTAAGCTAGAAAACGAAGGAAGTGAAAACTTCTGTCTACATATGAAGGCCAGTCCCCAGCACTGACACTGCTGTGGACACGTCACATCACACCACAGCTCATCATCACGCCTGTGGACACTGGACCATGCCATCACACACATGACTGGGGTGGAGGCAGACAGAAGAACTTCGACATCGGTAAAACCCTGGACACAGGTCATCCAGGTTGCAGCCCTGTTCGTCCTCCCGTCCGGGACAGTCATCGATTCCATTACAGCGCACGTAGACAGGAAGGCAGTAGTGGTCACTGAGACACCAGAATGTGTGTGTGTGGACAGGGCTGGTCATGGAGAGACTCCACTTGTACATCCCTTTTCCGTCCAGAGTGACCATGGAAGGGGGAGGGGGCAGAACGACGGGGCATAGTTGCGTCCATTAAGGGATCCAGCTGACGGTCATCACACTGCATCTCGTCAGCACCGTTCTCACAGTCGTATACTCCATCGCATTCTTCTTTTTGATAGTAACACTACAGAACAGAATCAACAGAATTAACAGTAGTCATTATGCATATGCAATGTACAACACAATATACATTCCTGATGTGTTTTGCTGAGCAATGGAAACAGAGTATGATTACTGCAACACGTAAATAACACATTGTGAGCAACACAGCATGATGGTGTATTTAGCAGGAAAATGAGAAATACTGTCGACTTTTCTTCGTCAGTTTAATGATAGGAAGGAATTCTGTGGATAAATTTGACAGCAGAAAGTCTCTTGAGAAGACACCCCCTCCCCCATCAACCCCCCTCCTGCCCCTCCCCGTCAAACCAGGTTTCTGGCCCTGAACGTCTTGCTTTGAAAAGGATGGTCAGCTTTCTTGTCAATATTTCTCGATGCCATTCTGGCACCAGCTTTGCCAGAAGTACTTTGGCATTGTCAGGATTTTAAATCTGCACCTCCTAGGTGGTTGAACGTGTCAAGACCAGTTCGCCTTGTGACAGCTGTCTTATGTATGCAGCTATCAGACACTTGTTGTTTGTTGGGAATTAGAAGCCTCATGACATTTACTTTTGCTCCTCCTTGGCTATGTCCAGCTGGGATGTGTTTTCAGCTTTGTCTGCTACTGCCTCTAGGGCTCTCTTCTTCATACAAACTGAAGCTGCTTAATGAGGTCATAGCCTGGTGAGCAAACGCAGTCCCTCACTTTAAATTTCGTGACGAAGAGTTTGGCTTGGAAGCCAGTTTCCTTCAAGCTCTCAGCTAATCTGATACACCTTTTGATCTTGAAAATACGAGCTGTCCTCAGTTAGCTTTCATGCGGCGCATTGAGCTAGATAAGAATACTTGTTTGGTGAATGGCAGTGAAGTACTGTATATGTTCTCGAACAACTCGCCGTGGAGGTAATTAGTTCGTTCCGTGATTTCTGGAACGTGTTCTCTGTAACCCCAGTCAACCAGTTCCTCTAATCAACACTGATTCCACGCTTTAGATATCACAGCTGTCCCATGCCATAATGTGTGGCGTCCTAACAGGTAAATCGTCTTTGCAAAAGTTTTCGTGGCATAGTGTTTCCTCTGTGAGAGCTTATTGCATGTCTAATCCCCTGTGGCCCTTGGTTGTCTCACCATCTCTACCTTCCCCACATTAGCGCTATTTTGCATAAATTCAGGACTTCTTCCACCGATTGTTGACTCTGATGAAGAGCACCTTTAAGATCATCTGATTTCCTCTGTTCACCAGGTTTCTGCCTTATTCCAAGGCAGAAAGTCTCGAACCAATCTACAGAAAGTCTCATATCAATCTACAGACAAAACCATACCAATCTACAGAAAGTCTCATACCAATCTACAGACAGCCTCATACCAATCTACAGACAGTCGCATACCAGTCTACAGAACGTCCAACACCAATTCAAGGATGAAGGTGATCTTAAGAGAAACTATCTGCTGCATTTCATTCCAAATCAGAATTCTTTGCAATGTGTTTTCCCGCATCATCCATTGTCTCTGGTGGCCTAGCTGGACTGTTTCATGGATGTTCTTGGCATTTCCCTCCATCTACAATCCCTGTATTGTCATGTCTCTTTTTTCCTTTTGCCTTTGATCTTCATTTGTTGCTTTTGCTACCTAGTCCAAACTTGTTGGTTTGTTGGTGTCCTGCTTTTTCACTGTTCCAGAGGTTACCCTTTAGCGTATTCACTGCATTCTGGAGCTTTCATTTTCCGCCAGTTTTAAGCCTTGGCTGGATTAACCCCACACCCTTGTCACCTTGGTCCTCAAACATGGGTAGTAGCTTTGCTTTTCCAATCATTTAGACCTCGACAATGGATTTCAGGAGTAGAACCAGCTTTGGCAGCAGTAGAGTGCAACGTCGTGAGGTCAGGTGTAACACCAAAATATTCCTTGTCTCTTCATTGATTCTGACCTGCTTCAGTTGCACTGTCCTACTGCAGATATAGTCAATCAGGAGAGGCCTGAGGAGCCTCAGGGTCAGCATGAACTTCAGGCATCAGACTTTGTCTTTGCAAAACAGGCCATCAATTCTATTGTAATCAATATTCATATCAAAACCATTCAAGTATACTTTTGTTCGTGTATATGTCATTGAAATCTAGAATTTGTCAACGTTCGAGTAATGAAAGTAACTTGCTTCCTGAATTGTTTAGTGTTGCGTTCGTTGACTCTCACTGTATGGTTCGGTGATACTGCAGTAACTATTTTTGAACGTGAAATTGTATTTCGGGACGGGACGTGGAGCTGTAAGAAATGCCACCCTTGCAGCAGGAAAATCAAGAAGAAAGATCAGGATAGACGAAACACGACAAAACTGAATAAACACCTGAAAAAAATATCACCTAATGCTTAAGAATCAGGTTTCTGTAACAAAGTTTGTTTTCTAGGACCGGGTTGTTAGCCCAATTCAAACCCCAAACCTGGAGGGCCAGTTAAGTGCTCTTTGTCTGGTCTCTACCCTTTGACCTGTCTGGCTTGGGTGGCCCTACCAGGAGACGAATCTCCCGCCAGCATAGCTCTCAGGGTCATAGAGACACGCAAGCTCCCCAACCAACGACAAGGTTGCACTCACTGGGAGAGATTACTCTGTGAGATTACTCGAACACTTTCTGGAAAGACCAGCAACCCCAGTCGCCCGGTCAAAGACAAGGAGGGAAACATGATCGCAGGAGAAGCTGAACAGAGAGCAAGGTGGGCAGAACACTTTGAAGAGACACTGAATAGACCTGCACACCTGTCCCCCCAGACATTCCACCACCAACTCAGCTTCTGGACATCAACACAGGCCCACCAACCAAGACGGAAGTTGCCGAAGCCATCAAGTCACTGAAGTCAGGTAAAGCAGCGGGTCCAGACGGAATTCCACATGAAGCACTGAAAGCAGACATCCAGACGTCAACAGAGAGGCTGCATCCACTCCTAAGCAAGATCTGGTAGCAGGAACGAGTGCCAGAAGACTGGAAAAGAGGCCACCTGGTGAAACTGCCGAAGAAAGGGGACTTGTCATCCTGTAACAACTGGAGAGGGATTATGCTGCTGTCCATCCCGGGGAAGGTGCTGACCAAGATCATGCTAGAGAGACTAAAGACCGCCCTAGACAAGACCCTCCGCCAAGAACAAGCTGGATTTCGCCAAGACAGATCATGCACGGACCAAATAGCCACACCATGAGAATTATCATCGAACAGTCTCTGGAGTGGCAGACCCCTTGTACGCAGTATTTGTGGATTTCCAGAAGGCGTTTGACAGCATCGACAGAGATACCATCTGGAAACTCATGCACCATATGGCTTTCCCACCCAAGTTTGTTGCCATCACAGGTCGTCCACGACGGGAAGCTAACGAAGCCCTTCACCATACAAACCGGCGTCCGTCAGGGGTGTCTACTATCGCGCCGACAATTTTCCTGATGGTCGTTGACTGGATAATGCGGCAGTCTACAGACGGCAAGAGGACAGGAATCCAGTGGACTTTCACCAAGCAACTGGAAGACCTGGATTTCGCCGACGACGACATCAGCCTTCTCTCCCACAAACAGCAAGACGCACAAGAGAAGCTGTGTCGGGTAGCAGAAGAAGCAGGAAAGACGGGCCTCCAAATCAACACAAAGAAAAACAGAAGCCATGAGAGTCAACAACCAGCAACGAGACCCACTACGACTACAACAGGAAGACATAACTGAAGTTGACAAGTTTGTCTACCTCGGCAGTGTGGTCAGCAAAGATGGAGGTACAGATGAGGATATCAAGAGCCGCATCAATAAAGCCAGGCACACC
>JADBJO010001853.1:12500-22500 GCA_016801955.1 Conus betulinus
TGCCCTTTGATGACTGGCTGACCTGAGTCACAGAACTCTAGAATGAAAAGTGAAATAGTTGTCACAATCTTTCAGGCCGGCCTTAAAAAGTTTCAGTTTAGTTTCAGTTTCATCAAGGAGGCGTCATTAATGTGGGCGGACTAGTCCATGTACGCTTCACCAATCCGCTAAATTTTGAGACCACTACGGAAGATTTAAAACTGATGGATAAATGAAATTAAGAACTAAGATGAGAGAATTTAAAAAGAGGGTCTCGTGGATACGAATTAGCGATGTTTCACCTACGCACTACAGCAAAACACGAAGGTTAGACCTTGAGTACATACATAACATTGAGTTGTGCGTATTGTCATCATTGTGTGGTGTAGTGACCCATGCCTGCATGCGGGTGTAGGACTGTGGGTGCAAGCGCCCATGAGTGTTTACACGTTGTGGTGTATGGTAGCATGAGTGCAAGTGCACGCTGGTGTGTGTATGTGTGCGCGCAGCACACGTGTGTGTGTGTGTGCGCATGTGTGAGGGTGAGAAGTGCATATGCATCGTGCTGTGCATGTGATTTGTGGGCTTATGGAGCGCATACGCGCGTTATCGCATAAGTGTTACTATGGGTACATACATGTGTGTATGTATGTGTGTCCTGGTATGCGGGCAGACACGCATTGTAATATGTATTAGTTCCCCAAGCACCTGTGCGCGTGCGCGTCAGCCCTGTGTGGTGTATGTGCATCATCCCGTGCGCGTGGGTTGTGGCGCACGCATGCATGTGCGATATATGTGAACGTAGATGCGAGCGCATGTACGCGCGCGTGGTGTATATGTGTGGGGTGGTGAGTGCGGGTGTGCGATGGTTTGTGTGTGCGTTGTGCGTCGGTGGGGTGTGTGTGGTGTGTGTGTGGTGTGTGGTGTGTGTGTGTGGGTGTGTGTTGTTTAGGCTCGCATTCTGCTCTGCTTTTTCTCCGAACCGAGCTGGGCAGTTGTCTCCTCACCGCCAATATGTAGAGGCATGATAAGCGATAGGATGGCGTGTTCAGTTACGCTGCATGTTTCTGGGCTTCTTTCTTCTCCAAGTTTCCCTGTTTTGCCGGATCATTTTCCTTGACATCGGTAGGTAGTCGTGCTTCTGTCGCGGCCCTTTTAGTGTCTTTGTGTTTGTGTTGGCGTTCCCGACTCCTTTGCCTTGTATTTTTTCTGGCTCTCCTTCTTCACTTTTTCTTCTCCTTTCCTTTCTCTTTTTCCCGTTATCCTTTGTATTTTTGGTGTGGAGCGAGAGATTCTCCTCCCTTTCTCTTTCCCCTTCCCCTCCCTTCTTCCTCCCTTTTTCTCCCTTCTCTCTTTTTCCCTTCCCTTTTCTTCCCCTTCCTTTTTCTTTTTTCTAACCTTCTTTTTCTTTCCCTACGTACTCTCTTCATTCCCTCCTTTTCTCCCTTTTTCTTCCCTTTTCTTTTTTTTCTTCTTTCTCTTTTTCCTTCTTCTTCTTCTCTTTTTTTTTTTCTCCGTTTCTCCTTTCTTTTCTTTCCTCCGTCTCTTTCTCTTCCTTTTCTTTTCTCCTCTCCCTTCTTTTCTCCACCTTTCCCCCCTACTTCTTCCTCCTTTTTTCTTCTTCCTTCCTCCTTTTTTTTTCTCCCCCCCTTTTCTCTTTCTCCCCCTTCTTCTTTTCTTCTACCCTTTCTACTTTCCCCTCTCTTCCTTCCATTCTCCCTTCCTTTTTCTTTCTCCCTTTTTTCCTCCTTTTTCTTTCCTTCCCATATTTTCTATTATTCCCTCCTTTTTTCTTTCCTCTTTCTTTCCCTTTGCAGCCTCTTTTCTTCTGGTGTTTCTCTTTCTTTACCCCTACCCTCTTCCCATTTACACTTCCCCCCTTTTTTTTTTTTTTTTTTCCCTCCTTGATAGTTCTGCCTTTTCCCCCATTCAACTTTTTCTCCCCTCATTCTTTCGTTTCCCCCCCTCTTTCTTCTTCTCTTCCTTTTCCTTCTTTTTTTCCCTTTTTATCTTTCCCCCTTTTCCTTCCCTTCTTTGTTTTTTTTTCCCCCCTTGTTGTTTTCTCTTTCCCTCTTTCTCTTCCTTCTGTTTCTTTCTTCTCCCCCCCTTTCCTCCCCCCCCCTTTCCCTTCTCTTTCTCTTTTCCCCCTCCCCTTCTTCTTTCGCTTTTTCCTTCCCCCTTTCCTGTGTGTTCCTTCTTTATCATTCTCCCTTTTTCTCCCTTTCCCTATCTTTCTTTTTCTTGTTTTCCCTGTGGGTTTACTTGTCTTTTTACTTTCTTTATTCTTCCTTCTCTCTTTGTTGTTGTGATATTTCTCACTTGTTTTTTGCTGGTTTTGTTGTCTCTTTGTGTTCATCTCATTATTTTCTGTTTCCTTTTTTCTTTTTTTTTTGTTCTCTCTCTGTTGTATGTCTCTTCTTTTTTTAGTCCGCTTCCCTGGTGTTGTGTAGATTCTCCCCCGATTTCTTTTTTCTGATTATTTTCTTCTTTCTTCCTGTTTTTTTTCAGATGTGAGGTTGTGTACTTTATTGGTGTTTCTTTTTTGGGTTGTTTCTCACATTGCCTTTGTGGCTTTTGTTGTGTGTGTTAGGCTCGTCTTGTGTTTGTCGTTGTTCCCGGTGTTTTCTTGGTAGAATATTTAGGAGCAAGGGGCCAAGGTTGGTGTGGGTCTGTGTGGGAGATTGTGGGGGGTGAGCTAGTTATATATCTATCTCTAGAGGGAGCGATCGATCTATATCTATTCCGATCTATATTTCATTTATTCTTGCCTCCATTTTCCATTTTTCTCAATTCCTTTTTCTTACCTTTTATGTTTCCCACCTTTTTATGTGTTTTGATGTATCATAGTAAGTTTCTCTTCGTTTGTTCCCTTTCATATATATCTTCTATCTCTCCTGTCTTTGATTTGGGGTGTGGGCTTTTGGGAGTGGGCGGGTTGGATTGGGAGGAGAGGAGAGGAGAGGGTTTCGGAGATAGGAGAGAGTTGATATATTCGTTGTATCTTTAAAAACACTTCGGTTTGAGTTATTCTTCTTATTACACATGTTCAATCTTGCAAGAGATTTCCCCGAGTCATCGTCGTAGTTCAGTTTTAGCACTCTGTGTCTTCATTCTAAACAATATTCTTTTTAAAAAGTATTCCTTTTCCACGAACAGTGTAACATTCTTTACAATAAAACAAAAAAGTACTTCTCATCCTCCCAGAGAGAGAGAGAGAGAGAGAGAGAGATCTGTCTCAATCGCTTATAAGTGCTGAACGAAGACAAAGAACCTCCAGTTCTGGTACAAAAAGTCACGCACATCATAATACGTTGAAAACTTGCGTTGTCTCTGCAAGGGATTGAAATACTTAATTACATAACAGGAGTCCTCAACCACAAACCCCTGCTTTGATCGACACAGTTCATACCCCACAATCCACTTCATCTTCCGCTTCTGCGCACTCTGTTTTTAGGTTACAGGCAAGATGAAGTCTAAAATCAGGCCAGCTGGGAACAGAACAGTTCCATCTTGCGTCTGGAAGTTTGGGTGGCATTCTAGAGACCTGTGAAAAGATATACGGAAATAAAGTAGAGTGTATTTTTCATCTTACCTTACCCCTTCATCATCGTCACTCTCACCATGTCATTAGGAACAACACGACAGTTTGGACAGTACTTCTCCTCTCAATATCTCTGTGCTGTGTGTCTGTCGTCATTGATTCTTTCTTTTCTTTTATTTCTTTATTCATTTATTTGTCTATTTTTCAGTGATTTGTTTACCTGGAAATGACCGCAGTGGTCCAATTTTGTAAAGTAACTGATAACTTGTGATGCTAGAAAAAGAAGGGGGCTCCTTTTGTTTTTGAGGACCGACAGTGTGACACGTGTACTTATTTCGCCTCTACCTCCACATTATCATTATCATTTTCATCACTGTCATCATGAACATTTTTTGTCAGAATTGAAGTGAAATTTCTTCATGACATTTACCAAATGGCTATGCTCGATCACTTCAGCAAGCGTAATTTGATAATTGTAGATTGCTGTAAATTTTTACAATTTCCTTGAAACTGAAAGGATTTTCACTCGATTTGTTAAATCACAAGACAATTACAGGTACGAAAACACAACATTGTTACAGATAATGATGCTGCTAGAGCTTCCGAAAGTTCAGTTACAGTAGCGTTCAGTGGGAAGAAACTCTGGGGAGAGCTTGACAGCAGGCCTTCAGAGAAGACACATGTTCCGGGCCTGAACTCTTCACTGAAGGGGGCCAGGCCGCACCCAGGTCATGATTCCCAGATGCCCTGCTATTGCCAACTTTTATTTTTGGGCGCTGCCAGGATTCGAACCCGCAACTTTTTGTGGATGGGTGGGGGTCTTAAGGCGTGCCTTTTTAGACGGATGTCTTAACCCACTGCTGACGGGACACCCGTTCTAAGTGGGGAAATCTAAGCCTTACGAAGTTCACTTTTGTTCCTCCTCGACCAAATCCAGCTGGAACTCTTTTTGGCTGCCTGTGCCATTGCCTTCAGGGTTCTGGTCCTCTTCTTACATGAAATCCCGAGCTGTTTCATGAGATCATGGGCTGATGAGTCTACACAATCCCCTTGCTCCAACTTCTATGGCTATATGGCGAGGCTCCGGGCCTGGAAACCGGATTCCGTCATGCTACTGGCGAAATGGCACACTTCTCAGTCTTATACAGGTGTGCTAGCTTCATCGTCTTCAATCAATACACGACTAGAGCAGGTTAGTCAATAAACGATTAGAAACAGGTTACGTGCTTTAGATTGTACTTGCAGGAGAGAGACCAAAAAGGAAAATAAATTAAGGAAGGGAGAGAGAGAGAGAGAGAGAGAGAGAGAGAGAGAGAGAGAGAGAGAGAGAGAGAGAGAGAGAGACTGACACTGAAAAAAGTTTTAATGCCATTGACTATACAATCCTATTGGCATGGGGGGGGGGGGGAATAAACATTTCGCCATTACATTTCGCCAGCGACCAACAGGGAAGAAATACAACAAAGTGTGTAGGAAACAGTACTGGTTCATTTAGGATTTAACATGCAACATTTAGAAATTGAGAAATATTTTCAAAGCAATCACACGTCATAATGAAAAAAAAAATTTACAAATATACATATACGAAATACATAGACACTCACACATATAATACACGCTCTCACGTGTACAACACACCCTTCATACACACATACACACACCTGCTTGCACATGCGTACACATACACACAAAGGCATCAGCGTGCGCACGAACTGATCGTGCCACATTTAGCGATACGATACATCACAAACTGAATAGGAATTGTATTAGGAAATCGATCATTCAACAGAAGCATCAAAGAAATCATAATAATTGTGTTTTACTGGTTATTTTGCTAAAAAGGATAACTTTTTTTTTTTGTGTTTTTTTTTTGTTAGTCTAAATTTCTAGGATTAAGTTTTTATTCCGACGGTCCCAAGCAAGGGAAACGAACCTTGCGAGTGACGTATGTTTTTTTTTCGTCATTTGTGGAGAGTATGCTGACAATGTCCAAATTCTTGGAAGAGTCCATATTGAGAACCGAACATTTCTTCCTGATGTCTTCGTAAAATTTACAATGGAATAGAAAATGTGTCTCATCTTCAGTTGATGCACCGCACATGGGACAAGGGGAATCAGATGCACCAGCTAAGAACCATCTTACATTGGCACGTAAACCTAATGTTCTTGTTCTAAATCGAGCGAAAATGGATCTGTGCCATTTATTGTTTACAACTCTGATATAATTTTCCGTTTGAAAAACATTCTTAAAAGAAAAGAACCATGTATACTTGTCCGATTCTTCCAAATGAGAATGCCAGTCTTGTTTATAAGACGAGATTAACCGATCTTTAAATTCGTACAAAAACACTTGTTCATGTCCAAACATTGACACATCCCAAACAATCCCAAACCCATGAGTAGCTAACACGTTCTTTACAGAATATGCCCAATTTTGCTTTCCATTTTCCATCTGAATCAACATCATTTCATAAGCTTGTTTGTACAATCTTTTTATTGGGAGTTGTAGTAATCTAAGCCAATATCTAATACATTTTATGTAGGTTCTAACATATAGGGGGTACCGACCAGTTTCTCCATATAACAATTTATTTGGCGAATGCAATGGTACCGATAGAAAAACGTTTTGATTGCATATGCATGAACCTTCTCCATTTCACTGTTGTTGAATAAACCCCATACTTCAGCACCATACGTTAACATTGGCTCAATCTGAGAGTCAAAGAGTTTCCAAAAAAAAGAGAGAAATCAATGCAATTTAATTTTTTTTTTAAGGATCTTAAGATTTCTATCGTGCCTTTTTTTTTTCCCTTTTCCATAGGTTTCAACCCATGTCTTTTGTAAGCTCAACTTTGTGGTGAAGAAAAGACCAAGATATTTATATGAATTTGATACACTAATCTCATCGTTTCCATAAAACCACTTTTCGTGGGCTGAAAGATGACCCCCTTTCCGGAAAACGATAACATTTGTTTTGTCCAGATTTACTGTAAGCTCTAATCTATCAGCTTCCTCTTTCAGTCATTTAATTGATTTTGTAGTCCCACTGTAGTATCTGCTAAAAGAATAACATCGTCCGCAAACAACATCAGAAATACATCATTAACACCTGGGATTAACTGAACACCATGTTTTCACTTTTTAACTACTTCCGTAGCCAGTTCATTGATAAAAAAAAAATGAGAACAGCAGGGGACTTAGCAGGCATCCTTGTTTTAACTCCACGTGGGCATTTCAAATAAGTCAGAATACATACCTTTATCTGGGACGTAAGCATGCACCGAGTTGTATACACTTCTAAGAGCCCTATATACTTTACCATTTACACTTCTTTGCACAATGTGGTCCACAGCAAGTTTCTATTAACAGAATCAAACGCTTTAGGGAAATCTACAAATGCTATATACAATTTGCTGTTTCTGAGAAGATATTTTTGAACCAGAGAAAAGAACGTAAAAAATATGATCGATCGTGCTATAGCCTGATCTAAATCCCGCTTGTTCCTCAATTATTTTTCCTTCTCTTTCTGCCCATTTAATTAATCGTCTGTGTAGAATATTTGTATAAACTTTTCCCAATATACTGGTAAGGGCAATACCTCTGTAATTGTCTGGATTATTGATGTCACCTTTTTGTGCAATGGAATTATAATAGATTGAGCCCAGTCTAGCGGGAAGGTTCCTTCATCAAATAACTTGTTGAACAAAACTCTCAGAAATTCCACTACAAGTGTATTAGAATGTTTTAGCATTTCCCCTAAGATCATGTCTGGACCTGCACGTTTCCTAGACCTTAACTTTTTTTATACTGTTAACAATCTCCTCTCTAGATATTGGATCATTAAATAACGGTTCTTTAAAGTCATTGGCTTCTAAATCAACGCTTCCATTGTTTTCAATTATATTCTCAGGGTAATTAAAACTATTGCGGAAATGCTCAAACCATGCTCTATAGTTATATTGCTATAAGTCATCCTTTTTTCTGTTAATTGTTCTAATTGTTGCCCCAAATAAGTTTGAATCACTAATAGAGTCTTTTAATTTTTTAATCTTTGTTTGCTCAAATTCACGTTTCTTCTGTCGCTTCAAATTAACATAATCTGATCGCTCACTCGTATATTTTTCTTTCAGTAGTTCTTTTTTGTCTTTTGCTTTGTTCCTTTAGAAAGTTTTGAGTAGCTTCTTCACCTCTTTCTTCTTCTGGTCACATTCATAATCAAACCACTCATCCTGATTTTCTCTTTCTTTTACCAACCATTCTCACCATGCATGCAGCAGCACTATACATTGCTTGAACAATAATATTCACACATCTGTTGACATCCACATTTATCAACTGGTAGGCATTTTCAAGCTGTTCTTTAAAGTTATTGGAATTCAGCTCATTTTCAAAATTCCCAGCATTCTAAAAGATTTTTTCTTCAACAACAGGTTCTTGAGCTTGGGTATTTTTGGTCATTCCATTTTGCCTTATCATTTCTATTGGTAAATGCCAGGATTCAAGACAATCACCAACAATCATATTGCAATTTGGGGAAAACATTCTGGAACAAGAAAATAATCAATAACACTACATCCTTGTGGTGAAACAAATGTATACTCTCCATCTCTGTCTCCATTGCAATATCCATTCAAAATGTCAAGATCAAACAAAAAAACAAAGGTCCAACAAAGATCTTCCAAAATTGTTTACATTTTCATCTTTTGAATTTCTACGGAAACTGTCTTCTAAATGGTCATCATCATAAAACCCACTAAAAGACTCAACATTTACCATATCTTCGCATTTCGACAGGCTAGAGCCAGTCCTGGCATTCAAATCTCCACAAATCATGACTCGACAGTCAACATCACCCACTGCTCGTAGTAAACTTTCTTCCAATATAACTACTCCATCTTTCAGATTGGTGTTATTGTACAGAGGACCACCTTCAGGTACAATATAACAACATACTAAGACTACATCTTTGTCAATACCAAGCACACCTTTATTCAGCTTAAGCTATAGCATTTGCACAGTCTAATATTATTTCTTCTACAGACTGTTCTAGACACTTTCTAACCAGCAACAGTACACCACCAGAGTTTCTCCCAAAGTGTGACAGTTTCTGAGCTGGAGCGACAAATTTAAGAAAATCATTAAACACACATGAAGGATCAAATGACTTGTCCACAAATGTTTCTGTAAGGCACGAAATCAAATGAATTAACATAATCAATGAATAACGAATTATCTAATTTGTTATATAAGTTCTCAACATTATAGTTAAGAAAGGACCAGGACGTTGAATGATCGAACTTGTCCTGTTTGGATTTCTTGTTGCGTAGTGGCCTGTGGCCAACACTGTTACTATGTTGGTTACCAAGGTACCCACGAAGACCGCTCTGTCTGCCTGCCGATCCTCGTCTACCACCACGCACATCACTGGGGGTGCCGGCTGTGTCGTGACGTGGGGAATCCCCACTGCTCCTCTCCGCTCCGGAGGTCGGCTTACCCAACACGGAGTTGCCGGGCTTGCCCATGACGTCTCGGTCTTGTTGAGTGGGCGTCCCGTCACCACGTCTGTATTCCCGCAAGGCGTGGCCAATCAGCGAGTCACCTTCCACATGTAGGGAACCTCTCCCCCCACACCGTCACTGCCACTGTCAGCTGGCTGGTGGAGGGAGGAATCACGAACATCCCGTGCAGAGACACCTTCACCTCCACCACCCACATCCTCGTCTCGCTGCACTGCATACCGGGTCAGCGGGTCGCCGCACGTGGTCTCAGCACCGTGGCAGAACATGTCGCACCGGTCACCAGCATCGCTCAGTCGGCCGTGACCCGATGACGTCCCGCTCCCTCTGCCGTGCAGTCGGTCAGCTGATGACACAGCCGTGTTGTCAGTGTCGCCCGCCGTTGTCGCTTTCGTTGCCGTCACCTTTGTAGATGTGTGTTCATCTAGTCTGGCTGGTCCCATTACCATCTCCCCGTTTCTAAAGAAGGCCCTCTTCCCCTCCCTACGTGCTTGTGACACAATTTTAGCTTGCTGTCGTGTCAGATCGTTGGCAACACCTATGCCTTTTTGTTTTAGGTTATCACGCAGATCTCTATTTGTTAATATCGTCATTTATCCTTCCATCGCGTGAAACGTGCAATCATTGGTCTAGGTTGCCCCTCCACTGCCCACCCCACTCTGTGTGCCCGTACAAAATCTTCATTTGTCCATGTTCGAGAGCCGTCAATCTTGTTGAGAGAATCAACCACTGCTGTTACACTCATGTCAAAAGTTCCCTGTCGCGTAGCTGAGGAATGCCAAAAAACCTCAGTCTGTCCCGTCGCGAGAAACCTTCCGATCTATCAATCTCTGATCTAACACGTCCCAAATCTTCTTGTAACTCATGTACTGTTGTTTTCAGCTGGTCAGTTTCTGTTCCCCCCTTAGTTCCTCGTGTAGCACTGCCACACTGTCTGACAGGCCTTTTTCTAACTTGTCACACC
>JADBJO010001853.1:27500-32500 GCA_016801955.1 Conus betulinus
GTGTGTGTGTGTGTGTGTGTGTGTGTGTGTGTGTGTGCGCGCTACGGTTGTGTTTGCGTGTGTGTGTGCGTGTGCGTGTGTTGGTGTGTTGGCGTTGTTGTTGTTACTATGTTGTCAAGTGAACATTCGTTTTCCACAAATAGTCAAAGGCAACAAACAGGCGTGCGCGCGCGCGCGCGCGAGCGCGCGCGCGCGCGCACACACACACACACACACACACACATACACACACACACACACGCGCGCGCTCATGTGCACATGTATACACACGCGCACATGTGCGCACACTATATTACACACACGTGCCTGCATACACACTCTCATGCACAAAGTTTAGTACGCGCGTGCACACACCCAGAGATACGCGTGGTTCCGTGTGCACTTATGCCCAAATACACAGACATGCGCGCGCACACACACACACACACACACACACACACACACACACACACACACACACACACACACACAAGCGCGCACGCACGCACTCATCTTGCCTATGCCCATATACACAGGCACATATACATACACATATGCGCGCACACTCATGCATAGATGTGTGCGTTCAGGAGCATGCTGACACGCGCCTACAGATCACACTCACGCTTTACATTTGCACGCGCAAGCACATACACGTGCAGCATGCACTGGCACACACACACACATTGACACGTGTCGACACACCCATGCACACACACACACACACACACACACACACACACACACACACACACACACACACACACACACACACATATACACATGTGTACACTGACCACACACACACACGCGCGCGCGCGCGCGCGCGCGCGCGCACACACACACACACACACACACACACACACACACACACACACACACACACACACACACACATACTATGATCATAATGGCACAGACAATGTTAGGCTGGTATCCAAGGTCTGACTAGTGTGTTGGGCCAGGGCGCAGGTCTGACATCTGCTAAGTCGTAACTACAAGACTCTCTTTATAAGTTCTCTCTTCTTTGTCACCAGTTCATTTGTCATCAGCTTCAAATAATGCGCAGTGTGGTGGCAAGACTTAGCAGATGAGCTAAATCGTGTTTGTGCCACAGATGCCGAAATGATTAGTACAGCTACTACTTTTGGCAAATGATATATTTCCATATACTTGAACATCCGCTTAACGCTGAATATAGTCATTACATGGCATGCGTACTCTTCTCAACGAAAAGGTTATACGTTTTCCAATATCTAGTTAAAGAGAGAGAGAGGAGAGAAGAGAGAGAGAGAGAGAGAGAGAGAGAGAGAGAGAGAGAGAGAGAGAGAGAGAGTGAGAGAGAGAGAGGCAGCCAAGTAAGGAAAAAGACAAGAAATTGACAATATTATCTGACAGATAAGATTCCATTTCACCTTGTGGAAAGAGAACAATAGTCGCAATCCAAGAGATATTCCAAGGTCCTTGATTCTGTCTTCGTGATAATAGCATCGTTTGTGTACCTGCTCACTTTCCAGATGAACGGTGGGGGTATACTGTACGGTTTGAATGACAGACGAAACTTTAATTTCTGTCAGTAAACGTTATGCGTTCGTCAGAACGAAGGTGCAAGTGGCGAAAGCTAAACATGATACGACGTCTAGAACTGCGGATGCGTACGGTGTAGTCATTAGAGGTGAAGAAAAGATTTCGAGCGCCAGGGTTCCATCCAGCAGTCTGGGCAAATGCTGTCATCAGAAAAAAAGCTAGAATGGTAAAATATTTCATAGCTTCACTTTCGACGAACAATTACTTTATGCACGCCAAAAGTAAAACAAACAAAGATGCTACTAAGGCTGGTTGAATAGATGACCTAATAACTGCACAGTAACTTAACATATAACAACTTCACATGTGTAGCAATCATTAATTTACACATATATTACACATAACTTCACATATATAGCAATTACTGTAATAGACGAAAACACCCATTTTCGATTTTTGATTTAAACTGTTCAGGTCCATTTTAGGAATGGTGAAATCAAACATACAAACGTTTTTCATGCTATTACAAAATACAAATATAACGTGAATACTTTAAAGTTCTACTTTTATTGCTTTTATATGAACTCCAAAATACAAAAGACGAGCTTAACATAACGCAAAACTACGTAACAACTGAATGTGCTACGTAGCAACTGAATTTGCACCTCAACTCCATCACACCCCACCTCATTGTTTTGTCAAACAACAACAAAGCCGTCACGGACAAGAGTGTTTGTATCTTTTTAAAGAGATCAGAACAACAGTTTTATATGAGCTGAACTATTGTATAGTGAAATTTTGGAATGTTACCCACAAAAGTATGAAAAAAAAGGTTGAGAAGCGTGGCCGTCTCATCAGGGAATGATTTCGACGCCTACAGTCCTTATATTACTTTGCACCGATACTCAGCTCTTATCCGACAGCACACACCGTGTAGACACACTGCGTTTCAAAGGCTCAACACTGTGGTCGATTTTGCCATGGCAGATCTCTGGCTATGACGGCCAACATCCAAGGGCTTTGTATCCACTGCCGCTATTGCCCTACGCGGTTGGTAGATTTCGGATGCTTACATCAGTACACAAGACAAAAAATGACTGCTATCATGTTTGAAGTAATGGCGTTGCAGCATTTCATACATTTTGGTTCATCCCGTCCCACACCGCCTTCAACTGACTGCAGCGCTTTGCTCTCTGATTGTCACTGCTCTGGACAAGCGCTTTGCTCTTTGGACAAATTCAGTGCCAGATCTTTGTGTGTGTGTGTGTGTGTGTGTGTGTGTGTGTGTGTGTGTGTGTTTCCACAGACAGATGTGGACCTCCACTGATCCTGCTGGCGCTGATTGCTTTAATGCATGCAGTGCGTATCACGCAGAGGTAGGTGACCAGTTTCAGATTCGGGCAAAGGCTGCAGAAGGTTACATGAAAAAAAAAACGACTTTGTTCTCGTTGCATCTTAAATGTCACATCAACCACAACAAACCCACCATGCCAAAAGACCTAAGACTTCAGTTGCCAATTTTCCGTAAGTCCCTGTCTGCAACAGATGATCTGGTGGCATTGTGAGTGACCACATATTAAACCCAAACCATGGAGGTATGCTAGGTATAAGATTATTCATCCCATGTCCCAAAGTATTGAATAACTGATTCGTCAGTGTCAAGGGAGCGAAACCTCTCACAAAGGGCCTTAAGCGCTTTAGAAGACTGGAATGCCATGCGTGGTAGAGAAATAGGTAATGGGCCGATTAGCAGTACGCCCTCGCCTAGCGCATACAGTCAAACTGTGTCATGGAGGTTGAAGTGGTCAAGTGACAGATGGCACCTAAGGTCGTGAGAGAACCCTCCTGAGTTCGAACTTTCCCGATAGCGAAAGCGAGGGGAATGTAACCACTAGGACCTCGGAGCATCGAGTAGGCGCTAAATACTCAGTCAGCTGAGGTTGCTTTGTAAACAGACCTTGAAGAGCAGGTGTCTTGGGCTCGTTCAGATTGTACTGCCTTAGGGCACAGTGTTGAGGCTTTGTCAGGCTGACTGAATGCGCGTGGATGTTGTTGTCATAGCTTTCTTTAGGATGATTACTGTGTTAAAGTGGCTCCTGGAGTCGGCGGGATTTTTGTATGTCCATTTGGTGCCAAGTGGCTGTTTCCTAAGCAGTTACGTAGGGATGTGTGTAAATGCTGATGTCTGGAAGAATGTAGCAAAAAGAGAATTCAGTGTACTTGTGAACAAGGTGATGGAGAAGCAACATGGACAAAAGCATGGCCCAAAGGGAAATCCTTTGTGTCCGTTCCTACATAAAATAGTGAGAACAACGTGACAAAGAGGGAGGAGAAGAGCACCACAAGAGAGAGAGAAGAATGGAAGAGAGAGAGGAAAGAAGAGTAAGCAGGACAGAGAAGGGTTGAGAGAAACGTGGTCTTGGAGAAAGAAGTGACAGCAAGGTCCTAGGGTAAAAGACAAACTGCAAAAGAAAAGACTGAGTTTGAACCCAGTGGTGGGTAAAAAAGACGACGAAGAAGATTGGTACGTCGAGTTCCCAGAGACGACCATGAAGACACAGTCCTGAACCTGGTACCAGTCAACCCAGGGTGTCACCATCACCCAGTGCTGAAGAAAACTTAAAGTGACGTGTTCAAGAACTGTGGTGTGGTGTGAAAGTGATTTTGTGCGTGTGTAGAAGCCAGGTAAGCAGCCATTTTATTATAACCCGGGATTGGGAAGTATTGATCTTTTATGTTTTGATTATTCCATTTTGTGTAACTGGATTTTCATGTGTAATTATAAGTAACATAGAAACTGTATTTCGTGTTCTCAGTTGTGTTAGGGGAGAAACAAATGCGTGACTTCCCATTCCTGAGAGAGGTGAATGCTTAATGGGTGCATGAGTGTGCATATGCGTGTATGAGTGCAGAGATAACCTTGGTGTGTTATGCCTGACTAACAATACACCAACTTAGTGCACTTAAGCAATACCGTCACGATTTCTCTCGTCCTGGGAGTCAATGATCAGGTTTTGTGTCTGCAGCATGGAGACAGAGTAAATTTTGTTTCATTCAATATCGTCAGCAAGGTAGAGCTCTGACCACTTTGCCTTGAAGATCCAGGTTGTTGTTTGCACCAACATCCAAGTTATCAGCTCGTCAACGCGGTTCTTGGTCATTTCCAAGGAGAAGGCTTCCTTGCGTACATCCTCATCATATTCCAGTGTAACCGTTTTATCTGCCTCTTCAAACGCTCCACTCTTCTTCAGTTTCTTTCAGGACCACCTCTGCCTTTTCGTTTGTCGTCAGTCACATAATGGCGATTTTCCTGATCCTAACAACTCGCATTTATTTTACAGTCTTCCATGCATCCACGGTTCTCGCGACATTCCTGATCTGAGCAAAGCCCACGTTTCATCTGCAGTCTTCGCCTGTATCCACGGTTCTCGCGACATTCCTGATCTGAGCAAAGCCCACGTTTCATCTGCAGTCTTTGTCTGTATCCACGGTTC
>JADBJO010001853.1:35000-37500 GCA_016801955.1 Conus betulinus
CGCGCACGCACACACACACACACACACACACACACACACACACACACACACACACACACACACACACACACAGCAAAGACGGATAACGTGTTACAGAGTGGATATTTTTGTAACCATTTCGATTCTCTCTCTCTCTCTCTCTCTCTCTCTCTCTCTCTCTCTTCTCCTCTCTCTCTCTCTCTCTCTCTCTCTCTCTCTCTCTCTGCATTTGTATATTTCTTCCCACCCCAACGTGTGTGCTTTTGAAGCCTAGCATCTATCTATCCGTGGGCCTACAGCAGCGTAAAACAAACGGTAGGCCTTGGTTGAATCAATCTGACGTGTTTGCGATGAACAACATGGCTCTGGTGTGAAATAAAATAAAGTAAATTGAGGCGTAGCGGATCTGAGACTAAATTAGCAAAATGCCGACACAACAAGCAGGTGACATAGCAGGTACCCCCCCCCCCCCCCCCCCCCAAGCTAGACAAGCCGCAGAAACGAATTTTGATTTTTTAAAGTATAAAAGTGTGCATGTAATATATCATCACATCTCTGTATATAAAGTGAAATGCTATCCTTGTGTAGAACTGTAAAAAACTGCTGGGCTGTTGTTGTCAATGTTGTTACTGCTGCTGTTGTTGTTGTTGTTGTGTGTTGTTTTTTGTTGTTGTTTTTGTTGTTGTGGCTGTTGTTGTCGTTGTGGTGGTGGTGGTGGTGGTGGTGGTTGTAGTTGTCGTTGCTGCTGCTGCTGTTGTAACTGAGGCTTGACAAGACTGTATGTTCCCAGACTATCAGCAGTACTAGGCTCAAACGTCATGCTGCTCGACCTTCACCCAGAGCCCTGGCGCTGCCGATGAGCCGTGTGGAGCGTGCTGCCACAGGTTAGGAGTCCTCTATGCATCGTGTGCTATGGTGTGTGGGTTCTCTCACAGTCCCTCTATGCATCGTGTGCTATGGTGTGTGGGTTCTCTCAGTCCCTCTATGCATCGTGTGCTATGGTGTGTGGGTTCTCTCAGTCCCTCTATGCATCGTGTGCTATGGTGTGTGGGTTCTCTCAGTCCCTCTGTGCATCGTGTGCTATGGTGTGTGGGTTCTCTCAGTCCCTCTATGCATCGTGTGCTATGTGTGTGTGGGTTCTCTCAGTCCCTCTATGCACGTGTGCTATGGTGGTTGTGGGTTCTCTCAGTCCCTCTGTGCATCGTGTGCTATGTTGTGTGGGTTCTCTCACAGTCCCTCTGTGCATCGTGTGCTATGTTGTGTGTGTGTTCTCTCACAGTCCCTCTGTGCATCGTGTGCTGTGTTGTGTGTGTTCTCTCAGAGTCCCTCTGTGCATCGTGTGCTGTGTTGTGTGTGTTCTCTCAGGATCCCTCTGTCCATCGTGTGCTGTGTTGTGTGTGTGTTCTCTCAGAGTCCCTCTGTCCATCGTGTGCTGTGTTGTGTGGGTTCTCTCAGGGTCCCTCTGTGCATCGTGCGCTGTGTTGTGTGTGTTCTCTCAGGGTCCCTCTGTGCATCGTGTGCTGTGTTGTGTGTGTTCTCTCAGAGTCCCTCTGTGCATCGTGTGCTATGTTGTGTGGGTTCTCTCACAGTCCCTCTGTGCATCGTGTGCTATGTTGTGTGTGTTCTCTCACAGTCCCTCTGTGCATCGTGTGCTGTGTTGTGTGGGTTCTCTCAGGGTCCCTCTGTGCATCGTGTGCTGTGTTGTGTGTGCTCTCTCAGAGTCCTTCTGTGCATCGTGTGCTATGTTGTGTGTGTTCTCTCACAGTCCCTCTGTGCATCGTGTGCTGTGTTGTGTGTGTTTCTCTCACAGTCCCTCTGTGCATCGTGTGCTGTGTTGTGTGTGTTCTCTCAGAGTCCCTCTGTGCATCGTGTGCTATGTTGTGTGGGTTCTCTCACAGTCCCTCTGTGCATCGTGTGCTATGTTGTGTGTGGTTCTCTCACAGTCCCTCTGTGCATCGTGTGCTGTGTTGTGTGGGTTCTCTCAGGGTCCCTCTGTGCATCGTGTGCTGTGTTGTGTGTGCTCTCTCAGAGTCCTTCTGTGCATCGTGTGCTATGTTATGTGTGTTCTCTCACAGTCCCTCTGTGCATCGTGTGCTGTGTTGTGTGTGTTCTCTCACAGTCCCTCTGTGCATCGTGTGCTGTGTTGTGTGTGTTCTCTCACAGTCCCCTTTGTGCATCGTGTGCTGTGTGTGTGTGTGTTCTCTCAGAGTCCCTCTGTGCATCGTGTGCTGTGTTGTGTGTGTTCTCTCAGAGTCCCTCTGTGCATCGTGTGCTGTGTTGTGTGTGTTCTCTGAGAGTCCCTCTGTGCATCGTGTGCTGTGTTGTGAGTGTTCTCTCAGAGTCCCTCTGTGCATCGTGTGCTGTGTTGTGTGTGTTCTCTGAGAGTCCCTCTGTGCATCGTGTGCTATGTTGTGTGTGTTCTCTCAGAGTCCCTCTGTGCATCGTGTGCTGTGTTGTGTGTGTTCTCTCAGAATTCCTCTGTGCATCGTGTGCTGTGTTGTGTGTGTTCTCTCACAATCCC
>JADBJO010001853.1:45000-95000 GCA_016801955.1 Conus betulinus
GAGAGAGAGAGAGAGAGAGAGAGAGAGAGAGATCTTTGGGTACCTACCTACAACTGGGAGCAAAAAACTTCATAGTCTAGAGGGTTAAATGCAGTGATGAGGGCACAGGTTCTTCATGTGCACAAACCCCAAAACGCATTGATGTCTGTTATTGACAAAGAAATAGTGTAATTTGAATTGTTAGCATCATCAATGATGTCAGGTCTCAGCTGGATCCTTGCAGTCATTTTTAGGATGACTGAGGATGTCACCGCATCCGTGAAACATTCTTTTGTTCAGGTGGACTGTGCTTTATGCCGAGTCTCTAAAATATATGGACAAACTATTTGCCAAGTTTGTTGGTAAACTAAAATCGTTTTAGAAACATGATGTATGAAAAGAAATTAACAGCAGATAATTATTTTGATTATCAGTCTGAAATCGGAAAGTCATCGTCGGCATCCTTCCGACCTCGGGAGACGATGGTGTAGCATCCATGTGTCGGGTTCATCTGCACTCTCGCCAGTGGCGGTACAGTCCGACTCACGAGTGGCGATCTCTGCTGCATTTGCTGCACGTGAAACGATGATGCTGCTGCGGCTGTCGTTGCTTTTCCTTCCTCCTGACTCTCTTTTGGAGCGAGGGTTGTGTTCCTCGCCTCCTCTGCTGTCTGTGCGCCCTGTCTGACGGCAAGCGCCAGGCTGGGCGGTCTGCTGCACAGCTTTCCCATGTACTGACGTTGATGCTGCACAGTGTAGTGTCCTTCTTCCAGACATCTTTGTAGCGCAGGCGCGGGAGTCCGGTCTGTCATGAGCTGTCCGCAAGTTCACGATACAGGTCTTTGGGGATACGGCCGGGTTCCATTCTCCTGACAAGGCCAAGCCAGCGAAGGCGCCTCTTGCTGAGAATGGCGAGCATGTTATTCATGTTGGGACGTTCCAGGACCTCTGTGTTGGGAACCTTGTCCTGCCACTGGATCTGCAGAATGTGTCGCAGGCACCTCAGGTGGAAGCTGTTGAGTTTCCTCTCCGGGCTCGTGTAGGTGGTCCATGCCTCCCTGCTGTAGAAGAGTGTGCTAAGCACCCAGGCCTGAGAGACGCGCAGCTTGGTCTTCACAGTGAGGCTGGGGTTATTCCAGACCCTCTGGCTCAGTCTGGCCGTAACCGCTGCTGCCTTGGCAATCCTGCTGTTCGCCTCTGCATCGATGGAGAGCGAGTTGGAGATGGTGTACCCGAGGTCGGCGAGGTTTTCTACAGCTTTCAGGTTGTACCCATCAATGGCGACGGTTGGAGGATGGTCTGCACCCTGCGCCATGAAGTGTGTCCTCTTCAGACTGATGGTCAGTCCAAACTCCTTGCAGGCGTCGGAGAGGCGACTGATAGGCTGTTGCAGTTCACAGTTCTGTTCAGTGGTTTATTTCATGTCTTTTCAACGCCAGATGATATTAGACACTTATTTAAACAAAATAATAAATGGATAAAAGAGAAGGTAAAAAAAAACACCTCCATACTTATCATCCATTTAGTACTTTTAAACCCACGTCTGTTATGTGCATATCTACATAAGTGAAATACCCTAGTGGTACACAACATTGTTGATCTTTAGAATCATTCTGCAGCCTGTGACTGCGAAATACCCATGGCAACTTCAACAACATATGAACCCATATAAGACAGTATTGACATTATTGAAGTTAGTCATTTCAATACCTTTCTCCTGAAAGAGCAAGGTCAACACTGAGCATTCAAACAAAAGGTGATGTACAGAACTGTACAAGCTGTTGCATGCCGTCTTCTGTGCGTGACGTCAAAGCTGCATCGTCGGCGAACAACATTTCATCTCAGTGACTTTAGTCTTGGTGCGGAGGCAAGCGATGTTGAACAGCTTGCCGTCAGCCCCGGTGAATATAGACTCCCCCGCTGCAATCTTTAAGGCGCACTGGAGGAGCACGGAGAAGAAGATACCAAAGAGCGTCGGCGCGCAAGGACGCAGCCCTGTTTCACTCTGCTGCTTAATGGGAAGGCTTCAGATGTCGCACCTTTGAAACAGACAGTGCTGTGGACGTTCTCGTGGAACGAGATGACAACCGCAATCAGGTGTTGGGGGCAGCCAATCTTCTGCAGTAGCCTGAAGAGTCCACACTGGCTGACCAGGTCAAACGCCTTTGTCAGATCTATGAAGGCAACGTCGAGGGGCACCTGCTGCTTGTGACACTTCTCCTGCATCTGGCGTCATGAAAAAATCAGGTCTACTGTTGACCGGCCAGCTCTGAAGCCACACTGGGACTCTGGGTAGACGCGGCAGGCTAGGGTCTGCAGGCGTGTCAGGGTGACTCGGTCAAACGCTTTCCCGACGATGCTGAGGAGGGAAATGTCCCAGTAGTTGTTGCAGTCTCTGCGGTCTCCTTTGTTCTTATACAAAGTTACGATGCTTCCGTCTCCCATGTCCGGGGGATGTGTCCCTGTTTCCAGCAGAGGCAGAGGAGTTTTGTGCAGGGGTTGAAGTAGTGCAGGCTTCCCGCTCTTCAGGACATCTGGTGGGATGCCCTCACTCCCTGGGGCTTTCCCACCAGCAAGGCGGTCCCTGGCTTTTCTCTGAGCTCTTCAATGGTGGGTGGTGTTTCCAGCTCCTCCATGACAGGCAGGTCCGGGATGGCATCGAGGACGGAGTCAATGACAACAACGTCAGATCAAATAAAGATCACCAGACATGATGTTGCAAGGTTATGGTAGGATCCCTCTACCCTTTGTTGAATGTGATGCTTGTGAAGGTTTGAAAGACCACAGTGGGAATGCAGCGGTTACGGTGCGACGGTGAGAGCGTCACAGGGAAACATGAGAGTTTGAGGGTTTGAACCTTATCAGAATTAGTCCTGGGTAGTGTGTATGTATACATCAGTATCCAAAGAGGAAGACTGGCACAACTAACAGGAGCATATTATTACACACCTTTCTTACTGTGTGCGTCGGAATTTCTAATAAGGTGTTGACAACTCAACAGCCTGGTTGACTTTGTACCGTATTATGAAGCAGAGACAGTCAAATTGTATAATACTATCGAACCGAATGGGACTTCCAGCGATATTTCATGTACCCTCGTCAGAACTCGAAGCACATTGAAATACATCCTGAATATGTCTTTAACTGTGGCACTCTAGGCCTTGCTGTCAGGGTGAGTCAGTGTCAATTTCACTTTGACAGACGTGCCTGTAATGAGTGTGCCTCATAGTGACCTGAGTTATGACCTTCATAGAGACGGTCATCTGGCAGTGCCCGCTCTGTCTGCTGCATCCATGAAACAGATACCAGAATCCCTGTTGTTTTGGTAGATGGGTTCTTGTGTATTTTAAGATAACTCTTCTCTTGCAGGTGTCGTCATGACGACCCAGTGGACTGCAGATGCTGAGGCAATGGGAGGCAGGATTCTTCCTGTGTGGCTGTCTAATCTCCTGTGTGGCTGTCTGATCTCCTGTGTGGCAGTCTGATCTCCTGTGTGGCTGTCTGATCTCCTGTGTGGCTGTCTGATCTCCTGTGTGGCTGTCTGATCTCCTGTGTGGCTGTCCGATCTCCTTTCTAGCTGTCTGATCTCCTGCGTGGCTGTCTGACCTCCTGTGTGGCTGTCTGACTGATCTCCTGTGTGGCTGATTATTCTCCTGTGTGGCTGTCTGATTTCCTGTGTGGCTGTCTGTGTGGCTGTCTGATCTCCTGTGTGGCAGTCTGATGATCTCCTGTGTGGCTGTCTGATGTCCTGTGTGGCTGTCTCCGATCTCCTGTGTGGCTGTCTGATCTCCTGTGTAGCTGTCTGATCTCCTGTGTGGCTGTCTGATCTCCTGTGTGGCTGTCTCTCTGATCTCCTGTGTGGCTGTCTGACTGATCTCCTGTGTGTGGCTGTCTGACTGATCTCCTGTGTGGCAGTCTGATCTCCAGTGTGGCTGTCTGACCTCCTGTGTGGCTGTCTGATCTCCTGTATGGATTCACGATCTCCTGTGCGGCTGTCTGTCTGATCTCCTTTCTAGCTGTCTGATCTCCTGTGTGGCTGTCTCTCTGATCTCCTGTGTGGCTGTCTGACTGATCTCCTGTGTGGCTGTCTGACTGATCTCCTGTGTGGCAGTCTGATCTCCAGTATGGCTGTCTGACCTCCTGTGTGGCTGTCTGATCTTCTGTATGGATTCACGATTTCCTGTGCGGCTGTCTGATCTCCTTTCTAGCTGTTCGACCTCCTGTGTGGCTGTCTGATCTCTCCCGTGTGGCTGTCTGATCTCCTGTGTGTGGCTGTGTGACTGATCTCCTGTGTGGCTGTCTGATCTCCTGTGTGGCTGTCTGATCTCCTTCGTGGCAGTCTGATCTCCTGTGTGGCTGTCTGATCTCCTGTGTGGCTGTCTGACTGATCTCCTGTGTGGCTGTCTCTCTCTCCTGATCTCCTGTGGCTGTCTTTCTGATCTCCTGTGTGTGGCTGTCTGACTGATCTCCTGTGTGGCAGTCTGATCTCCTGTGTGGCTGTCTGATCTACTGTGTGTGTGGCTGTCTGATCTCCTGTATGGATTCACGATATCCTGTGCGGCTGTCTGATCTCCTTTCTAGCTGTTTGACCTCCTATGTGGCTGTCTGAGCTCCAGTGTGGCTGTCTGATCTCTTTTCTAGCTGTCTGACCTCATGTGTGGTTGTCTGATATCCTATGTGGCTGTCTGACTGATCTCTTGTTTAGCTGACTGATCTCCTGTGTGGCTGTCTGATCTCCTGTGTGACTGTCTGGCTGTTCTCCTATATGGCTGTCTGTTCTCCTGTGTGGCTGTCTGATGTCCTGCGGCTGTCTGTCTGATCTCCTGTGTGGCTGTCTGATCTCCTGTGTGGCTCTCTGATCTCCTGTGTGGCTGTCTGATCTCTGGCTGTCTGATCTCCTGTGTGGCTGTCTGACTGATCTCCTGTGCGGCTGTCTGACTGATCTCCTGTGTGGCTGTCTGTCTGATGTCCTGTGTGGCTGGCTGTCTGATGTCCTGTGTGGCTGTCTGTCTGACTGATGTCCTGTGTGGCTTTCTGTCTGATGTCCTGTGTGGCTGTCTGTCTGATGTCCTGTGTGGCTGTCTGTCTGATGTCCTGTGTGGCTGTCTGTCTCCTGTGCCAGCTACAGGCTTTGACCAACTTCCTTCCTTCCGGTTCTCGGGATTGTTTGGTCGTTCCTCCAGCATCTACAGGCCATAAGGAGCGATTCCCCGTGACACAACCCATTAGAGGAAACGCTGTACTGCGGCCAAGTGACTTCGATGGTGTTCTGTGGTGGTGCATGCACTGATACAACACAGACATGACACCAGTTTACAGAAGGTGTCGCGAAGCGACAAAGCTTAAGAAAGAAGGAAAACTCGGAGTCCAAACCCGCGCTCTCTGGTGCACGTTAGCCCGTATAACCAGGGTAAGGAGAAACCCATGGGCTGCCCTGAAGTCGGAATGTGTCGGCTGAGACCTGCGGGCAGACCTTCTGCAGAGTCGCAATCACAGGAGAAAACCAGACACTGCGCATCTCACCCAATATAGCCATGCAGACCAATATTCGATGGCATGGCGCTCGTCCCGGGGTTCCCCAGGTGGACTGGGCTTCAACCTCAAGGGGGGCCCAACCACATCTATTGCAAAAACAATGCAGGAAGAGAACAGAAAGTGGAAATCACCCAGACAAGCGAGTTAGCCGGAAATACCAGAAACCCATTTTGACACTGAACAGTAGAATGCTGAGGGGCCTCCAGAAGAAGAAAACCTGAGCTGCAAAAGTTCCTAAAAAAAGAAGGGAATGGGCATCATCTTTATCCAGGAGACACACCTGACAGAGGATACGACCTCTTACGGAAGGACCTCACCAACCAACAAAAGGAAAGAATTCTCACTCTTGTGCGCAACACGATCAAAGCAATAGAGATTGGGAGATCTCAGAGCGACAATGAATTTCTTGCCATCAAAGCAGTTATCAAGGGAAGAGAAGTAACAGTCATCAACTGCTAAACCCCACCCCCACCCCGACCCCCAGACAGAGTTCTGCAACTACACACTCTTCCACTGACCACTCAGAACTACCGATCACTGGCGACTTCAACAGCCATTCAGCAAGTTGCGGATGCCTGACTTAAACACTAGAGGAAAGCAGGTTATGGTTAGGAACACCTGATCCTTATCAACAGGCCAGACGACAGGCCCACCTGCCTCTCACGCGCGTGGAAAACCACCAGCATCCCTGATCTTGCAATCGCCACAGAAGACATTCAGAAGTCTGTGACAGAAGTGTGCACCCAGCTGGGTGGCAGCGACCATCTGATTGTTCTGCTGAAACTATTACTGACAGGACAGCCCTGCCTCTCAGAGGAAGGAAGCCAGCTGGAATTACAAGAAGGCAGACTGGTCAAAGTTCCAACACCCAAGAGACAAACTCTGCAGAGAAAGTAACATTGATAACAATAAAGACATACTCCAGGCTGCCAGGCAGAGTATTCCAAGAGGCTGATAGAAAGATTACAAGCCTTTTTGGATCGACCAACTACAGACTGTCCATGACCAACTTACAGCCGCTAGAGACCGGTTATAGCAAACTTCCTCCACAGAGAACAACACCGTCTACTGTAAGACTGCTGTTGATAAGCAGAAAATCAAAGAAACCCGCAAGTCATGGCAAGAGAAGGAAGGCACCCTCAACATCGAGAAAGACACACAGAAGGTCCTCAATGGCGAGCTGTACCATGCACCAAGAGCAGCTCTCCTGAAAGATGGCGGCCATATTTACACAGGGAGGAATGCAGCTGCCCTGCTTGCAGACCACTTTCGACAAGACAACTCTCTCCATGTGTGCAGGGAGAAGACTGCTGACCTCAAAATGAAAACCAAGAGGGGGCTGAGGAAGCAGACACCAACTGCCAGCATGACCTCTGGACCCACCATCCATGAATTAAACTGTACCTTTAAGCAGCTGAATATGAAAAAAAAATTGCCAGACAAGGACAGGCTAACTAACGAAATGATTTGTCACCCTCGGGACTATACCAGACAGAAATTTCTGGGCATTTTCAATCAGTTCTTGGACACTGGGGTGTTTTCAACAAGCTGGAAAGAGGCCATCATAATTCCCATTCTTAAGAACGGAAACGACAAACGCAGCAAGATCAGCTAACGCCTCATTAGTCTCCTAAGCTGCCTCGGCAAAACTATGGAGCGTATGATGAACCGGCAGCTCCAGTACCACCTGGAAAAGAATGGGCTCCTCACACCCCAACACAGTCAGGCTTCAGAAAAAGAAAACAGGAGCACTAAGAACCAGGTCACCTTGCTAACACAAGACACTGAGGATGGCTTTCCAACAGATGATGAGGACACTTGCCGTATTGTTGACCTTATCAAGGCGTTCGACGAGGTCTGAAGGGTGATGTGTACTCTTCAAACTGCTCCAAAAGAAAGTATGTGGAAGGACGTATGTCTAGATCCGGAGCTACCTGTTCACCAGTCCTCCAGTAAAGATCAGGGAGGGTATACCCCAGGGCGGAGTCATCTCGCCAATCTGACCGGCCGTCCCATATTCCCGGGCACTGCATGCAGATGACCTTGCTGTCTGGACCAAAGCAGAGCAAGTCAGCGCTGCAAGTATCAGGATGCAGGAGGCCCTGAACCACATCTCAGACCGGGCAAGAGAGTGGCTTGTCATCATCAACAGGATTAACGCTGAAGCCACCCGCTTCTCCCTCTCACCCAAGAGAGAAGAGTTCACCCTATGCATCATCGGACAAGAAATTCCTCAGTGGAATACCCCCAACGTATCTTGGAGTGAAACTGGACCGAAGACTAACGTGGTCCTCGCAAATCAGCTCCCTGCATTGCAGAAGCCTGAAGAAATGGCCCTCATAAAGAAACTTGCAGGAACGAAATGGGGAGCCGACATGAAAGTCCTGAAGCAAGTGTACACTGCAACCGTCAGACCCCATATAGAGTATGCCTCCAATACCTGGTCAACTACTGCAAAGACCAACCTGGACAACCTGACAAAGGTACAGAATGCCGGCCTCAGACTCTTGACAGGAGGCATGAAAACTACTCCAATACCAACCGTGGAAAAGACAACAGGCATTATCATACTAGGAGAGAAACGACAAGAAAAACTACGGCAAAATAAGAAAATCAAAAGAAAGAAAGAAAACACATATTCTTCTATCACAAAGCTTTAGAGAGCATACAGAAAAGAAAAAAAAGAACCCACCGATCTTGAGTTGCCTTAGTATAGTTGTTACGAACGAAAAATATGAAAAGAATAGGGTACTAAACAGCAAACGACTAGACATCTCAAAAGTTTTGTTTCTAGTGTGAATGTGGGTATATAATTTCGAGTCAAGGCGGCATAACTCTGACAACAAATAAACAGGGGAGGGTCGCCGTAGCACAGTGGATAGCGTTGCTGATTAGGGTTTTGGTAAGTGGTTCGTTTGAGTTCTCTCAGCGGATTGTAGTTGTGGACTTTTTTCCCCTGGTCCTGGTCGACTTCTAGCCAGAAAATATGAGGGTGTCATGGGTCAACCAGACACAGCAGAAGACCACTGAGTTCAAATTAACTGATTAATCTATCTGCAAACAATGATACTTAAATTTCCAGAGAGAAAGCGCAGACTTCTATACCCCTTTACTGAAGTGTATTGTCCAGAGGACAATTGTCATGTAGTCCTCCATAATATCTTTGTTATACTGATCTGTTTTCAATAAGAAGTCTCAAATTACGTGACTCTCCGTGTCCTGCTCTTCTGGATCTCCTCGTTAACCACGTCCATGATGAACGGAATAAAAAAAAATAAAACATGCGGTGTCTGAAAGTCCATTATCATAACGTGATCGTGATGCCGGCCTCCACAGGAGGAGGCCGCTGAAGAGTGATTACACGCTGGACTTACAAGATGACTGAACATGACTCGTACAGGGAGCACAGTAGCTTGTGTAAGAGTTCGTTGTAGACCCTGTGGTAGGTGTTCAGCTTGCAGACGACAAAATGCACCGGGCGGTATGGAAACGAAGAGGATCATTCTATTACAAACGTTGAAGAATATTGGAACAACAAACAGCAATCAACTGACCTTCAGGTTCAACATGTCGTACAGGAACTCAATTGTACATGCAGCAGCCAATATTCTACTGATGGCAGCTTTTCATCGACTAGTCTCAAACTCAGTAAAGACTTGAACACCTCTGTGCTCGACAATGACTAGAACTCTTTAACCACTCTCATTTTTCTCTCTCCCTCCCAGTCGCACAGCTCTCATCCTTTTATATATTACGCAAAGCATATTCTCGACAATACTCGATCATTATTTTCTAGAATGAATCGCGCAACAAGCTAAAGCATATGTGGTTCGATTAGCTTCTACAACATTCTCAAACCTTCGGTAATGCACTAGCAGGTACGGAGACCTGGTAAACATTCTAACATAAATCTTGAATATTCCAATTGCATTATCAATCGATCCGAAAGCAAACTGAACAATTGGGCATACGTTCACTTGTCAAAAGTTTTAAATAAACCTATCATGCCACTACACTTTTACCGAAAATACAGCCATCTAAAAGTAAAGTAAATAAGTAAAAGGAGGCTGGCAACTCGTCATATTGCCATGACGTCTTTGGCGAAAGTTCCTCCTCTCTTGTCTCCCTTTGCAACTGTAGGGCCTAAAGAGAGCGGTCTGCGACTACATCATTTTAGCCAGTAGGGAGCTTCGTATGTGGCGTCCTGAGCATACAGAACCAGCTGATGCGATTCTAAACACCAACGACGTGTCAGCGGCACTGCAGTGCCATTTTGGTGGCTGAAACTGGATCGGTCTGGGTACAGTTGTGCACGATGTAGCTTGATTAAGCTGGGAAGGACGTGTGCCACTAAATGGCACGGAAGAGGAACATTCAGATATGTAAATGATGAAGGTGCTTACTCCGTCTGTATAGACGGCAGCACCTCCAATTAACTTATTTCCACCAGTGTGACTTATTCTGTTATCAGTCAGTTGTTGGATATCATCTGCAAGAACAGCCCGTAGAGTCCACACCACGAAGCACTGTGACCGTTGTGGTTTTTTTTTTTTCCACTGGGAGGTTCTAGGGGGAACCGGATAAGGTTTTGTTTGGGAAAGTAATAAGACTGGACTTTGGACATATGACGCATATGACACACACTGCCAGAGAAACATCGTTTGGACAGAAAAAGATTCGTAGTTGTGTCCACTCTTGCTGAGTCCATCGATATGTCACGTATTACTGGGCGTTGACTTTGAAGTTAATCACTGCCAGAGAGATTCCCTTTCCTTCAGCTGACGTTCATACTGTATGTTGTTAGCACGTCATCAGTCTGGTGGTGGTTTCCTGGATTTGTGCTTTTTACTGACGTGCAGCAGATCATCATTCCATCTAAACCTCAAGAGTTATATAGAGTGCACTTTCAAACGACTATCGAGCTGATGAATCACCGAAGCTTTTGTTTTTCTATATTGCATGTAAACATGTATTGAAAAGAGTGGAAGACATGGAAGTTTTGACATCTCCTGTTTAGAACAAGTCCGTCACGATATTAAACAATGCCTGAACTGGAGATTCATATCTGTTTTCTATGTCTGTAGTAACTGCAATGTGTATAAGAATACTCATGACTGTAGGTTTACTAAAACTTTAAAACACGTCGCACACTCGTAGATATACATTCGAACGTCCACACACACACACACACACACACACACACACACACACACACACACACACACACACACACACACACACACACACACAGACAGAGAGAGAGAGAGAGAGGAGAGAGAGAGAGAGAGAGACAGAGAGACAGAGAGACAGACAGACAGACAGACAGAAAGACAGAGAGAGATGGGGGAGGGAGGGGGGGAGGGGAACAGAGAGAGAGGCACGCACACACATACACTCTCACGAATGCAAGCACACATACGTACACACTCACGAACGCAAGTACACACACACATGCAGGCGTATACAAACAATGTGTTTACACACACACACACACACACACACACACACACACACACACACACACACACACACACACACACCGGGACGCATGAACGAACACAACCACCCATCCACCAACACCCACACCCCACACACACCTACACGTCGGACGCACGCACGCACACACACGCACGCACGCACGCACACACACACACACACACACACACACACACACACACACACACACACAAGACAGCGCGTCTGTCTGTCTATATACTTGTTGTAGCGTTCCTCTATTTTCCTCCTTAGTGTAGAAAGAAAAGAAAGACGTTATTGTTCTTTGTTCTTTCATCATTGTGCGGTCACGGGTCATGTCCTTTGTGTGTACCCGTATGGCTTTTGTACTGCTTACAGTAGTCTGCAAAGTGATATGTCTTCACACAAAAACGTGTGTGTGTGTGTGTGTGTGTGTGTGTGTGTGTGTGTGTGTGTGTGTGTGTGTGTGTGTGTGTGCCTGTGCGCGCGCGCGCGCGCGCGCGCGCGTGTGTATCTGTGTGCGCGTGTGTATGTGCGTGCGTGCGGGCGCGCGTGCGCGCGCGCGCGTGTGTGTGTGTGTGTGTTTGAGTGTGTTGTGTGTGTGTGTGTGTGTGTGTGTGTGTGTGTGTGTGTGTGTGTGTGTGTGTGCGTATATATGAGTGCGTGCGCTTGTGCGTGTGTGTGTGTGTGTGTGTGTGTGTGTGTGTGTGTGTGTGTGTGTGTGTGTGTGTGTGTGTGTGTGTGTGTGTGTGCATGCCTCTCTGTGCATCTTTCGAGATAGATAGGCAGATAGAAACATGAACAGGGAGAGAGACAGACAGAAGACAGAGTGACAGAGATAAATCTTCTATCTATCTATCTATCTATCTATCTATCTATCTGGGGAGAGAGAGAGAGAGAGAGAGAGAGAGAGAGAGAGAGAGAGAGAGAGAGAGAGAGAGAGAGGAGGGAGGAGGAGAGAGATACGAAGATAGATAGATAGATAGATAGATAGATAGATAAGATGGGTTGAGATAGACAGACAGACAGGCAGACAGACAGACGAGACGAGACAATGATTCACTCAGAAACGTGTAAAATAAAAATACCTATAACTTCTGGCCACTCTATAATGATGCATTCCGCGGTCTGAAAAATCTGTATAGACAGACACATATATTTCAAATCTTTGCCAAGTCATTGCTATAATGATGGAAGAATCGTTAACCTGCACTTGTTTTCCCTCCCCCCACTACTTCATTAGACAGCAAAGATTTGTGACACATGTTTATTCTAGGCTGACACAGTGGCACCAGACTGTATTGTCTGCTGTAATATGTGGAAGATATATATTTCCCTACAAAGATCATGAAGCAATGGACAGAGAGGAAGAAAATGGATTACATCGTCCCACGCCGGACCACGCAAGAGGCATAGTTGATTGTAACATTCATCATGTTTATTATCTCTCGTAGTGGACAGCAAGAACAAAGACTCTAAGTCCAAACTTTGTTAAAATAATGGTAACAGAAATACTCATCGTGACATAAAGTTATGGCTCTGTTTGATGATACATTTCGATTAATCATTAGATGAAAAATATTTCGCTTTTCTGAACATGACGATGCTATTATTACCGTTTACAATTTATAAAATACTGTTCAGAACAAGCTAGGAAACTGTTATTAAGCCAATACCCTATTTATCCCACACAAAGGGGAAAATACACAAACAGTATCTATGCTAGCTGCTAATTATTTCACCGTCACATGAGAGATCATGCAGGCTCTGTTCTTCTATTTCAATCCCTTTCAGTCACAATTTAATGCAGTTTGTAAACGAATGTACGTAATTGGGTATATCCCTGGTTTCGTCGTAGATCAGATCATGTGTGCTCTGCAGTCCGGCTGTGAAAACTTTTCTTTTTAAACAGAATATGACTGTACTTTCTCAATTTGATCTGCAGTTTCTTATCCTCAAATTTCAGCTCCATATATATATATATATGGAGCTGAAATTAGTATATGGTGTATATATATATATATATATATATATGTGTGTGTGTGTGTGTGTGTGTGTGTAAGTAAAACCTGTTGATTGCTGAGCACCGCTGAAGGACGAAAAGTGCTGGATATAGTCATTAGTTAAAACCACAAGAAGTAATAAAATTCGCACATCCATTCCCACTCCACAACTCTTCATTTAGTCCAGTTATGGTATGTGTCTGTTTGCAGCCTTCCCTGAGGAAGCCTTGAAGTAAAGGCGAAAGCTTGGAAGAAATGAAGAGTGGTGGAGTGGGAATGGATGTGCGGATTTTATTACTTCTTGTGAGATATATATATATATATATATATATATATCTCTGAACAAGTAAGTAGTGCGAGAAAGCAAGTGTAGGTCAACAATTCTTCCATCATTAAGTAATGATTTGGCAAAGATTTTAAATTAAAAAAGAAGAGGGGAGTGTGTATATTATAAAAATGGAAAGCCTTCCCTAGCTGCATGTGGGAATCATCGCAATCCCTCTCGATACCAGGTTTATATGCATCACCTACTCCTAGGCCTTACGTCCATCACCTACTCCTAGGCCTTACGTCCGCTGAATCAAAATTCATCAGAGGAACACGGCTGACTGTGTCTGTGCTCTTGGCGTCAGATAGAGAGAGAGAGACACCACCATAGTCCGTAAATCTTTGGTGTTCTCACCACCAAGGGTTCAAAGAAGAATCCAACAGCACCCCCAAAGGAGCCAGCGAAAGGTAGTAGAATGAAATAAAAAACGAAAGCGTGGAAAGGTAAAAAGTTGCTGAAAAATTAAAAACATTATGCAAACAGTATAAAATGTAGGGATAATCTTTGAGCCTATGCTTGAGGATCCATTTAAGTATGCAAGGGAGATATAAAAAAAAATTATGGACCAATCTGAGTGGTCCGCTCTGCTGTTCAATAACCCTAGCATTGTCATCGGCTAAGAATGGAGTAGAATAAACTTTACTTGGATCTCCTAAGAGATGCAATCGCCCACTGACTGGCCAACAATATAATGCTGAACAATTAAGTAGTAAGGGAAACAAGTGTAGGTTAACAACTCTTCCATCATTATAGCAATGATCTGGCACAGATTTGAAATTTAAAAAAAAAAAGGGGGGGGGGGAGGGAGGGGGATGTATATATATATAAAATGGAAACCTTTCACTACATATATATATATATATATATATATATATATATATATATATTTGAAATTTAAAGAAGGGGGGGGGGGGGGGGGGGGGGGGGGGGGGGGGGGGGGGGGGTCCCTCGGAGTTAACATTGGTTCTGATTCCATTTCCCAAACAGTCCTCCTAATGAGACTATAAACCGACGTTCCGTGTGTGAACGCACGCATAACATCTTGCACACACGTAAAATACCATCACCAACTTTCAGAAGAGAAGGCCAGTTTGGCCGTTAGTATGGATGACACGTTACATATATCATGCACCTTTCCCGAAGTTGGAGTACGGCTGCCTTTATGGCAGGAAAAAAAAAAAAAAAAAAACAGTCGTACACACACGATTGAATATATGGGATTGGTATTTGCCTGTGTATACATGGAGTGCCCAGGAGTATCAGCCTGCGTATGGAGAAAAAAAAATGGTTAGAATTTACCCATCATAATAACCACACGTTTGTGATTGAACTATAGCCATATTCCCACATACTTGGTAGTAGTAGTAGTAGTAGTAATAGTAGTGTGTGTACTAACATTTATTGATCTCTCTCTCTCTCTCTCTCTCTCTCTCTCTCTCTCTCAATGAGTACAACCAAATCTTGATATTTAATAGCATGGCATTACAAGTAAAAAATCAGAAACATCTGGAATGATTAAACCATAAGACAGTAAGTCTATTTTACTTACCTATGTTGATAATTGTTAATCAGCTACTGGCTTTTGACCAAACGTCATTTGCTCTGTCGGAAATGTGCGGTGTGATACAAGAGACCGGAACACAACACTACGCAGGAGAAGGAGATTAGGTGAAAGTCTAGAGAATGGGACAATCTCTGCACTCCGTGTCAATGGCATAGCTTGTCACCAAAGTGACAATCACAGTAAAAAAAAATCTTAGGAAGCATTGAGGATCTATGTCAATGAATCTGCAGTTAGCATACAGCGATGTCACGGGCGGACCAGTGTTTGAACTTATACATTGGGTTTTAATGGGCTGTTCGTCACAGAGGTTGACAGCAGCTTACACCTAGTATGTGGAGTGCAGAGGAGAGGGGGTAGCTCCTCTGTCACATTCAGTTGTGCACCGCCCGTGTGGATCATGCATCCCCTCAGTAAACCCTCACATAGGTGTAGTGTGAGAGGAAGAGTTAGACCTGATGAAGGGTGTGTGTGTGTGTGTGTGTGTGTGCTGTCATTTTAATAACGGTGCAGGGAAGTGTCTTGCACGTGTTCTGTGCGTAGAGTGTGTTGTTAATGCTTAGCGTGGGTTGAATGTGAGTATGTGTTTTATGTAGGATGGAGGGGGAACCTTCTTCGCTATGCCAGTGTCCGGCGCTCTCATTCTTTTTGCTTTTGCTTTTTCCGGTAAGAGGCCACGTCCTCCGTTGGTAGCCATATTTATTTTTCCACTTCGTCGTGGAGAGTTGCGGAACCGGGCCGGAACCCTTCGCTGGGCGGAAGGCAGTCCGCTGAACTTGGAAGGATCTCAATCCTTGGGCTACCAACAACATTCTTCCGAGTCGCCCCAGACTCTTACTTCCTTCGTTGGAGGTGGCGCATCTACTGGTGGGGCTTTGGGCTCTTCGCTGAGTGAAGCTTGCCAGTAGCTCTCTTCTGTCTTCACCCGCCGTTCTGGTCACAGTTGCTGACGTTGGGCGACCTGGAGGATGGTCCCAGAGAGGGGGATACCGGAGTCGAAGCCTGAGGAGTGCTGGAGGAGTCCGGCGCAGGAAGGAGTCTTCTAGACGCCAGTGAAGAGAACAACCAGTCTTGCTCCGGAGATCCAGTCAGCGGGACAGTCATCTCCAACAAACAAGTTATGTGACAAGTGTGTGTGGTGTATGGGCTGTGGATCTGTGTGCGTGCGCTAGTGTGATCTAATGTATATTGTTATGCCCTGTTTGTTGTATTAGTTTGTGTTTCTTCCCCTTTCTCTTCTATTTGTTGGGGGTAGCTTAGTTGGTGATAGGTTGGGTGGCAGTGAGATCCGGGTGGTGGTGTTTTTTTTTGGGGGGCTCCCCTCTATCGGGTTATTTTGTCCCTTAGCGATAGTTAGCTCCTGATAGGATCTACACTCTTCTTTTTTGTTTTTTTTTTTTTTTTTTTGTAGATATTCTTTTTCCTGTCTTTCCTCCCTCTTCTTTGATAGGTGCCCCATTTCATAAATGGAATGTATGTGTGAGTGATTGGGATGCTTGATATTTGGGTAAATTTGTATGTTTAAAATTAATAAATATTATTTGTTTTCCGTACTTCCTGGAGTGGTCTGGAGATAGTGAGTGGTTCAGTGTTGTGTCTCTCTGCTCTTTGTCTGTCCCTGCCTCATTCCCCTGACAGGGTCTTTTACCCTTGACAGATATGGGGGCTCGTCCGGGATTAAGGTCAGGTAGTACAGACAGTGAGTACTAATTTGAGCAGCACTTGACCCTTACTGGCCTTCCGCGCTCCCGGAGGTGCGTGTTTGTGTTTGTATTAGTGTAGCGGGAGGTTGGTTGGGGAGGGGTTCTAGAGTGTAGGGAACCCTTCAGCCGGGAGCGGTTACCGGATCGGGATTTGCCGCAGCGGAGATTTGCGCTACTTGGCAAGGTCGTCGGCGTTCAATTCCGGATCCGAGCCGGTGTTTGTTCGTTTGTACCATCGTTAGTCGCGTTAGTTATATTACCGTAGTTTTATATTTTATTTAAAATATTATTGGGCAAAGTAAGGGGGGGGTTTTTTTTGGACTAGTAGGTTTTGCTTGTGCAGAGTCTTCAAGGTCAGTGTTTGTTCTGACTTAGGAAGGAGGTCACATTTGCCAGTACCCAAGCCTGCGACTGATTTAGCAAGGTGAGGTAGGTAGGCTTGCGGAATTTCCTTTTTTTTTTTTTTTGTTGCAAAATCAGTGTGCTAGGGAGTGACCAATCCTCTTGCTTTCTTTTCTATTACTAAATTGTTGAATTGTTGTTCTTTGCGCTAAGTGATATTTTGCATAGTATAACGACTTTCTTTTTTCTGCTATCTTGTATTCTTATTTCGCTTAAGCAGTTTTATATTGTTTACCTAGCCTAATTACCTAACATTAAGGTGAGTGAAAGGTTGGTGTGAACAATAAAGTTGTGAGTGGTGTGCCAACCCTGCGCTGAGCGAAAGTGATTTTTTTTTTTTTTTTTTGTTGAAGAAATTCAAACCTAGATCATTAAATTTTACCGATAGACTCTATAAGTAAATACCCAGTAGTCAAGTTTGCAGACTTGTGGGGCCCGTTCCAGGGGAAAAACCGTGTTGTGCGTGCGTGTTGCCGATCTTTTTCTTCCGAGTCTAATAGTGCAGTGCAAGTGGTAGACGTTGACGCTGGGTTCATAAAAAAAAAAAAATAGTTGCGCTGCCGATGTGTACACGTGTCGTGCGTGTTTACCGTTTCAGTTTTGCGTGCGTTCCGTCGTTTGATTGTTGCACTATCCGTTATTATTTACTGCGTATGATATCTGTTTACTTCAGGCTCCGTCGTTATTTTGTTTACTGCGAGGTCCGTTGTTTACCGTGATGTCATTGGGTTAGTAGATTGAGATTTGACTAGTGTAGCGAGTTTCAGAAGATTGGGCTTCATTGCGTACTAGCATTTGTCGAGAGAAGGAAATCGGGTCAACGTTGGCTTGTGACACATTGAGGTGTCAGCCGTTGATTTTATGTCAATCTGGGTCATTCTCTTTCCCGTTGTTGAGACAGTTGGTCACGTTGAGTGAAACTTTTTGCTTGGAGACTAGACATTTCTGGAGCTGAAGTGGGTGTAGGGAAACATTTTTGATTGCGTGGAACCTAAGGTTACTGGTTGGCAAGGATCAGTCACGGGGAGTTGACTGAATTGTTTTCGAATTTTGCCAGGTAACACTTGGTTTTTGGGGGCAGACATATGAATTCCCTACTTTTTGGAAGTTCTCACTGGCAAGGTCAAGAGGCTTAGTGTTTTGATTTGTGTTGAGAGATCCAGTTCATTAGGGTTACACTTAGCCTATTTGGTCGCATTGAGGTGACTGGGATCTACGCAAATACTCTTGACAAAGGAGAGTGGAACTTAATTTGTTAAAAAAAAAAAAAAAAACATTCTTTGGTAGTTTCTATTATTAGTGGTGAGAAGGTGTACACTTTTGATTACTTGGTTTTGAATCAAGTTAGTGGCAGAGCATAATAGTGTTCACTATGGCTACAGGGGAAAGTCGTTACCCTCACCAGATCCCAGGTAAAAGGGACTGGAATTGTGCCGGGACTAAGTATGCCTACGTCCCCTGCTACTACAACGCAGGTGACAATTGGAACAACTACACAAGTCGTCTTTTCGTCAGGCAAGGTTCAGCCAGCCATCATTGCTTCCCCTTCAGTGTGTATGCCATCTACTCCCCAGGGAATTAGGCCTTCTTACGGTGGTACGCCACCGCCTTCTGCCTTGAGACATCAACCTCCTATGGTACCCTCTCAGGGTGACTACTTACAGAGGTTTACACCTCCGCCTTATACTTCTGGATACCCAACCATGGATCCTTTCATGGTGATGAGACTTTGAGAGAGAAGAAAGAAGAAGGGAAGCAATGGAGAGAAGAGAGCGGGAAGAAAGGAGGGAAGAAAGGGAAGCCAAGGAAAGACGAGGAAAAGGAAGAGAGAGAAGAGAAGGAAAGAAAGAAAGAAGGGGAAAGGAAGAAAAAGAGGCCAGGGAGAAGAGAGAAGAAAATAGATGGAAAATAGAGATGGAAGAAAGACGGTTGGAAAGGGAAGAGAGAACAGGGTGATGGCAACAAGAGATGGAAGAAAAGCGACAAGAGCGAGAGAAGAGAGGGCGGCGGTTCAAGAAAAAGCAGAAAGAGATGCAAGAGATAAAAGGGAACAGGAGTTCCAAGCAAAGATGGAAGAGGAAAGGAATCAACTAAGAACAGAAGTGCTAGAGCAGTTGGGTAGTACTCCAGGAGAGGAAACCACTTCATCACCTGGTGTTCAAGAATCATCACAAAATGCCCGAGGGAACCAGATTAACGTGGACCTGCACTTAGCCCCACCCATGCTACACATGCCCTGTGTACAGTGAGGGAGATTCCATTGATACCTTCCTTGACACACTTTGAATCAGTGGCAGATAGTTTCCACTTGAATAATGAACAGAAGGCATTACATCTTGTTGGAAACTTGACAGGAAAAGCCAAGGAAGCATTCATCAACATTCCACAAAGAACCAGTTACGAGGATTGAAGGCTGCTTTTGCGCCGGAGGATGCACATGACTGCAGAATCATATAGGAGGCAGTTCCGCACCATGAAGAAAATGGCGGATGAAACTTTCCAACAGTTTGGAGACAGACTGTCAAGAGTGTTAGACTATTGGTTGGAAACTGCGAAGATGGATGTCAAAGATTGTTTCCTGTTGGAACAACTCATGAACTCTGTTTCACCTGACTTACAGTGCAAGTTAGGAGAGGGCCCACCAGAGTCATTCAAGCAGGCCATCAGGATTGCGGAAGCTTTTGCAGATGCCCGGCGTTATTTTAGGCCAGCGTACCAGGGACAAGCGAGGAAACAGGCAAAGGAGACCAACACTGGACAAGCCTCTCAGCCTGAAAGTGGTGCTAAGTTCTCCAAAGGAAATGCGAAGAACGTCTTAGGAAGTGCTTACTTGTGCGTGACCTCAACCACATTGTGAAGGACTGTCCTAAGCGACTCCCATTGACTAAGACATTTGCCCAAACTAAGGTGGCATTTGGAGAAAGTTAGATCACCACACCATCCTGCCCGACGTTTCCCTCTGTGTGTGTGTGGCAAAGCCATTGAAGCCATTCGTGACACTGGAGCCACGACAATATTCGTCGACGAGAAGTTGGTACCCCCTGAGGCGCCACGTGGAAGAGAATGTCAGGTATCAGGGATCGAATCTTCCTTCAAGGTGAACAGGTGTACTGTCCTGGTGGATATTTCCACACCATACTTTCAAGGAAAGGTATGGGCAGTGGCATTACAGCGGCCAGCGTACTCCCTTCTGATTGGGAACTCGGTATGTTTTGAGGATGGTCGCACCAGTGACATTTCAGTCGAGTTGCCACCGGAAGTATTTGTGGCTGCCACTACGCGTTCACAAACGCAAAGAGAAAAAGAAGCTTTGAAACCTCTACTGAAACCATTGTCCCAGCATGATATGGTGACGTTGGATCCAGCTACCGTGCGAGGTCTTCAGGGTAAGGATCCTACGATCAACACCATTCGAATGTGGTAGGGAAACCTCCCAAAGACAAGAAGAATGGATCAGTGTCGTTCATCGTGCGACAAGGATTGATCCACAGACAATTTGCATCGCAAGATGTGTCAGTAACCCAGTTGGTGGTGCCTAAAGCGTTACGAAACGCAGTTCTACGCCTTGGACACGATACTCCTATGGCAGGACATCAAGGCACAAGACGTACACTGGAAAGAACCCAACACAACTTCTACTGGCCTGGAATATCTCAAGATGTCAGGAAGTATTGTCGAACTTGTGATGCGTGTCAAAGGACTACCCCCAGGGGGCGAATTACCAAGGTTCCTCTGGGAATAGTTCCCCTGATTGAAGACGTAAAGGTCGCTGAAGGACTGTCTGGGGAACAGAGGGAAAACGTGCGAGCCCTTTGTAGAGAATACCAAGATGTTCTCTCAGATGTACCCTTAAGGTGCAACTTAGGGTACCTGTTCTCTAGTGCTCACTCAAGAGGACCCAGTCAGGGTGCGACAGTATCCTCTGCCCCATTCTCAAACAGAAACCATCAAGACGGAAATACAGGATATGCTGCATGGGGGGGTGATTGAGCGTTGTAGTTCGCCTTACTCCTCACTCATTCTGTTGGTCAGGAAACCAGATGGAAGATGAGGTTCTGTGTCGACTTTTGTCGACTAAATAAGGTGTTGAAATTTGACGCTGAACCTATTCCGGACGTTGACAAGATCTTCACCCAACTGGCTAAGGCGCAGTATTTCACAAAGCTCGATTTAGCAAATATTGGCAAATACCGATGGAACCTGCCGACAGAAGCAAGACTGCCTTTACTACTCCTGAGGGCCAATTCAGGTTCAAAGTTATGCCCTTTGGGCTCAAGACTGCAGGAGCCGTCTTCAGCAGGATAATGAGACTCGTGCTTGAACCGTTGCAGATGAGAGATGTCCACAATTTTATTGATGACATATTATTGGCCACTGAGAGCTGGGAGAGACACATGGAAGCACTCAGGATGCTTTTTGAGCGTCTGCGACAGGTACAGCTGGCGGCCTGTCCCACTAAGTGTCGGATAGGGGAGACTGAAATTTCCTTTTTAGGTCACGTCGTGGGACAAGGATTCATGTCTCCTGAAAGCGACAAAGTTCAAAGGATTGAAGAGGCCAAACCACCAAAGACCAAGAGGGAATTACGCTCGTTCCTTGGTCTCGTTGGCTACTACCGCAAATTAATTCCCCATTTCGCTGAAGTGGCAAAACCCCTGACAGACAAAACTGGAGCTCGAAAGCCAGAAACGCTGATGTGGGGAGATGCAGACGTAGCTGCATTCGAGAAACTCAAGGGAGCGATTCTCCAACAACCCGTCCTGCAGTTGGCGAACCCTGAGAAGCCATTTGTACTCAGAACAGACGTGTCCAGCAATGGGTTGAAGGCAGTAATCTTGCAGGATCAAGGGAAAGGATTGTTACCCATCGCCTTCGCAAGTAAGAAACTAGTGGGAGCGGAAAAGAATTACCACACTATTGAGCAAGAGTGTCTTGCAGTGGTATGGGCCACACGCTGATTCTACCCTTACCTGTACGGGCAGGAGTTTGTTCTCCAGACGGATCACCATCCCCTTGCCTATTTACATCGCATTCGGCCTGTCAGCCGACGCCTTATGGGATGGGCAATTGAACTGCAGAGTCTTGCTTTCTCTTTTCAACATATCCCTGGACGTTGCAATGTGGAAGCTGACTACCTGAGTCGAATGTCTTAAGTCACCACCAGGGGGATAGGGGCGGAATGGGGGGGGGGGGGGGGGGCGCGAGAATTTTAAGTAGTCTCAAGAGTAGCCTCTTCCCCTACAAAGACGCCCCTGTAGAGAAAAAAAGGGGTCTACAAGGAAGTCATGAGGAAAGACCAAAAGCAAGACAACAAAAGCATCAATGTGTGCGTTCGCGCGCGGGGATGTGTAAATGAGCTAACGTAAGTGCTTGTGCGCCCACAGAGTGTGGGGGGGGGGTGAGGCTATGAATGAAATCCCTACAATTGGCTAAGCTAATTTTTATTGACTGATGTCATTTGAATATAAATCTGTTACGTAGTGACATATGTGCTTCGAATATTGTACAGATGGACATCGAAGCATTCGTTTTTTTTTGAAAATGCTCACACACATTTTTCCAATCAATATTATGTGATTAAGTTTATTTAGTGTTGTTTTTCTAATGTTCCGGTCAGTAATACCAAATATCACTTTTAAGACGTCGAACTTCACATGAACGTCAAGATTAATAAGAATATAATTCTCAACCTTTCTCCAAAATGCTAAGACTGTAGGGCACTCAAGAGAAAAATGTTCGATCACGTCAACAATATCTCTACAATATGAACATTTGTTGTCATCTCTGACTTTCATCTTATACAGCATGATGTTAGTCGGATAAATATTATGCAAAATTTTCCACTGTAAAAGACGAAGCCTTGTTTCTTTTGTTGCATGTGTAGCGACATTCCATATTTGTGGTGGTGTGATGTCAAAGTCAAATACTCTCTTCCAAAAACCTACCGCACAAGGCTGACTATATCTATTATCTACTAGTTGTTTTCGAAACTCTCTAACGGTTGACAAACTTTTGCCACAAAACACAGGAGAGTTGAGTGAGGTGAGCACTATTATCAGATAACTGTAGACCCAAATAATGCTGAACACGCATAAAATGTTTATAGCACTGCAAACAACATTATATTCTAAGATACGACAGGGTGAATTTCCCACTACATCGATTATTTCATCAAAAGATTTCAGCGCATAGTTGTTTGTCAACATATCGCCTACGCTTAGTATATTTTTATTAATCCAGTGTTTAAAAAACAAGACGTTTCCTTGATACTTTATCGCACTGTTGTTCCAAATCACATGAGACACAGGCAACTCTAAATGGTTGTTGCTATTTAACCAAGCACGTAAAACCAAGTTCCAAAAATGTGACTTGATAAGTTCAAATCCCTTAAATTGTGTACATTTTACTGTTGCATAAAAGCATACACACTTTTCTCCAAACGCAGAAAATATGTTTCTGGCTACTAGCCACCATTTGGTATTATTTGTGGCGTTATCTGTGTCGCTGTTTGAGCTTAGTTTGACAGCCCATTGTAGCAAACATGCAGTTTGAAATTCTTTTAAATCTATCATTTTAATCCCTCCCTTTTCTGTTTGGGTACACAGTACAATTCTTTAAACTTTTTCAAAAGCTTTTTTGTTGCAGTCTTTTTTCCTCCACAAAAATCTATATAGTAATCTATTCACTTCATCAATTACGTGATCCGGTACCACTATTACTTGCATAATGTAGACCCACTGTGAGATCAAAAATGTTTTTACAATACTCACCTTTCCCACTCAAATTTCTTTTTTCCCACATTGCAATCAGACGTCTACAGTTGTCAATTCTACCCGTCCAGTTCTCTTTTAGTTCAGATGCACAAGTACTATTGCTGAAATACACACCCAGAATTTTTATTTATTTTTAAATGTAAAACCCTGAAGATTGTGTCCACTGCTTATTTTACTTCCTAGCCACATTGCTTCAGATTTATTTCTGTTTATTGTCAGACCTGATATAAAAGAAAACCTGTCAAATATATCAAGGGCTAATCGCATATCGTCTTCGTCAGCTAAAAACAATGTGATGTCATCAGCGTACAAGGCTATTAATAATGTACATATACCGTCAGCTTTACCTCTACACTTAAACTTAATGCCCTTAATCTCAGAAGATTGCCGTAGTTTGATTGCCAACAGTTCAAGGGCTAGAACAAAGGCTAATGGAGAGAATGGGCAACCTTGCCTGATTCCCGAATCCACATTAAAAGGCTCGGAAATCCACCCGCAGTAGTTCATACTGCTTACAGAGTTGGTTGTCAATATTGATACCCAATTAATGAAGCGCTCCCCGAAACCATACAATTTAAAGGAATTTAACATGAATTCTTTGGAAATACAATCAAAAGCGTGAAAATAATCGATAGTTAATAGTAAGCCTGGTCTATTGTCTTGACGCAGCTGATCTGTGACATCATCAATCAAACGAAGCAATGTAGATACTCGTCTTCCCTTTACATATCCAACCTGATCATCGCATATCAGATTATCTATGACACTGCCTAATCGCCGTGCCAGACTTTTAGCTAGGAGTTTATAGTCCACATTAGTTAAAGATATTGGTCGCCAGTTATTTAGATCATTCCTTGATAAACTTTTTCCTTTATGTATAAGTGTTATAACGGCCTTACGCTGAGAAGAGGACATGCTACCTGTTTCAAATGCAGCGTTAAAAGACGCCATTACATACTACTGATACGACACCAGAACACTTTGTAGAACTCGGCTGTTAGTCCATCACTGCCAGGACTAGAACCATTTTTCATTTCTTTCAGAGCACTTCTAATTTCTTGCTCTAAAAGATTGCTGTCACAATATTCTCTATCGTTATTAGATAAAGAAGGTACAACCAGACCACGCAAGAACGCATGCGTTCTTTGTAACATATTATCACTATTTATCTTTTTCTTATATAAATTCTTAAAATAATCCCTCTGTGCAGCTAGAATGTTTTTCTGTCCCGTAACCTCAACCCCATCTGCATTTTTTATACTTTCCATAATTTTCGAGTTAGCACGGGCTTTTCTCTAAACCAAGAAAAAATTTAGTGTTTCTTTTCGCCCTGCTCTATCCACTGGGCACGGGCACGTACCTGTGCCGCACGGGTTTTTTTGTTTCTTTCTTCTAATTCTAACTGAAGTTTCACGTGCTCTCTCTTTCCGCAGTGTTTCACTGCAATCTGGGTCAATGCTGAGAGCAGTATCTAATGTGTTCAAATCAGCGTAAAGGTGTGCTATTTTATTTCTAGTTGACAATGCTTTCTCTTTTGAAAACTTGATGGTACATTCTTTTATTTTAACTTTTAATAATTCCCAAGTTACCTGATCGTCTTCTTCAGGGTCCTTTTTTCAAATGGGTCTAAAAAGTTGTTCAAATAATTAACATAGTTTATATCAGAAAGTAACGAGCTATTAAATTTCCAGTACCCTTGACCATATTCAGTATCTACAAACTTAACAGACATGAAGCATCCTCTGTGATCGGAGAAAGACACACTCTGAATAGTACTTTGCACTACTTTTCAAAGATGGATGAGTTGGTCAACATGTAATCTATTCTTCTAGCAATAAATGGGTTTCTTTTTGACCAGCTAAATTCCTTCTCTTCATTATGAAATAATCTCCATGTATCGTGTAAATCACACTCACTGAGCATCCTATTGAATCTCTGTACAATACGCTGATCATGATATTCACCACTTATTACATCATACTCATTATCTAGGACAGCGTTAAAAATCACCACACACGACAATATTACTGACATTCACATTTTTTAATAACATCCTCTAGTTTATCAAAAAAATACATGTTTTTTCTCGTAGAATATTTGGGGCATAAACATTTACCACAATCAACTGCTTGTCCCCTGAAATCACTTTAAAGGCCAAAATTCTTTCAGATGCATACACAGCTCAGTCTCCACCGGCAAGCTTTTTTTTTTAATTAATATAACCAACCCACCGCTGTGTGTACTTTTGTCAGTAAAAATCAGCTTCCCACCCCATTCTTTTTGCCATTTTTTCATTCACTCATATATGTGTGTTGTATCATGCGTGTTGCATTATGGAAAGCACAGTCGGGTGCCTCCTTTCGTGTGGACTTTTCTTTTGCAGGAGCGTCTGGTTGCCTAATCATTCATTTCGTGAAAGGAATTGCGTTAAGAGTTAGTTATTCCTTCATGCATGCCTCTTATGTTAACGCTTGTTTGCATGAGCCCCGAAGTCATGTTTAATCGTTGGTTGGTAGTATGAGCTCCGAAGTCATGTTTAATCGTTGGTTGTTAGTATCAGCTCCGAAGTCATGTTCAATCGTTGGTTGTTAGTATCAGCTCCGAAGTCATGTTTAATCGTTGGTTGTTAGTATCAGTTCCGAAGTCATGTTTAATCGTTGGTTGTTAGTATCAGCTGCGAAGTCATGTTCAATCGTTGGTTGTTAGTATCAGCTCCGAAGTCATGTTTAATCGTTGGTTATTAGTATCAGCTCCGAAGTCATGTTCAATTGTTTGTTATTAGTATGAGCTCCGAAGTCATGTTCAATCGTTGATTATTAGTACGAGCTCTGAAGCCATGTTTAGTCCTTGGTTATTAGTATGAGCTCCGAAGTCGTGTTTAATCGTTGCTTATTAGTATCAGCTCCGAAGTCGTGTTTAATCGTTGGTTATTAGTATCAGCTCCGAAGTCATGTCTAATCGTTAGCTCTCACTCGCAGAGCAAACTTGCAGGACAATCTGATTTATGTCAGTTGACTACTGTTGCGTTCTGGAACTGGAGATGAAATATAGGACACTGGATAAAAGTAATCATACAAGAGGTTATATGCCTCATTATCTTTCAGCTTAATGTTCATTGGGTCGTCCATTGCTGTTTTGTCTGTTTACAGTACTGCCCTTGCTACGTTCTCCGTTAACATTCTCTAATATTAGTGGTGTGTTTTTGTTCCTTTATCTTCTCTACACCAAGCTTTTCTTCCATTTCTCAGCTGACAGACACTTTGTTTTTTAGTGTCATGCCAGATCCGGTATAACAACTGAGTGAGACAGGCTTTTCATCTTCGCTCGTGATGTTCCCTTACTAGCTATACAGTCTCCCGAACTCCTCACTTGTGGGTTTTCAGTTTGAACAAGTTTCGCCTCAGAAAACATTTCTTCTTCCTCCCCCCCCCTTCCCTGTGTAGTGAGAAAGGGTCTATGACCTGAAACGTTCTGTTTTAGCATCTTTGTCTTCTTAATCGACGAATTTTACCTTGAGGTGAAATTTTTTTTTCTTTTTTACCTTTGTTTTCTCTTCATTTCTTCTGTGGCTTCATATATGGTTGGTAAATTTCTTTCATTTCATACTCCTCGACGATGCATTTAGGGACAGCTTCAGTGGGGTTGTTTGAGTAAGTGAATAAGTAAGAGAGAGAGAGAGAGAGAGAGAGAGAGAGAGAGAGAGAGAGAGAGAGAGAGAGAGTGTGTGTGTGTGTGTGTGCGCGCGCGCGCGCATGTGTGTGTGTGTGTGTGTGTGTGTGTGTGTGTGTGTGTGTGTGTGTGTGTGTGTGTCTTACGGTGACGTCAAAGAAACGGGTGGCCCACTAAGCCATACCATCGGATGTTAGTTTCTTTTGATTGAATACATTCCACTCAGCTAGAATTTTAAAGAATCAATAGAAACGAAGAAAGCTTCAAAATCAACATGATCTGCAGGCACCAGACTTTGTAGACTTTCCAGACTGGAAGTCCGAATGATTTAGTATCTCCAGGGTTCCTGCTGTTCTTTGTTGGGTTATGTTTCCCTGTTTCAGTCTTTAATGAGACCACGTGCCTACACGCTTGACTGGTTCTTCAGTCACCGTTGGAGTGCCTTGACTACCTTCAGTGAACGTCTTTGTGTCACCTACTTTTCTTACCGTTATGAGAGGGTCTTAATTCTTTGGACTGAAATTCATCTTTAACGACGTGATACATACATCTGATTTGATACTGGGCGTGTTCCATCTTCCTTGGATAAAACAGCTGCTTTGTCACCCCTGAAGATTTTCTCTGGGAGCATTTGGCATGAAATATCGAGGTCTGCTACACCCACACTAGTAGCTCACAATGTCTTTCTTTGCTTCTTTTGTCAGCATAAACATGAAAGAATAATTGCACACACTTTACAGTCCTAGCTTCCGGTTAAAATTGTTTATTGTGCACGCCCTTGCACGCGACATCTTTAAGATGCCATGGACATTATTCTTCAAGCGTTTTTCTAAAAATGTTCCCTGAGATGTAATGCATCTAAAAATATTAGTAGTAAGACTATCTTATATGGGACTGATCGGTACAAGTTAAGCTATAACATAACCGGCCTCCTTTTCTCAGGTTTAGATACTGGGATTTCTTTTGAAAACTATCGTGGCATGTGCTGTATAACATCACGCATTCCCAGAATGCCTCGTTTCTTGACTGACCATACAGTCATTGAAATTTTTTTTCTAGTTAGTTAGTCATTCTCGCTGCCTTGACTGACAAGATAGTCCCCTCAACGTTCAGAACTGATATTGGTATGATCTGATTAATGTCCGTCTGTTTCCGTTTCTTTTTATGTTTCACTCCAAAACTAGCATTAATGGTTGCTGATCATCGATACCCTCACCAGACTGTACATACCTGATCACTGATACATTTACTTGAGTGTACATACCTGATCATTGATACATTTACTTTGAGTGTACATACCTGATCACTGATACATTTACTTGAGTGTACATACCTGATCATTGATACATTTACTTTGAGTGTACATACCTGATCATTGATACATTTACTTGAGTGTACATACCTGATCATTGATACATTTACTTGACTGTACATACCTGATCATTGATACATTTACTTGAGTGTACATACCTGATCATTGATACATTTACTTGACTGTACATACCCGATCACTAATACATTTACTTAAGTGTACATACCTGATCATTAATACATTTGCTTGACCGTGCGTACCTAGTACACGTTGTACCTGAGTATACCTCCAACATTGTTTTTACGTTTTTTGGTCTTTTTATACACTGTTTTCTGAAACTGGTTCGTCGTCTATTGATAATCCAGTAAACGATGTGCTTAATCAACCCCTCTCTCTCTCTCTCTCTCTCTCTCTCTCTCTCTCTCTCTCTCTCTCTCTCTCTCTCTCTACTAATTAAAGTGCTTCTTCAGTGATCACTACCATAGACCTAGTGATTGTGCTTTTTCAACGGTACGTGCATAAAGTCATCTTTGTCTCTTACCGGGTAGACTGTACAGTGTTTCTCAATGTATGTCACTCGGAGGAGAATTTGGGGACCATTTGAATATTTTATGTTTGACTGTTGTGCTGGGGTGTGGAAATCTCTCTCTCTCTCTCTCTCTCTCTCTCTCTCTCTCTCTGTGTATGTGTATGGGGGGGGGGGGGGGGGGGGGGGGGGGCGTTGAATTGTAATCATTCGGTACGGCTGTGTTTTGGCTGAGCTCCAACAAATTGCTTAATTAATACCTGTTGTGGCCGAGTATTGACCTCAGATTTAGCAGAGAAGTGTGTGTAGTGCCATGCCTTCTGGACATCTTGATTTCCGGCCACGTTGTGGTTCCTTTGTGCCAGGTATTTGTGGCTTTCATGATGAAAAGGGCCAGAAATCGAGCCGCCATGAGAGAAGAAAACAGTGAGACTCAAGACTGTTGTGGACGGTGCCATTTTGGTTCCCTCCTGTCGCTCTTGTTCTGGGGCAATTTTTTATTGCAGTGTGGTGATGTGGAGCAGAACCCGGGGCCACCGAAGAGTTCCCTGCGACAGACCAATCTGTCGAGTGGTGACCGTAGGGATAGCATGGACAAGCCCCGTACTTCTTCCAGCACACCGGGAGCTACGTCAACCACCCAGCATCCCTCAAATCTTGATATAATGTCCTTGCTTCAGACTTTGAATACGAAGTTTGACGAGATGAAAGGCGACATGAAGGATCTGCGGGATGGATACGCTGCACTGCTTGGAGAATTGAAATCCCTGAGACAGGAGGTGACGGAGCTGTGACGGGAAAACGAAGACCTCCGAAACAGTAATGACGACCTGAAGAAAAGAATTGATTCTTTGGAAAGGAAAACGGACGATTTAGAAGGCCGATCGAAACGGATCAACTTGATTTTTCACGGACTTGCTCGGAAACCCAACGAAACTCAGCAGGAGTGTGAAGCCGTGGTCCATGACTTCATCACAGACACTCTGGAGCTTGCTGGTGACTTCCCTTTCGATCGTGTGCACCGCCTGAATTCGAGACCCGACTCTCCAGTGATAGGTTGTTGCACGTTCTTCAAGGACAAAGAAAGGATTCTGAAAGCAAATACAAACTGAAAGGGTCATAGGTGTTTTTAGGTGAGGACTTTTCTTTCAGAGTGAGAGAGGTGAGGAGGAAATTAACGCCTCATCTGAAAAAAAGGCCAGAAGCGAAGGAAAGCGTGCAACCATGGTCTTTGATCACCTGCGTATTGACGGCAAGAAGTACGGTCTCTTGACGATGGGGACGGATCCAGCCTTAGGGAAATTGTATAGGGGTGTGGCCGCCCTGAAGTGACACCGGTTACGTTTTACGGGTGCAGGCAACTTCCCGCGCGGAGCAGGTTGTGTGCGACACTGACAGTGACCCGACCCCGTGAGCGATCTCTTTGGTTGTGACATTGTAAACATTGGTTCCGCGGTGGCTCGGGGGGATGAGTGTTTTCATATTATAACAGAAGAGAATAATCGTATTAATCAGCTTTCAGATAATATTTCTTTGATCATGACGTGATTTGTGTTAATGACAGTGAACAACTAACATGTATACCGTTGTGTACTGATTATGTCACTCCTCGATCGGAAAACAGGGACACACTTTATATTTAAAACAGAGACAGTTATCAACAGAAGCACGTGGCATTGACGAGGATAAAGATAGGGGGCTGTCTCAAAAGAACAATTGTAACGAAGATGACTGTGTTTTTGATCATGTTAATTTGCATGTGAGAAATCCGTCAGTCTATGTGCACGAAAGTGGTGATGAAAATTGTAATGAAAGTACACCTGCTCTGTATGTTGATGAATTTCATGTTGATGAAATGCATGGATGGAAATAATAGCTATTCAAAATCTTTTAAATTTTTGCACTGGAATATAAATGGAATTATTTCTAAAATTCACAATAAAAGTTTTTCTCTCATATTTGTTTCACTTTGACTTCATCTGTCTCGTTGAGACGTTTGTGGAAAATCTTGAATTCAGCGTGTTTACAGGCTATACTGTGTTTCATAAGCCTGCTATCAAGTTTTCAAGTCAAGGCAGACGTTCAGGGGGCTTGTTATGTTTGATTAAGAATGACTTTGTGTCTTATGTTACAGAGCTCCAAATGAATTGTTCTAATGCTCTTTTTGTTTTGATAGCCAAGACTTTGGTTTAACAGAGGATGTGTTATATGTTTGTTCATATGTGCCACCTGAAGGTTCACCATATTATGCTTATTTTGACGTTGATAATGGTATTCTTTCTCTCGAAGAATGTCTTACTGATTGTATGCTTGATTTGAATGATGTGCATATAATCTTGTCTGGTGATCTGAACAGCAGAACAGCTAATGTTTCTCAAGATATTTTTGACATGTATGATACTTACAATTTTGATTTGATAGTTGTTCTGATTATTTAGAAAGGAAATCTTCAGACAATGTACTCGATAATTATGGAAAATATTTGTTAAATATGTGTACCTCGCTGGGATTGTATATACTAAATGGAGTATGTAATGGTGATCTTGATGGGCACTATACGTATATTTCAGACTCTGGGTGTAGTGTAAACGACTATTTTCTGATTTCTCGAAATCTGCTTTCAGTTGTTTTGACTTCTTGTAATTCAGTTGTTTCAGAGAGATTAGAATCTGACCATTTACCTGTTGAATTTCATTTTGGAATGCCTAAACTTAACGCTGTGTCTTTAAGTGTTAAAATGAATGTGAGGTGATTGAAAAGTTTGTGTGTGGAACCCTTCTTTTGAACCAACGTATGTCCATATAATGCAGTCGGTTGAAGTATTATCATTACTCGATGATGCTATAAATATGATTGATCATGATTGTAATGAAGCCTTGAATATGTTTGTTGCATGTCTTAAAACTCACGCTGGTTGTCTGAAAAAGCGAATTTGCTTGAACAAAATGAGTGAAAAAAGTGATTGGTATGATGATGAATGTAAAATAAGTAAATCAAAAGCTAAAGGATTGCTGAGTACATTTCTGCGGACGAAGGATGTTGCTGATCGCGTTGCCTACTGTATAGCCAGGAGGGAGTATAAAAATCTTCTAAAATTTAAAGAAAAACAACATAATGATTCATTGTTAGGATCGCTAATTGCATCAGTTAATGATCAAAAACAGTTTTGGGAAAATGTGCATAGAGTCTCCTTTAAAAGAAAGCAGCCATCTAACAATATTACAATGGTTGACTGGTATAATCACTTAAAAAAATTACTGAAAACAAATTTACAAACAGAAGATTCTTGTATGATTTATAACTGCGATGATGACACTAGTGATACTAGTGACGCTAATGATAATAACGACGAGAATGATGATGACGGTTCCATGAACCGCCCGATATCTAGAGAAGAAGTGTCATTAGCGATAAGAAAGTTAAAGAATGGTAAATCGGCTGGTCCAGACGGAATTATTGGGGAGATGCTAAAGCACGCTGGGAATCGCGTTGTTGACTTCTTTGTTAAACTTTTTAATACTTTGTTTGATAAGGGAATCTTCCCAGATAAGTGGACGGAAAGTATTGTACTACCTTTTATTCAAAAAAGGTGATAAAGATGATCCTAATAATTACAGAGGAATATCGCTATCAGATACAAGCAGTAAACTCTATAGTTCTATTGTTAACAACAGGATTCAGGAATGGATTGAGTTGCATAATATTACTGGGGAACAACAAGCGGGATTTAAAAGAGGTTACTCTACTACTGATCATATGTACACATTATTAGCTTTAGTACAAAAGCAGTTTTGTCTTAACCGCAAACGCTATGTTGCTTTTATTGATTTTGAAAAAGCTTTTGACTCTATCGAAAGAAACTTATTATGGCCTATTCTTTTGAAAAATGGCATCAAAGGGAAACTTTTCCGATGTATCCACAGCATGTATGTTACAGTCAGAACTAGAATTCGTTCCGGCTCAAAACTGACAGACTTTATAAATTGTGCCCGAGGGTTAAAACGAGGCGATGTTACTAGTCCAGTGTTGTTCTCTTTATTTATAAATGAACTAGCGTTGGAAGTAATCAGAAATGGGAAACATGGTGCTACACTTACGTGTGATTGCTTTGAATTATTATATTACTTTTGGCAGATGATGTGGCTCTCTTGTCTGAAACAATAGTTGGGTTACAGATTCAATTAACAGCCTATATAGAGCGGCATCAGAACTCCATCTAAAGCTGAATATGAATAAAAGCAATATAGTCGTTTTTAGGAAACGTGGATACCTAGCAGCGAGAGAACATTGGTCTTACAATGGAATCCCTATACCCGTTGTTAATGCTTATAAGTATTTAGGAATTCATTTTTCAACAAGATTGAGTTTTACTGTGTCGTGTCAAAATCTTGCCAGCAGAGCGAAACATGCGATGTTAAGTATACTGCAAAATTATTTAAATTAAACTGTAGTTCCCTTGTTGTATATCTTAAATTATTTGACACACAAGTACAACCAATTGTTCAGTATGGGGCTGAATTGTGGGGACTAAGTAGTGCAGCTCGACATTGTGAAAAGGTACACCTGTTTGCTCTTAAAAAAGTTCCTAGGTGTTCAAATGCAAACACCAAATGACTTGATATATGGAGAAACAAATAGATACCCCATTTACATAAATTCTGCAGTCAGGTGTACACGGTACTGGCTAAAGTTGACAAGAATGGATGAGACAAGATTACCTCGAAAAGCATATTGTACGTTGTTCGATTTGGATTCTCGTGACAAAACCAACTGGGTATCCGATATTCGTTGTAAATTGTATTCATTTGGTTTTGGGTATGTATGGCTAAACCAGGTGCTGAGGAAATAAATCAGTTCCTTACTGCTTTTAAGGAAAGATTGGTTCTTTGTAGATGGCAAGAATGGGACTTTCATATTAAGAACAGTGAAAGATTTAGTTTCTATAATACCTTTTGCACAATAGCTGCTGATAAGACGCATTTAAAATTGAACTTAGACAGGCACCTGAAAATCATTATGACAAAATTTAGACTTGGCGTTTCGGAAATCGCTGTCCATAAGTTTCGTTATAAACAACACTCACCTGTCGATTTAATTTGTCCATTGTGCAAACAAGCGACAGAAGATGAGGTGCATTTTGTTTTGTGCTGTCCCATACTAAAGGATTTAAGAGTAAGGTATCTACATCTAAAGTACTACAAATATCCGAATCTGTTTCGTCTTGGATTACTCCTAGCATTAAATAACGACAGAACAACTAAAAATCTGTCAATTTATCTATTTAAAGCATTTAAGATACGTTCTGTGTATGTTTCTTAGTATACCATTTTGATCAGTTATATTGTATTATATTTCTTTCGGAACGATTTTTGTTGCACCCCCTTCAATAGGGGCAATGGCCTATTATTGAATAAACTCTCCGTATCCGTATCCGTATCCGTATCCGTACCTGTGTCTCTCTCATTGCACACACACACACACACACACACACACACACACACACACACACACACACACACACACACACACATCCATTCATTCAGAATGCTTTAATGATCGCTGTAGATCGGTTATATAATAATGTTCGTTTCTTTTAATGAAATACTATTGATACTTAGTGTGTTGCTTGCACTGTGATGTTTTTACAGACAATTACACCGAGTCACTTTCGCTTTCAAACAGGAAGATAACACCGTGTTTTTGAAGGTATGTCACTCAGAGATGAATTTGGGGACCATTTAAAGCATGTTGATGCCGTGCTGGGCTGTACAAATCTCTCTCTCTCTCTCTCTCTCTCTCTCTCTCTCTCTCTCTCTCTCTCTCTCTCTGTATAATTGTACAGTTTGTCTTGCCAAAGAAACACCTCACGACAAAGGACAAAGAAAAAAATGGAGATTATGCCAGGCCACTCACTAACCTCCACATGGCAAAGGCAAAATATGCTACTAGGCGGAAACAATAGACGACACGTGGAAGTAACATCACTGCATTTTCCCACCTGGAACTTAAGAAATCGGTCAAGCTAGACAGTTGAAAGGACAGACCAATGAAATGGACATCTACGCCTGATACATTCTTAGCCACTGCGAGTAAGATTGGAAGAACAATGAATACTATAGTGGGTAAGACAGAAAACATCTATATGGAGTTGGCTTTTTCGTTAACACGAACATGGAGAACGCTGTTCTGGAGTATATTGCTATTTTCAGCAATACTATAACCATCCGCCTGGAAGCAATACCGTTTAACATTACGGTAGCGAAAATATATTTTCCCACATAAGATTAAAATGTTGAAGAATTCTTCTCCCACCTCCAAGCAGTCATCAGTTAGATTGACAAGAAAGGCACACTCATTAAAAAGGTGACTGGAATACCAACTTTGGTGCAGGTGCCCAGGAAGAACAGAAGTACATCTTCACTACCTACTGTAATTAGACCACTTATGACAGCAGGCAGACAACGCCTGACAGAATTTGCCAGCGATACTGACTCAGATCTTGCTAACATTATCGGTAGGCATAAATGATCCCAATAATAGACATGGCATTCCCCAAACGACCAGTACCACAGCCGGATCAACTATATGCTTGTGAAGAATGGCTACACATTTGGCATCGTCAGGACCAGAACAAGGACATTTCCAGGACGTATGCAGTGACCGCGACCCTGTCATGGCCGAACTTAAAAGGACGTTTAAAGAAAAAGAACAGAGTGAAAAACAGCCGTCTCAAATTTCATCCTGACCATTTGAAAGCTTCTGATACTACTGAATAATTCCAAGCAGAGATAAAGAAAACTCACCACAATACTTCTCTTAAAAGAAGACTATGGAGCCCTCATTAACAATGTCAACTGAGCGAGGACTGAAGCAGAACAACAGAGCAGCAGGATAACAGATGTCCCAGCGATACGCAGACGGAACTCAAAGCAATGGATCTCAAACGACTTTTAGAGATGCATCACACCGAAAGGACTTTAAAACATCTCCAAAACAGTGGGGGCAGAAACGGAGCAAGAGGATCAGTCGGGAAACGAAAAAAGACGAATTGAGAAATTGTGTGAGGATAATGGGAAAAAAAAACTAGACCTTTAAAAACGCAGAGAAAGCTTTTAAGATTGTTAAAGATGAATCCATGAAAAGCAAATTCAAGCCAGCACCCTTCATGATAAACATGACAACTGGCTTACTCGGGAAACGGATTTTTTTTACAACAAAATCTACAAATAGAACACAGGAGATCCCAATAAACCAACAGCATATGATTCATTAAATTATGTCATCGCTACAGTGAAATAGCTATAATGTGGCTGGGCTACAGGCATTGACAACAGCCCTGCAGACATTTTGAAACCTGGCAGACAGGTAGTAATTGGCATCCTTATTGTCATCCCCAACAGAACCTGAAACATGGGAAGTGTCCACGGCCATAGACTCTACCGCTAATCGTTACCCTTCTGGATAAAAAAGAAAGAAATCTGTGCGCTTGATCGATATACCAGCGACGTAATGCTAAATAGCAGATACCATTATCACTGATGAACAGTAAGGTAAGGTAATGTTGCTTATAGCCAAACCGACTGCAAAGAGCCATACAAGGGCTGTGCTGACGATCAGCGTGGATTCTGCAAAGGTAGAAGTACCGTCGGACAGATCTGTAACTTACATACCCTATGCGAACAAAATCTCCAGCACTAAACGGATTCGCAGGCTTCAAGAAGGCGTGTGACACAAAGTCTGTCATGAAGCACTAAGGGTCACAATGAAGAAATATAAATCAGGCAGGAACTTATCAATACCATCCAACAACTGTACTCCAAAACGACTGGTGCGGTGCTCATACATGATGCTGTTGGAGAATAGTTCCATATCTCAACTGGAATTCCATAGGGTTCTTTTTGTATCTCTCTCACTTGTCAAGATATTTCTGGAATGCACTGTGAATGATGCACTAGAAGAATATGTCTGCACAGTCAATGTTGGATGAAAAATCATCACAAAAAGTTTGCAGATATCTGGCAGGCAGTGACCACGAATTCGCTAAGTTCGGTCAAAAACTGTAAAACATAAACAAAAAATGGCATGGAATGCAGCCCCAAGAGGACCAAGTTGATAGCCAGCCACAATACCACCATCACTTGTGATATGTTTCTATGATCAGAAGCAAGAAACTGTCGAACGGTTCAGTTATCTGGGGTTCACCACTAACAGTAGCAGATCCAAACCAGAAAACTGTCAAGGATAGGAAAGACAAGCACAGCACTGTGCCGATTAAAACCTCTGTTGACGGACAAGAATACATCCGTGAAACACAATCTCTGACCTCTGTTTGCACTGGTCTATTCTATTGTCCTTTACGAATACCAGACGTGGACCCTTAAAGCGCATATATGCAGCATATAAAGCACTAAAAACCAGGATAAAACGACAAGAACAACACCACCAACAACAACAGAAGAAAAAAGTGGACCAGTGATAGACACAGTCAACAGTGGATAAGCAACATGAACGAAGGAAAGGATGCTGGAGGTAGAAAGAAAACAAAACCTATAAATTCTACTTTTATGCCACTGGTAGGTGCTTTCTACAGGCTTGCAAAAACCTGCATGCAGTTCATCTGTCATGTATATATTGAGATGCCAGGCAATCAGGATAAGTCTAGATGCAGCACACTCCCAGATGAGTGCTTATGTGAAAAGCATGTGTGATATTTATGCACAAGCAATGTTGGAAATCTGATAAGTTTTGTACTTTGTATTTTGCGTCCTTTTTTTTTTTTGGAAGTATATGTCTATTTTAATTGCACCTTAGAATGATTGTGGCTCAGATTCTGTTATCCAGATAGTTTTGTCTACAAAGTTATGGCGTAAACCTCCACAATAAGAATAAGGTCCTGTGGTTATGATGTAGATAAATACAAACTGAGGAGTAAAACGCCTTATTTGTATGCTCTCCAGGATGGCTTAATGGCAGATCTTTACGCTCCCTCTATGTCAGAGCTTCCAATTTATCTCTGCACTGATGTGAAAGTGCTTTCTAAATGTATCCTTGAGGTCTCTAATTTTTTTCCTGTAACTTTTAGAGTTTTTGCCTTAATTCTCTTCCATCTTCTTTTACTAAAGAATTTCATTCTTGAAATGGTTAAAATTATCATCGATTGATTTAGGTCTTATTTATCTTAGGCCTGTGCTCTTAAAAGTGATTGTGCTCCGAGTGACGGTCAGAAAAATTGATAGGGTCAAACACAATGCATGGACAATAATGGACTGACTCAAAAGAAGTACCATACACAAAACATCGCTGTTGTATTCCAGACGAAAATATACAAATGTGTGTGTGTGTGTGTGTGTGTGTGTGTGTTTTAATCAGAATTCAGTCTAGTGTCGAGCTGCTGGACTGTTCATACCGTGACATCACAAAGACAGGTCATGAAAATATGAATGTGTGTTCATACGAGCTGGAGTCCAGAGGGTGTACAATAACTTACCTGGTTCAAAGGTGCCCCACGAGAGGGTCCGAAGTATCTCTCATCCGTTGCCCCCACCACATGATGTAGACCTGCTGGTCGGTGGGCTGTCCGTATGGCCACATGTTAACATGAATTCCTGACCCTGTTGTTGGCCTGTTGTCATGGACTATCTATCCACACGTTGACATGAATTCCTGACCCTGTTGTTGGCCTGTTGTCATGGACTATCTATCCACACGTTGACATGAATTCCTGACCCTGTTGTTGGCCTGTTGTCATGGACTATCTATCCACACGTTGACATGAATTCCTGACCCTGTTGTTGCCTGTTGTCATGGACGGTAAGCTCCAAGGTTTCTTTTTTTCTGGGTGAATCTGTGAACATTGACGCAGGATCTCAAAGGGGGGGGGGGGGGGGGGGGGGGGGGGGGGGGGGGGGGGGGGGGGGATGGACATTCATTCCCCTGTCTGGCTTACACCAAAGATCTAGTTTTTTACACACTGCAGAGGACTCTCTCCAGTCTCATGGGTTATAATGAAATTGTGAATTTGGGTCTTAGTCTATCCTTTGCGAGTTCAGCACACCATCATGTTTCAGGTGTCAGTATGAGTGACAGGTTGTCAGAGGAACGTGACAACCAGTTAGATTTAGAATTGATACGTTGACTTCTCAACACGTGCAGTGTGATTAACGCAGCTTGGATCAAACTGGACAGCCACTCGGATCCCGAGGTTTCAGCATTTATCACCGAGGTGTGAAGTTATGTGGCCTCCACACGAAATGACATATGCAGCAGCATGTGGCTCATGGTGGAGTCTGGGAATGCCGGTATTTTATCTGTCGTGGCGTGTGTGTGTGTGTGTGTGTGCACATGTGCATATGTTTTAACAGTGGCAGTGACTGGACCATATTATATAATGGAGCACGTCATACATAATGCAGTCATTGTGGAGAATAAATTTTTCCTGGCCCCTGTCGAAAGGTCATCATCTTATTTAAGCTTTATTTAGTTACCAAGAACCCGTTGATTTAATGCTGATCACAATTCATCTATCCATCCATCTATCTATCTATTTAGCTTGTTGAGCATTCCAAGCGTTCCTAAAGTGTTTTTTTTTTTATACTACGTTTTTAGCAATGTCACCATGGGAGCATTTCCCAATTAGCGACCTCAGTTCTACGTGTAACAGTTTCAGAAGACTATTTACTCAGGGGTTGCACATTGGCTGTTGCTTTGCCTGATTGTTTACAGTTCGCGCTTAGAAGCAGCCTTTGCGAGCATACCTAGGAAAAGGTGAGATTTTTTGTAACGTGTGTGGGGCTTTTAAGTTCAACACTTTTCATTTCGAGTTATAGTTTCGAAATTACATTCTGCTTATCCTGTATTTACTTTCGATTAAAACCAAGAATGTTTTAAAACACATTTTGCGGGAATGGTGTTTAAAGATAACGAACAATTCTGGGCACTGAATTCACTTTATTTTTTTCTCTGCGCAGTCGAGAGGATGGAAAACTTTCCATATGCATGTGACGTTATTTTGGTTCTAGACGAGGTGAGAATGAAAAGTCCAGGAATGTTGTGGTTTCTCAGAAACCCCTCGTCGATGTTGAGACCTGAATGTTCCGAGGGCGCAGCAAAAGACTCTAGGCGTCATATCAGCTGCCCCCCCCCCCCCCCCCCCCCCCCCCCCCCCCCCGGTCCGAAACAGAGCGGAGTTGTGTTCAAAGGAGGCACTATAAAGAAAAGGGCAAAGCGTGCCTCATTCGTGAGCTGCTGAACACCCTTATTGACTGGTACACGCTTTTCCTTTTTTTAAGAGGAAATTGAACAACTTTCTAATTCCGGACTCGGCGACAACATTTATAGACTGTGGAGAGTCATGTGTGCAGTAGGGTAAAATTGCCATATCTAACATTTGACAGTGCCCCCCTCATTCGCCAGATGAAAACCGAATTTTAAAAAAATCAAGTTTTAATCAAATAAATTGAGACATTACAGATGCGCCAAAAGAAGACAGTGCGCACATAAGGGACATACACCTGTAGGACACAAAAATACATATACATAGTATTCATTATAAGTTATAACGGTATGTAAGTGAAAACAAAAGAAGAAGAAGAAGAAAATGTAAATGAGAATAGCTGAACTACTATGCAAATAGTTAACATTTAAATTGGCATTCATTAAATAAACAGACATAATATGAAAGCAATTTTTTTTCTGGTCAACTCGAAGACATTGGATTGAAGCTAATGAAGGTGGGCTTAAGCCATGATAACACATGCCTATAGATGTCTGCTTTGGGCCTAGGCTGAAACATATTGTCCCACATGTAAACCGCCAAATTACCATACCTGTCATACCTAAGGTTGTCTTTTTTTTTTTAAACGATTTATCTAATATATATGAATTCTGTTTTTTTTTTTTTTAATCAACTGCAAAAAAGTGTTTTAAGGAGTCTACTGGACACAAAAATTATCATATGCCATATTTTTTTGCGCGCTTTGTACTCTTCAATATTGTATCTGTATTTTCAAATTATTACTAAAGGCTTTCACAATAGGCCTATTTCTATTTCATTTACAATGGTACAAGTATTTTCCAGCAGATATCAAAATGAAATAAAAGAACTGATCAATAATTATATCTTTATCAGAGCCAAGTATAGTCAGTGGTTCCGTATTACGTACATTTGACACATTCTGACATTTTTCATTCCTTGCATTCATCAAAGATTTTCAAAACTCTTGAACAACACCACAGTGCCAGAACAGATGGGTGAAACTGTCATTAGTGGCGTGAAAAACTACATTATTTACTGTTCAGTATACCAATGTTTTTAAGAATAACATTTGTCCCGAGACACCTGTGTACTACTCTAAGCTGAAACCACTTCATTTTCACATCAGATCTCTTGTGAAGATAAGCATGTATACCAGTTATTTTCAACATTCAACTTTTGGTCCCATCTTTCGCAGCATTTTGGCCGTGTGTTATTATCAATATCAGACTATAATTTTGACCCTTTAAATACAGACGTTAACTTTTTAGAACAAATAGATAATTCAATATATTTCTTGTTTATGAACTGCTACTTTTTTATTTAGTATATATTAAGTTATTTCTTTTCTCACACCCAGAAAAAGTGATAAAATCTATATGGACATTATATTTCAGTTTAAAATCTTCATATGGAATACACTTTCCATTTTGAAGCAGAAAATCTGCAATATTGTGTATCTCTTTACTAATCCATGTTTTACCAACAATACGTTTCTTGCCTATCTGCATTTTTACGATTATGAACCACAGGATCTGCAAGTAGTTCACTTCAGTTTCTACTACTAACTTTATAGAAAAATCATTGTGTGCATGAAACACTTCTGTCCAGAATACATTTGATTTTGAAAAAGTAGTGACGACTTCAGGTCCATATTTTTAAGAACATTTAGAATGGGAAAATTGGTTGTCGGATTCTCTTCCAGTTATGTTTTGTCGTCCCGAAATTTCCGCAGCCATGTCAATTTTAATGAACTAACAAAGGTTTTAGTTCTAGTATTCCTATACCGCCGTTTCTTACACTTTTAAGTGCCGTTTTTTTTCTGTTAATGTCATTTTTTTTCTTGTTCCATGTCAAATTGTAACAATGACATTGCAGAATCTGAAAGGAACTATTTGGTGGGTTGGGCAGAAGATTCCACAGATGAATTAATTTTGATAAAATTAAGGATTTCAGAACCGCCACCATTCCCATAGGTGTAATCTGCGTTTGGTTCAAATCTTGAACAAATAAATTAGATCTGCTAATGTATCTGAATAGTTGATATGTTCGCAGTTTTGTACATCATCAGTAAACCAAACACACCTAAATTTTTTAACTTTTAACTTATGGTGGATTCCATTCAATTCTTAAGTGGTCCATGTACCGAACCGAGAGTTTGTACGACTATCCAACCAAATTGCGCTAGTTTTCTCACAGTTCATTCTCAAGGCGGACTCAGAATTAAATGTGTCTAGTGTATTTATGCAGGTTTCCAATGCTTTTTTTATCACCCGCTAAAAAGAAATTCTGCATCATCTGCACTATGAGAAAGCTTGTGTTCAACATTATTTAATGTTTGTTTTCATTTTCGCGTACCATGATCCAAGAATTTCTACATTTAAGATACATAAATACGTTGAAAGTGGGTCGCTCTGTCTAGAACCTCATCCCACGTCAAAGAGAGACTTGACCATTAGCAAGAACACATAATTCAATATTTGAATAAAAATGATTCCAACCATTTACAAATTCCTGGTTGAAAACTAAAGGCTCTCAATACTTCAAGCATTAAGTCCCAGCTAATAGAGTCAAATGTTTTCTAGAAATGTGCATTTAATAAATGTCATGGGTAAACTTGGTCGGTCTAGGGGTGTACTATGGTGTCGTAAGTGAGCCTTAAATTGTCACCAATATGTTTGTTTTTTTGTGGCATCAGTTATCGGATCCATGGAGCGCCTAAAGCAGCGATTTTCTTTTTTCTTTTCTTTCTTTGTTTTTTCCCCTAAGGCCCAAATGCACCTCTTCACTTTTTTGGTGCTTTCACATTGTTCTCTTCATCTGAAAAAAAAGCGAAAAAGAACAAAACAACTTCCACTACTCGGTGATTTTTTTCTCTCTCTCCCTCCAACCAGTCGTTTGATACAAAGTGTCTGGTTTTGTTAATGTTCTCTAATGTGTGGTGTACTGATACATTCACTCTGATAATATATTCCTTATACAAAGAAAACAACATCGTTGAAAGAAAAAACTTAATTACTTCCAGTTTTTTCATTTTGTGTTACACACACACACACACCACACACACACACACACACACCACACACACACACACACACTCTCTCTCTCTCTCTCTCTCTCTCTCTCTCTCTCTCTCTCTTTGTTTGTCTTTTTGCCTGACGGTCTGTCTGTCTTCCTATCTCTCTCTCTCTCTCTCTCTCTCTCTCTCTCTCTCTCTCAAATATGTCCACAATGGTAGTTACATGTTAAGGGCATGGTACCAAAGCATAATCATATTATGCGTAAGCAAACCACTTCCGTATGCACACACACCTGAAAGGATACCCTTGTCCCAATTGCCGTCTCCTTTTCCATCCCTCTACCCATGAACATGAGCGCTCCTCACGTCACGCTGCCATCAACATTACCCACCCAAACACCCCAACACCCACATCCCCTACCCCCCCCCCCCACCCCCCCCCCCCCCCCCCCAAAAAAAAAAAATACTACACACACACACGCAGACAGACAGACACACACACACACACACACACACACACACATAAGAGAGAGCGAGAGACACGGAGAGAGAGAGAGAGAGAGAGAGAGAGAGAGAGAGAGAGAGAGAGCGGACAGATAGGAAGACAGACAGACCGTCAGGCAGAAAGACAAACAGACGGACGGAGACGGCGTCTTTTTAATGAATTTAGGGGTTTGTTACATGTCGTCTCACCAATTGGCTGTTCCCCCGTGAAGCCAACCTTATAGCGAAAAGAAAAGGTCCACAAAGAAGACGAAGAAAGCCAAGTAGCGAGACAACAGGCATACGACCTCTCCCCCCACCCACCCCCACCCCCAACACACGCACCAGCTCTCCTGTCTCTCTCTCCATTCCCACCCCACAACTCTCCCCACAAAGACACCACCACCACCCTTTTACTCCCTCCCTCCCTCTAACACCTAATACACGGATAGTACAACTCCCCCCCCCCCCCCCTCTCTCTCTCTCTCTCTCCCTTCCTCTTCAAAAAACATTATGTGTGTACAAAGACAACTTACAGTTTCCTTCGAGATTTGTACACCTTCTCACTTACTTGGGGAAGTTTTCCTTTTAAACCCCTTCGGACATTATACTCTTTCTCAAAAATGAGTTTTGCAGAGGGATACCCGTGTTCGTCTTTTTGCAAATACTGATACACATTTTTACTTAGTATTGATACACTTATAATTTGTATTCGAAGCAATGGATTTATCAATAAAAAAAAAATATACACCTGTGTTTGATGATTTAATATGTGCATGTGTTTCTAAGTAAATGTTTACTCAGTAAATCTGCAAAAGTTGTAAAAGATTGGACAGTCGCAGAAAAAAGTGTGCAATGAAACCAATTGTGTCCAAACAGTAAGAGCATTTGTTTGGGTCTTTTACTTCCATTTTACTCAGCATGATATTAGTAGGATATATATTGTGTAGTATTTTCCAGTGGAGACCTGTAAGTCTTACCTCTTTTGTAATGTCTGTAGCTCGACACAATGTGGATTTGTCTAAGTCAATACCAAACTTTCTGTTCCAGTAGGCACTCGCAGTAGGTGTTTGAGTTTCCTTACGTGGCATAATCAGTTTCTTTATTTCTTTAGGATCCACTAGATCCAATTGTGCTGGTATGGAGTTAATCAAAGCATTGTACTGAAACAATGCAAGGGCTCTATTCTGTCCAACCATCTCCTGTATTTCTTCTAAAGTCAGTAGTCTATTTTCATGTGTTGTATCCTTAGTTTGCTCAATGCCATTATTTGCCCAGTTTTAAAAATTTAATACCTGATTTTTATACCGAATTAGATTACTGTGGAAAGGTGTTTGACTGTGGAAATTACTTTTGTCGATGTCATTAAGTCTTACCAATATTTTGTGGTTTAGACAAACTGCTATTGCTTCTTTCTAGAATTAATTACCGATTAACTACCACCATCCCTCAGGTCTTTGGCTCTGCAATTTATACAAAAAACATTCATCCTTGCGAGGTGCTGTAAATGCCATCTGGGTATTAATAATGACCAGTTTTCTTGTTCGTTCGCTTTAAAGAGTTTCCCAGCCCATTGTAAGTAAAGTTTTGAAAATTACTCATATTGATCATATTAAGTACCCCTTCCTCCAAACTTGCTTCCAGTGTTTTCCTTTTAACTTTTTCAAACGTTTTTTCTATTATTAAATCTTTTGGTCCATAGGAATTTGTAAAGAGTTGAGTTAATTTTGTCAAGCACACAGTCCGGAAGTCCTATGAATTAACATAAAGAAACTGATTAAGTAAAAATGTTTTTATTACAATAATCTTACCTTGGATACTAACATCCCGTTTATTCTATTCTCTGATCAATTTATTCATTTGATACATCTATTACGCCAATTATCTTCAATGTTCCTAGCCATCCTCTCACGTTAGAAATAAATGCCTAATATCTTTAGTTTATCTACTGTGTCGAAAGGAAGCTCTGGTTCTCTTATTTGCCTTCCCATAGGTAGGGCTTTCGTTTTCTGTACGTTTAATTTTAGACCAGAAAAACTTTGAAATGTCCTAAAAATTTCCAAAGATTTATCCGTGTCTTCTTTATCTCTGAGAAATAGGGTTGTATCATCCGCCATTTGTTTGATTTTTAAAGGAATATATTATCTAGAACAGTGGTTGAGAAGCCAGTGCCAGATATGGAGTTATTTCTTACTCTTACTTTAATTGCTAACAGTTCTACTACCACAACAAAGACTAGTGGAGAAAAGGGACATTATTGTCTTTCCACAAGAAGTTTGAAAAGTTCAGATAGCGATCCTCCATGAATTGTTGAACTAACGGTGTCCTTTGTCAGTATGGCAACCCATTTTCTAATTCAGTTCCGAAACCAAAAACTTTAAAGGCATGCAACAGAAAATCCTCGGACATAGAATCAAAGCTTTTGAAAAATCAACTGAAAGCAAGTAACCCATTTTATTTGTTTGGTTAAGATAATTGATTGCATCATCTATTGATCGTATAGTTGTTTTAATGTTTCTGTCTTTGATAAAGCCTACTTGGTCGTTGTTCATTAATTTGTGGATGACTTTTCCAAGTCTTTCTGCCAATGCTTTGGCCAGAATCTCATAATCAGTGTTTGTCAGCGTCATCGGTCTCTAATTAGTTAATTTGTCTCGTTCAAATTCTTTCCTTTGTGGAACAATGTTATTATGCCTTGCTTTTGAGTATATGCTAATTCTCCTTTACCAAAGGATTCCACAAACGAGTTTGTTAAGACTACTTTTATTTCATTCCAAAAAAAGTTGTTTGTTTTTAAACTCAATAGTTCTTCCATCACTCCCTGGCGCTGATCCATTTTCATCTTTTTTTTAAGCGTCTGTTGTTTTCATCAGTAGTGACCATACCTTCACAACTAGCAACAACATTTTCTTCTAAGCAAGGAATGTTTTCATTTTCTACGAACGCATCAACTGATTCACGAACATTGTTTACTTCTAGAGGCTGAGTATACAAGTTTTTATAGAATGTTACCTGTTCTTCTAAAATCTGTTCTTGATCTGTAATTACTTCCCCTGTATCTTTTACACAACCTTGTGATGATTTTCTCTCTTTCCCCTTGCTTTTTCTAAAATTGCAGAAATATTCAGTGCTGCGTTCACCGTCTTCGATCCACTCAATTCGTGACCTTCCCTGTGCACCTTTTGCTTTATGTGCTTGTAGTAGCTCTAACTTTTGTTTTAATATCAGATGTAGTTCTTGGTTATCTTTTACTCGTCAGATTATGAATCATTTGTTTTTCAACTTCCAAAATTTCAAATTCTAATTTCTTTTCATGATTTTTTTTCTTTTACTGGCTAGTATTTTACCATATTCACTACAAAAATCTCTACGTTAAACTTTACATAATTCCTATGTATACACATATGACGAGTTATCTGAAATTCTTTTACGTTCTGTCTGTTCTTTCTGTTCTGTCTAACAAATCATTCATTTTCTGCACAAATACTGGGTCCTTTAAGTAGCTATTATTGAACTTCCAGTAGCTAGGCCCACGAATGAAATCATTGCTGTAAATTCTAAAACTGTCGCTTTGTGATCTGAATGAGGAAAAACTGGTGTGTTCACACAAAACACTGAATTGAAGCATCCCATCGGATAGAAAGCAGTAATCTAAGCGACGGCCGACAAAGGGATTTACTCGAGACGATGTGAAGTCTTTTTCGCTTTTGTGAGATGCTCTCCATATGTCTGTGAGTTGTAGAGTAGCAATAGTATGATTAATAGTCTAACTTCTGAATCAGCATGGGTATGACCTGGTATAATGTCCAGCTCATTGTTAAAAACACAATGAAAATCACCAACTAGAAGAAGATTGCTTTCACTAAATTCATTTAAGGTTTCTTGTATTTTTTTTCATGAATGACATTTTTTTCTCCCGAATTATTAGGAGCATAAACATTTCCTACTTTGAAACTACATTCACTATGGTTGACTGATACTACTAGAGTCCTGTTACATACAGTTTCTAATTTGGCTTCTCCACCGAAATGTTTAGCTATCAAATAACTTCTCCTTGACTTCTAATTGTGCCTTTGTTGTAACAGATTTGCCCCCCCCCCCCCCCCCCCCCCCCCCCCCCCACTGTTTTTCGCATATCATTAAATCAATAGTTGTTATGTGTGCCTCTTGGAGACATACTATATCAAATTTCTGACCTTTTAGATAGTGAAATACTGAGTTTCTTTTAAATTTTATTTTTCAAACCTCTTACATGAATTGAGCATATGCGTATTTTATCCATGAGAAATAAAGTATTTGTTATGAGCACAAATATTTTTACAGTGACCAAACATACACCAATATACAGCATTCCAAGCCATAGTCTGAAAACATCAGCAAGATCGAAAAGCCGGGTCAGTCGACCGATTACTGACCCCCCCCCCCCCCCCCCCCCCCCCCATTCCCCATTCCCCCGTGTTACCTTTTTGTCGCTTTTGACACCTGAAGGGGGAGAGTAACGGTAAGCCTGCCCCGTGTTTCTCTTCCTGACTTTGTCCTTCCCTGTTACTTCCCTGGGACTGGTGCTCTCTCCAGGAGCGGGGCCGCTTCGGAGTCTCGGACCTGTGGCGACGTGCGGACTGAATCTGGAAGGAAGAAGTGAGAGTCGTCTGGCGTTCCCCAGGTCGACTCCTGGACTGCCCGCTCTCCTCCTCTCTCTCTTTGCCGTGATCTCGTTGGTTCGGGAACTGTCACCTTCCTGCTCCTTGCTTCCGCACTGCACATCCACGCTTTCACTCCCTGGTGTTATTAGGAGAGGATGGTGTTTCCAACTGGCACAATGGATCACCTTGCTTATGGCCAATCTGCTTACAAACCCTACAGACGATTTCTTTAACACAAACTGAAGCATGGTGACCTGTGCCCAAACATTTAAAGCAAACGATTTGTTTATTTTCTGCCCTTTTCTGCTTACGGTGGTAAATCATTGCTTTAAATACACTAATTTTCAGAGTTTTTCTTCCAGGGGTACGGATGGAAGTGTAATGAACAAAAAAAACGTCTTCCTGGAAGTTTGCCATCAGCGTCTCTGGCAATTTCCTCCTTTATCGCCCGAGCGTAACTCACACCCGACTTTGATGAGAGTCTACAATCTCTGAATCAGCGACGGAAATGGGTAAATTGTCTATCCAGACTTTCGTATAGGGCTTTTCGTTCCCAGTATCGTCTTTCAAAGAGAAAGGATTCGTGCTTGCCAATTGTATAATTGTTCCTCTCAAACAAATACCTTTTACAAGGAGTTTTGTTCTGGCGTCCTGTGTTGCTGGATAAATCCTCAACAAGCTGCCGATCTGTTGCGCTCCCACCACGGACCCTTGACCAGCAACCTGTTCACCTGCCAGGCAGATTTCCAGCACGGAGGGCGGACTGTTGGAAGAGTCCGGAATACTCCTCGCCCTAACGGAGACTGGGGTAACGCCCATCGCGGACATCTTCGCGCTTAAGAATAGCAGCAAGCCACGACGAAAAAAAAAAAAAAAAAAAAAAGACTCGATGACGAATGACACAAGTCGAAATTGAAAACGATAGAAAGACGCGCGTAAGCACTTGAAGCGTGCACCGCAGTTCGAAATTCAAACGCAAAAAAAAAAACAAAAAAAAAACAAAAAAACAACAACAACAACAAAAAAAGAAAAAAAAAAAACGGTAAGTCAGAAAAAAGCGTACTCAGCCTGTGTTTGACGCGTAAAGAGAGCGCCGTGTCCGTGACCACTCGCCACGGCTGTCTCACGCTGAATCCCATATGTCTGTGTTGAATAAAACCTGCTTGATCCTCATTGATGGGCGTCGATTTGCTAAAGAACGGTTTTCAAACGATTTGCTATGAAAGTATGAGCCGTGGTATACATTGTTGTATGTACAACGCCGTACACTTTTGCAACATATATAACGTTTAACAGTGAGACCTGTCCCGCAATTGTTTATGAAATTTCGTGGTTTATC